>SJOL01009893.1:141360-193526 GCA_004794785.1 Opisthorchis felineus
CATGTTACTAACAAACATCGGTTTCATCTTGTCTGTGTATGGCATTGCTTGTCTGGCAACCAAGCATGAAGTGATGGTAAAGTGAGACCATTTGTTAATTTTCAACTTAGGTCTCGTCCTGTTAGTGAAACCAATCTATACTGAAAAATACTAGTGCATATCTCTTGAAACTCCACAAAGTTTCGAACCCGGAGCTGCGGTTTCTAAGCACAGATTGGCTACATTTACAAAGCAAAGTCTCAAATGAATGCCGAGCGATATTCCTGTGGGATGCACCAAACTACCATAGAATATAGCGATGATCTGGCAGTAAGTTACTAAAAGCTTGACCCTGCATTGACAGATAGCGGATGCAGTTGGCCTAGGCTACCTCTCACCAATAGTTCAAGTCCCCAGCTTTTCAGCTGTTGCTCATACAGTGAGGCAAGGCTGCTCAACAGACATACCAGACAGGTCTATTTGTATTGCTTCTCAAATAATCTTCCCAAATCAGTTCAGATCATTGGGGCAGATCAGCCTAAGCTACCGACAAATAGTTAAAAGTAAGCAGAGAGGAAGGCCAGAATTCGACGAACTGCTCCGTTTCAGCTGTTTTGCATTAGGAGTCCGTCTAAAGTGACTACTGACTGGGTACAAACGATTACTAACCAAAAACCATTCAAATCCATTCACCAGCAGTGATCATAAGGAGAAAATCGTGGACCCACACTTTGGTCGCGCGGCGTATAACCACAGGTTCAGTCTTGAAAATTTAGTGAGAGAACAGTGTGCACGACTACCTGAAGACCAGCTCCCAATGGCTGTCACTGTTAGAAACATGGGGTGCATAATAGTCAGGACAGAAATTTAACATTTCAGTCTTGAGTGGTTGCGGGATTTGTAGAATACACACTCATATCACTCTAGTTTCAAAAGTCGTCCTGTCCTGATGCAATCAATCTGGCGAGTTCACACCAAAGGAGGGAGGCACTGGACTCGAGTTTTGGTCCTATTAGAGCTCAAAAGCAGTGCATATCCTAGGCCGTTCCGGGGTTCGAACTCCGCACATCTGACATGCGAGGCGACTCTACCAGCGCACGCTGGAAGCATCTGAATCTTCACGTCTGAACAGGTTAAAATGTGAGTCAATTGTGAAATTTAATATGCCTGCACTACTAGGGGCCAGTCACTATGGATGAGACTATTTCACAAAAGTCCAAGTGTTGTTCGACGACGAAAAGAAATAATGTTAAGGTTTCGAGAAATACACTCATTCGCAAATCACTTTGGTTTTCACGAGAGACTCAACTGAATCTCTCGTTTACAATATTTCTCAACCGAATGTGCTGCACTCGGGTCGCCTCATGTTTCAGTTGGCACGATATTCGAGATATCGCAGTATATTTTCATAAAGGAAACTACTCACAAGATTACTGAAAACTCTTTGACAGCCTACGACCGGTTTCGCAGGAGAACATTCAGTTGAAGAATATCAAGAACGAGAGATTCAGCTGAGTCTGTCGTGAAGACCAACTTGATTTGCAAATAAGTGTACTTCTCGAAATCAGTCGAATTTGGGTTCAAGTAGAACATAAGGTTGACCGAAACTCGGGGACTGCGCTTACCTGGTGAGCTCCAAGAAGGGCAAAATCGGTCGTGGGTTGTTGAGGAGTTTTCAGCAACCTTGTGAGTAGTTTCCTGTATGAAAGTGTTAAGGTTTATTCGTTCTCAGCAAGGCACTACAAGTCAAGAACTTACTCCATTAATCCGGCTCCCCAGGCGATTTCTTCCAACAGCAAAAGCACCTGCGAATACAGTGAATACACCTTTACACGAGTGGGAAAAATTAGTAACGACTAACGAATCACACCTGAGTTTTGAATTGTGACTTTCTTCGTTATGTACAGACAAGCAGCGGCTGATTTGAGCCACACGAAAGATTATTTATGTGTCAAGCGAGAATCAGACATTTGATTGTATTCCGATATAGGTACTCAGGTATGAATTATTCTACTCAGTATTCACTGTTATTTTCCAAACTTTCTCTATGAAAAGTATCACCCGACAACATCCTGTACACCTCCTGGTCATAGTTACAGGAAAAAACGGTTTCTAAGGCCAGGCGTAGCTGTGATCGAAGCAATGGATTGAACAGCTGGAGTCAAGGGGATTTTTCCCAAACAAATATTCGTGTAAGAAGCAAGCCCTGCCGAATGCCCTGTTATCACATACAGCACCATTGTCTTACTCACCTATTATCTACCCATAATCCAATTCAATATACGTGATCACAACTGTTCTATCATCCTTTGAAGTTCTTTTTGCTTTTGAGTTAGGCGCCCCACCATAACATGTCTAATCCGATCAGAACACAGTGAACAGATAATTCCTTTGTTTATTGTCTATATAGAGAAGCCAGTGAAATAATATAATCACACGGAGCCGAAAAAGACACAAAGGAGTAACTGAGAAAGCCTTTTTGTGCGGCGGTGGAGGGGTTACAAACTAATTGGCTCATTTGTGTCAGATACGGCAATAGCAGGCGATGATGTCCACTAAGACCGACCTGACCCGTACATATTGATTTCCCAAAGGTCATTCACACCGAAATTTCCGTCTTATGCATGCTAGTCTTATACAGGCTTTCTTTTATTTTGTTGCGTTTGAAATTTTTTCAAACGGTGATTTGAGTTTTCAGGAAACTAGCATTCCAGATGAGGTATCCGGAACCCATTTGATATAAACAAAACACCAGAGGCTGGAGGCGTGGCATGAATCCCCGCTTCATTGCATACTGGGTAATACAGTAAACACTGTGCTCTCACGCTCGTAGGTTGACACCGTACTACTCTACTACTAGGCCTCTTCACAACGGATCGATAGTTAATCTGTCTCCAATGATCGATTTGTGTGGTTGTATTGGTTGGCAATATAATTAGGTAGCTCTGGAGAATACCAATTTAAAATGATTATGATAGAGGGAAACCATGCAAACCCAGGAACACGCAACACAAACAGATGCTTAGAGTCACAGCTTAACTCATGAATTCGTCCAAATCAAATGATCATGAAGGAAACAGGTATTTATGGCCAAAGCATTGCTGTTTGCTCGAACAAAAACCTCATCCTGGAAAGATTTTATTCTGGTTTGTTTGCATCGTGGCGAAGAATCACCGAGTTCGACTTTCAACCTTACTGGACATATGAGACCACCGTGTTATCACCCACTCCCCTTCAGAATATGCTGGTCTAACCCCGTTTAAAAAGCCTGAGCATGTAGAGGGGCTTGCAATATACCTGCGTGAATGATTTGAATGAGGACCCAACGACAATCCGTCTACTATGCTTGTTGCGCTGGTCCACTGACGCACATGTCAAGAGTAACCTGTAGGGCAGCGCCACGGACATCCGGACCCCATGCTTCTGCATCGCCCTAGGAAAGTTATGCGGAGGCTACATTTATCACGCAGCGTTCGTGGTGTCCAGTGACCAAAAAGTCCTGGCATGCGGGCAATTCTACCTACACAGTAAGGATAGCCAGTAGCAACATCGGAGGACTTACATTCTGCTAAGAGCCGAAGCTTGACGAGCTGACCTAGGTTCCTGCTACCAACCGCAAACTCCTTTGCCAAAGTGCCATCTGGTTTCTACTTAAGTGTACTCCGCTGGTGATTCCCATAGGTTCTGGTTACAGTAACTCCGTTCAAGACGCGGAATGCAGTTACGGACCTCTCCTTGGGATGGCTTGCATTCAGCAGAATCTTCTAACGGGCTACCAAATTAATGACAACGGGAAAAACGAGAATCGTTGAATTTCCGCTCGTGCTGTGTTTGAGTTCTGCGGATGGTAATTCTTTGTTCAACCTTGGCCAGTAAGCTTCCTCGGATCACTAATGGTTTGTCTAGTGCACAGATTCTCTGAGCATTCCAGATTGCCCGACAAAAGTGCTTGACACAGAGCTTTACGTTTCCCTCCACAGAAAGTCTGCCCGTTCAGGCCGGTATTGATAAACAGGCACCGAAGCGTCACTTCACCGGGCAACCAAGATTTGCTCTTACAAATCTTTTAGACATACTGCAGAAAACCGAGTTTTCCAATTAGCTGTTCAGATTACACATTGAAGCAACTTGTTCGGCAATATCCAAGCGGCTCAGGTCAATTGTATGATTCAGACAGCGCTCAATCTAGACAGATAGCATCTTGTCTACTCCAAACAACCCAGATGGACAGCGTTCTCTGTGAATATAGTAAAGCGACCTAAGTAAGCTGACTTACGGCTGAAATTGTGCACCTCGAAGTACGGAAGATACATGGTTTCCAAACCAGAACCAGACACGTCGAAGACAGACTCAGTTATTGCCTTACAATTACTGTCCAAAAACCACAAGATTCTGTTCGGACAGACAAGAACAGCTAAGATGGATCTGTTCATATCCACATCACTCTCGTTTTAACAGTCGTCCTCCTGTCTTGGCGTAATTATTCTGATGACTCCACACCAAAGGGCGGAAACACTGGACTCGAGTTCCCCTCTTATTGGAGCCCATCAGCATTGCATATCCAATGACTGTGCGGGGCTTGAACTGCGGACACCTGACATGTGAGGCGACCGTGTGTTACAACTACTCCACCAGCGCACGTTGGACGTATCTGAATTCTCACATCTGAAAAGGCGAACGTGTTCACGCTTGAGCGATGTGATAGGTATGCCCGACGCATCATCGAACGGCGACCCAGTAACTGTCCTGGTAGTGACGATCGATTTACCTGCCTGTCAGGACTTCCCAGTCAGGTAGCACCACAGACGCTGCAAAACCCCATAACATGAGATGGACTTGTTTGGACACAATTTGCTTGTTTCGATATTATGTAGAACCAACGGCTATTCCCAAAAGATCGGAGGTGCCAATCAGCACGAGTTTCTACCTGGTCTAGTAGGCTGGTCTAAACGGGAACCGAAAACACGATTGCAACGATCTCACTAACAGGTGTAACAACCAGTTTATTGTTTTCTTCAGGTCCTCACTCTACACGAAGGATAGGAATTTTTATGGGGTCGATACTATGTTGAGTACAGGCGACAAGACATTAGAAAATCGTCTGGAAATCCTTGTGAAACGGAATCTGGCTTAAAGCTCTGGATCTAGACGGTGAATAATACCCTCAATCTCCCTTGGGATGTGATTCGTTGCACCCACATTTTTAGTTACGATCATCACTGTAGCTTCTATAAACCTTGACTAGCAGTTAAAAATGTGGATGTAAGTGTGGAAGAACTAGGTGAGTAAAACAGAAGACCATCTATCACACCGCACAAATAGTTCTTTAGGTTCGTCTCGAAACGGATTACTGATCAACAAAACTGTACAGGCAAACGAAACTATCTGAAATTTCAATCACCACACCAAGGATTTATTTTTGCATCACAAGTAAACTTTGTCCATCCTAACTTCAAGGTGGAAGCAGAGATGTCGAGGTAGGATGTCCCGTAAATCCGTCTAAATCCTACCCCATGGTCCAACCTAAACAAACATTCTTAACCCGCCATTTTCACGTCTGAGACTCAGTCCGATTTAGCTGGGACTCCAAGGGATTTTCATCCATTGTCATACCGTGTATCTAATATTGCTTCTCTACACCTTTCCCGCATCTAGTTATATGCCCCATAACCGCTTTCCCTACGCCTTCAGTTCATCCTCCGTAGCTAATATAATGACGGCAGACGGTCGAAAAGAATACCGCAAAAATTTGACGAGGTTGACCAGTACTTCCGGTAAAGCGTTGTTTCTACATGGCACTTGTTACAGTTTATTCAACTGACGGGTTGCATATTTGACCCCTCAGTATTCAGCACTATTTTGAAGCTGTGAGTTCATTTCTTTGTTCCTGAAGAAGGTCATTTGTTGTCGTCGAGACGATGGACGATTAAAACGGCTTTTACTATGGTCCATTAATCGAGTCGTGTACAAAGGACGAACTTTTATGCCACTCAGGTAGAATTCCTTGCTGGCACCAAGCCTCATATTTGGGTTTTTGACGGCAGTTCCCTTGTGGACAATTCAGGAAATCCGTCGCACTATTACTGTATATGTATCGTGTGGTTCATTCTCGTGGAGACAATTTAACATGTTTATTACGCCATTGTATTTCTGATTGGATTTTTCAGAGTTTTCTCTTACAGTACGGCACTGATCTTCTGACACGTTTCTTCCATTTCATTAGGGTTGAAATCAGTGGACTGAAGCCAGCAACCAGGTATCACTTCCAGGTGTCAGCCAAAAATTCCGTCTCAGGGCTGAGTGGCTCACTGTGGAACAGCGTTGCTAGTTTGACCGTGACAACCAGCTCGGGTATGCCCTTTGTATAAACTAGAGTAAAATGGGCCGATTTTCTCGGATACACGTCCTGTTTTATTCATTAGCTTCGCTCCTCGTTTAAGTGGGACGATGTCCTTGAATGTGCCGCGTCCCTTTTTCACTGAATATAACTGTAGTCAACTAGATTTCGCGGTCCCTCAATAGGCTCGACGCATGACTGCACGCTCTTGAGCAACAAGGGGTTCTTTGCTACATACGGGATCGCCTTTCTTGGCCCTTGGGATCACTGCCTTTTGAGTTTTTCCACAAAGGCCTGTTCTGCCGCCGCCCGGTCAGGTTCGCCTGCCCTGAAGTCGATGTGCATCATCAGGCCACCAAAGACAGTGTTCAATTCCACTGACTTCTCAATTTTTTACCATCCAAGCCCTCTCATACAACGTGAGCAGCGGACCAGCAATTTATACTACCTTTTTGCCTATGTTACCCGGTTGAAGAGATCTCTCCCAAAATCCGACAGGTTTCCTCTCGCCTGCTGAAGGAGCCAGACGCGGAAAGTAAGTGGTCCATCAGTCAGATTTTGGTTACGATCAATCCGTAGAATCGGATTCACTCCGGTGACTGGCTTGCTAATAAAGACTGTCGGGATATTTGGAGAGTTCAGGTTCAGTTCTTATTCAAATAGCGTAGACTCGGATAAGGTAAGCCACAGGCCTGACAAGCCATCAACACTTATGGATGATGCTCTAACACAAAAAAGCGAGTATGACCTCATTTGCACTTTTAAAGTAATGAATACTGTGCAGGAAACCGAAGTCAAACCAAAAGTTCTTGATTTCCATCTAGTGTCACTGCCTTTACCAAGACCATTTTTTAAGGAACCCGTTAAAAACCTTCGTTTAATCGTTGTCCCGTTAGCGGAAAGTTGGCTGAGTACTGTGCCTGAGGAATGGGCCTTGAAAACTCGATCCATTTCCTGTACACCACTACTTAAAACCATTTGAAAGAGTGATTTCTAATGAAGACTAAATTCCATCCAATTAACTCAGTGGTCAATGCCCGAAATTAGTGAACGGAAGATCTGTGGTTCGACCCCAACCTCGACCTCTCCACTACTCCTGTCTACACCTGGGGAAGCTGCCAGTACCTCATCTCTGTTGCTACCATCGGAAGGCGTGGAAGCTAGGCACTGAAAAGATGTTATGACTGAGCGGTTATTTTACTCACTATGGTGAATCCAAAAAAACGTCGTTTGGTTAAGTTTGTGCGCATCTACTAGGCAACCTGGAGCCGGTCCGTTTGGTCTGGGTAACAGAATGTTCTCATCATTACTGACTAACCTAAACTGTACGTTCGTGACCTTCTTGTTCCCGATTCTTTTAACCATTTTTACGCGCGATCATGATAAGATAGTTGATTGGTTATTTGATGCTTTGATCTCCAAACCTAATTCAGTTTGTTTCATGGCCACTCTTGGCGGTAACTTTGCTAATGACCAAGCATGGTGCATTTTCTAAAATAATGCTATTTGAAAGTTTTAGCTTCATACTCCCAGCCAGCTGATGGTGGTTTACTTAAATGAATGGTTCTCATCGTCTTCTAGAGAGCCTTCTGTGATTGCCTTCTGCTGGAACCACCGATCTTGTTTGCGAAACACTACGCAATATAATGGTTCTATAGAATCCTGGCGGAGCCTTGCATCGGACTGAAGGTCCTTGATGGTTGAAAGTGATGTAATCGACAGCGGCATCCTGAAATTCAGAAAGCCTTTTTCGGTGTTTGCTTTTTCTGGTTAGTGTATTCGATAGAGAGGGAGAGAGAGTAGACACTTGAGCCACGCTGAGCTTGAAATGGTTCTCACTATCCGAGCGTTTAACAAGATCATCTGTTTTAGTTAACTCACTTGAAACCTAGGTACCGAATAATAAACAAGAGTGTCTACTCACCAGGTATTTTCCTAGCCTTGCTGACGACATCCTCAAGAGAACATTTGTGGGGTTGTCTGGCACGGTGAAATTCGAATAGCGCTCATTTTCTAAAATCTCCTCAACTTACAGAGATGTAACTGAGTCTTCTGACCCTCATCTGGGGTTGTTCATTCACTGTTAGCTAAACTCCATTATCTATAAAACCAGGACTTGAACATTATATTTGCCACATATCTCTGAGTTGTTGCAAACATTCGGATATACCTGGAGAGGTTCTCAGGAAACTCACAACACAATATACCTGAAGGCTGCAGTTAGGATTACTCGGTCAACTTTGGATGGCAAACAGCAAAAGTTTACTTACAGTACTGATACATTTTCTTAGTTGGTGCATTCATGTCTATCTTATCGCAAACTGACTGACAACCATGCACAAAATACGAAACTAGTTTGGTATATCGATAGTCCGGTCAGCTGAGATGCACCTTTTCTGAACCGCATATGCGGTGAAAATATTAGCACTGTGTGCCGTTGTCCGGAAGGCAAAAGGTTCATCCAAAAACAGTACGAGTATCAGTAACTGCCGGACGACGAGCTTCATTTCTTCCCACGCTTGGCTAGCGTGGTAGAAATATCTCCGTCGCCACTATTGTCAAGTGATATTACTGTGATTCCTTCGCCTGCTTTGAACCAGCGTACTAGGTCAGAGAGAACGCATGTAGCATTGTATTCTGGATAATTACTGAGTGAGCTATCACGTGAACTGAAAGTGTATGACAAATCGATAGATATAGGCATCCAGTAACGTGACTTACCGACTCAGCCAACCAATGAAAACAAATGTGATGTCTTAGAAGAAGCAAACAAAACGTGATTCATTCTTTAGGCCGAGTTAATTTGAGTCATCGCCATCACCGTCATTGACACCAATATACCAGTAATACATACTGGTGCTTTACTGCCATAACAGGAGGCTTCGCCTGTCCGCCGTGCTGGATGCAGTGAATAAGGCTGGTGACACCACACTACGGACGATGTGGCATGAAGTTATATTATCAGAAATGGTTGTACATGGGCTGCTAAGAGGACGATTAAGTTCCCCAACCAAAGCCTTTGGCTCCAAAGGCTGACCGAAAGTCAGCAGTGATCGGACTGAGATTGGCCGAGTATCCACTATTTTAAGAAGCAAACTCCTTACCTGGAGGACCAGGGTACTGTGTTTTTTAGGCCTCTATCTATTGACTAACCTGGTAGGAGAGACTGCGTTGATGCTGCATTGGAATCCTTCAGTACAGCAGAATAACGAGGTCTAATCCATTCCCTACGTTACGTATTCTAGCACTCTCTTTTCGTCGCAATATTCCATTTTGTGGAGGAACCACACACTGACTAAACTAAAAGGCCGTGTGTGGGTTTCGAAGATGAATATCAAGCAAACAGATGTCTAGAAGTATCTACAAACGACAGACAAACAACTACACAATGTGTTGTGAAATTTGTTGACCGCACTGAAAAATTGCTCTGGTAACTCTCTTATTGGAAGCCCACTATTGAAAACGTTTAATTTCGTTCAAGACTTAGCCCGGTCTTGATAAGGTTTTGTCATCGCACAAGAAACACGTTTGGTTCTTGTTTACTGCTTTAATTCTGCCCTGAGGCTTTACACTCACGAAGGTCCTGTAAATTTATATCCTGGGTAAATAGAACGCAAAGACAAGTTTACTTGGCAAACAAAGACGGACTGCATCGAATAGGTTGCTCAAACTTGAGCTCAAACTTGAACTTGGTGCATTTTGATGACGGCTCAATTTGGGTAGTCAATAGGCTTAAGTTACAAAGTTTTTTTGCAGCTTTTCAAGAAAACCGGACCACACATGCATCAAGATAATCGAAGATGCACGAGGACGACGTACCGCACGATAATAAAATTACCCCTGTCTGACTGTATTGTGCATTTCCGTGGACCGAACAAACGTGCTAATATACCAGAAATATCCATGTGAAAAAGGACATTTTAATGCCCAAGAACGCTCCGCAGATTCCCACCTTTCAGTGTCTTGTCCCTATTTCACTACATAGTCTGACCTATTTCCCCGGATGAACGATTAGCTGGAGCATCCGCCTCGGGGCTCTGTGAATGCAGTTGGACTGAAGGTGTACGAAAGCCAGTTTCTTCAGTCTGACTACATTCCACAAAGTATGGCTTTAAATCGAGAACGTGAGTAGCAGTCATTAGGTGATAACAAACATGGGGTTTACTAGTGCACATATGAAGACTGGAGCAGAAGTTGTCACCGCTAATGTGGATCAGAAGATGAGTTTCAGACTGAATAACCTCACCATGAAACTCGCTATGAGCATTGCATGAAGGTGGGCGAAATCTTGGTCAATTTTTTCGTGAGCTGGTCTTTCAGACCCCCGTCATCGTGGCTGTGGTAGAGCTTTTATCTTCCTGTCAGTGAGGCCAATCTATGCTGAAAGGTCTAGAAGCACCGTACAGCTACTGCATCATCGGAAGTGCGTACCTAACGAAATTCAGACAGTTTCCACTGGTTGAACACGTGAACGATTGATAAGGAGCGACTGATCAGCATTATGACTAACTGTTACTTAGACAGGACATAGAGCCAATCATACTTCAATAACGGAAACCACATCACCTGGTCCCGTATTGACTGGCTCGTGGAGTGATGAGCTATCAGAAGACATTTCCGTACATCTAGTGCAATTATCCTTTCTATGGGCTTCCTATTGTTTCCCAACAGGAATAAACTATCTGTACGGTGTTCCTCTTGGCAATTCACTGACAGGATGAAATTTCTATTGAGTGTTGAATAGTTGCACACTTCTAAGTAATCCACGGGAGAACAAACAGTCCTCCAGATGTTTTGTATAACTAGATTCCACATTTTTCTCTAAAATTCTTCGTTTAGATATCCGTCCTCGATGTCGGTCAATGAAAGTTTACCAGTTTGAATTTTGTTTGAAGTCCGCACTTCTTAGTTGACTGAAAACATTCCATGAACAGGATTCGATTCATTCTTCTTTAGCTCCCGCTATATCTGTTTGTGCTACCATTGTAACCGGCTTGCGTTTCCACCTCCTAAATGTTTCCCAACCTTCAGACCCGTGTCCTCTGGCCAAACTCTGGACTGTCATTGTTCCCGCCTCAGTTCCGGTGAAATCATTCAGGCCATTTGCGGTGTGTTTTGAGAAACACGACAAAATTTTGGACGAAGTCCATCGGTGCCGATGTGACAGACAATGATTTTAACCCAGGTGGTTGAAACGGATTAAATTATTGCAGTTGAGGCCTCTAGTAAGACTGTCAGACAAAATCAAGAACACAACGAGAGGTGACTCGTCGCATTTGGGAGGGGGGGCTATCGTGCACCTTCGGTTCCCTTCGGCCTGTTTTCCTCAGCCTCAAGTAGAGTAGCATTAAAGTCTGAAACCCCCGTCGTCCTCCATGGGTGCCCTGCCTTTATCATCCACACTTAGTATCGATGTTTTCTGCGTCTTCTTGGATTGAAGAGCGTTTAGGTTAGGGCTGATAATTCGACAGATTTTTGTTAACTCACTTTACATCACATGACCCACACATTATACTTTCCGATTTATGTAGAAGCTTTTCCGCGGTGCGTCACTGATAAACAACTAAGGCATTTGATTGTTAAGATGAGATTTTCAACCTTGAAGTTATTCTGGTATTGCTAGGAGGTTTCATTCTGTAAATGAAGCCAGTCTCTGCCTGAAAAGCCGAGAAGCAATGTACAGCTGTAGACGACAGAGTCATTGACCATGTATGAATCATGATAGTTCTACACAAACATCTTTAATTTCTCGGAATTCTTTTTTTTTGCGGAACAAAATACGAGCGATTCTGAACATTAATGTGATCTGAACACATGATGGAGTTCAGTATGCACTTAAAAGTTCTGCATACCCCCATATACTACTTACTGGACATGGATAATCGTACCTTGAGGGTAAGAAGGAGTGGAATGAGTTTAAATTGTGGCAAACACGGAAAATTTATAGCCCTGGAGGATTAAAATAGCATAAATGAATCGGTGCACCTGACTAGCAAAATAACAAAGGTACTGTGTGAAATTCCGTTAGTCCATAAACGTTTTGATGACTGATAAAGTTGTAGTAAACATATCGATGTTGCCGCACCCCCCCTCCCCCAAAAAGTATTTTTAACACAGTTTTCTGACATGAATTGTACCAGGGTTCATCTGATTTCTAGCTTGAAATGTACGCCGAGTTGTTATCAGAATCATTCATACTTGTGTACTTCATATTTTGCGTGCAGAACTATGTCCCGATCGATTTAAATTCTTCTCCTTTTGTCGGCACTAAGTTGCGGGCCATAAGACGGAGTTCGTCGTAGGCATTGTGTTCCATCCGGCCAACATCATGTCAAATGAATTTTTTTTTAAATCCGGGGGCTTGAGATGCATGCATCAGTTGTCGTCATAACCCAAACATTTCTAATCGTTTGGGTTACTACCACAACAACTGTTAACCGAATGTTGATTAAGCCTAGGGGATGTACCGATGATTTGTTCAGATGAGCTGTAAAATGCTGAACACTTCCAGGATTATCTCCATTATTTTTTATGGCAAATCAATTTTTCGAAGTACTGCTACTTCTGCATACTGTGTAGTCTTGTACAACACAAACTAAACCTTACCTTACCTTACCCCTTCTTGGCAGTTGACTCAAATCAATCTTAATAGGGAATTTATAACACTAGCAATCTATTTTTAACAGCAGTTGATAGAATGAATCAAATCGATATTCTGAGGACGAGGTACTTGATGCTCATCAATGACAAAGGCCAGGAAAATCGCCACTCGACTGGTCAATGAAATCACTACTGATGACGCTAGTCCAGCAAGTGATATATTGTTCTGCTCTAAAGCTTACCGTACGATAGTTCTATAACTAAGCCTGTTATATTAAATAACATCAAGAAACTTCGATTGCTCATTTCTCACCGTTGTTCTCTTCAACAGCTCCAACTATCTTAATTGGTAAAGTTACACACCACTGGACGTCGAACAACTCAGTCTTGTTGGAGTGGAATTCATTTCAAATGGCAGAATCACAACAAGCGTCTTGGAACGATGCGGTTCGAGATGAGGGGCACACAAACTACCATGTTTTTGTCATTCTTTATCCGACGTTACTAGCCACCACCCTTGAAAGCCCGAAACGCAGTTTGTCCTCCTTGGAAGGACTGATCAATCCTCCGGTAGCAGTCTATTCCACAACCAAACCCGAATTATCGGTTCACAATTTGAGTGCTCATGAAGACTACCTGGTTCAAGTGAGAGAAAAATCTTGTTTTTTTTGCGTGTGTTCATCAGGTGCCTACATAAATATGTGGGTGAATTTTGTGACGTTAACGATATAACGTCGGAACAAAAATGGCTCTTTAAGACAGAAGTGACTCCAAAAGTGTCCAGGGGAATGATACACTTCATGGGACGTGCTGGGGTTTAGGATGCGTAATGAGTATTTAAAAGTGATTGGCGTCAAATTAGCCTAATTCATTCACAAGATATACCAAAGAAAAGCTATGTTCAGCCTTTTTACTACTTGATGTAAGATAGCTCATCATGCTGGTTGAAATGCTGACCTGCCTCATCGGAGTATCGGTTTCTCATGCATAGTGAATCAACACGGAAAAGCTCAGCAAGCAACGATGAAGCTGGTCTTTATCCAACTGCTTAAGTTTGACCCGCAATAAAAAAACGCTTCAAGCGTGCCCATATCATGAATTATTTTATAACATTTCGGGGATTGCCTTAATGTCCACCTATCAAGTCGTACTTTAGATGCAAACTATTTTACCTACCCTCCACGGTTAAGCTTGTGGCGCTCAGTTGTATTGGATTCCAAAATTTGTGTCAAATGCAGTCGCAGAATATCCACTACCAACCGCCCTAAAGGCTCGCTCAAGTTGGTGCTTTGTCCGGAGGCTAGCAGCTCTTAACAACAAAATTTCACGTCGAGTGGATGGAAGTGTCAAACGCTGGTTTACAGACCAGAGAAAGGCATAACCTGATTGGTCAGAATGTCAGCCAATCGGGATCGAGCAATACTCCAGCTGTATGCTTCGAGCTCTGTGGATCTATGTGGAGCTCTTGGATCTATGTGGAGCTCTGTGAAACTCTATGGATCGAGCTCTATGCTTCTTGCCTCCTCAGGATGATTTTAGCGTGATATTGTGGAACATTCAGTGATGACTCTTTAAGTACGATTGTAATCAGCTTCCCTTATCTCCATGAGAGACTGTCACAAGCTACCGCGTCTTTAGCCACACCATATTGGGCCGGGCAGGAGGCCGAAGACCGATACAGAAGTTGCACATACTTGAAGTAGAATGTCAGGATATTCTAATGGACGGGATTTCTCCTTGAAAAAAAGAATTATCACGGAAGGCTCGAGTGGTAGAATTGCGACTGTGTTTCGCAGAGTATAACCAGAGGAGCGCTTTCGGGTATTTACCAGGGTGAACAAAAATAAAAACTTTCTTATGGTCGAATCTTGCAGACCGAGCAATAAAACTGCAGTAATCTGAGTAGTATGCAACATTAGTGCAAGGTACGGACAGTGGCTCTGATCGATCAGTCGATAATTTTTAGAGGATGCACGGTCCCTTAGAGCGATCACATTGCAAAATACTAGTAACGATTTCTAAGGTAGGAATGGTTCACAATTCTCATGAATTCTCCATCTGAAAGATCGTCACCAGAGTGACTATTCCACTCATGACAAAATATTGTGAATTCTCTGGTTGAAGAATGAGTGACGCCATATCCTGCTGGTCAGCCACTCGTTGCCACTTGGTTCCATGTTCAGACTACTAGCCGGATGGTCGCGGGTTCGAACTCCTCGTGATTCGCTCACCTCTTCACTACAAGACATGTAAACTTTCAGATAAGTAAACATTTATCTAATGGGGGAAATAAAAAGAGCTAATAACCATCAGCCATGAGAACTGATATGATCTGAGAAAGCTAAATCTTACTAAATCTTACTGGAAACGCCAAGTTGGTTCCACACACACATACATGCATGAAACATGATCGGCCGATTCTTATGGAAACAGAACAGCTTCGCGAGCATTTGGTCTAGGTACTGAGTAGGAGTAATGACGAAATATGAGAAGACAGTCAACTTTTCTGTACATCCAACACTGTAAAATTTGCCTTAATATAAGGTCAAGAGAATTTATTCATCTTCCGGCCGGTACTGATCTGAAATAGGACTGATATTAATATAAGTGAACCAGTTACAGTAAGGCGTACATGATGTAGTAGCCCTGTGGTCAGGACTAATAGTCTCACTTATGTCGGAGATATGACTTGTGTTCGCTATCCTCAGTCGAGAGTCAATCAGTTGGCCAGTTCAGTAGGAGGGTTTACAAGAACTTGCTTTGTGCAGAAAGTCCTAGTGTGAGCAGTCGGGTGGCCTTGATAATCACGGGATTACATCATCTTACTTTTTTGGACCGGTTTTGTGGTACCCGGTAAACGACCGGTGTTTCACAAGTCGTGTGTCAACTAACGACGTTCCGCGTGTTGACTATGTAGGCTAACGTAGAACTTTGGATATTACCCCTGCCTTCCAGGACGAAAGTCAGGAACACTGCTTTGGGCAGTGTTCGGGCAGACCGCTTAGAAAAATGCCAGAATCCGCCGTTTAGCTTTGCTTTTCAGATGTAGTAGAAGCTTTGAAGTTTAGTTGCGCTCTACATGGAAGTTGCGGCGACGGAAACAACTGCTGACTATTTAGTAACACTTGAATGGAATAGTACAGAAAGTTGTTTGGGTTCGACTGTTTTGGTGAACTTTGTTTCGGTTCTGTTCTGAACATGGTATGGGAAACATCAAGCATGACAGTAGGTTTCCTTTAGAGTGCTTTTAATAGCATCCTACTTGCCTTCCAGACTGTCATAAAAACACATAATTTAACTCTTGAAACCTAAGATGAAACCAGGTTTCTTTCATGATATATATATGTATATAATATACAAACATATACAGGCCACTTTGTCTCAGGCGAGGCCTACAGATTTTTTTGTACGCCGACAACGTACGTCGCGTTGTGGAGGCACACTGTTTCGTGTGTCATGATCAGACCGGTAACACAATAGCTTGAAATACGTCTACAACTCAGAGGCACTTCGCGAACAGTTTGGGGAGTAATACCGACTAGTTGTTTATTCTAGCTAAATGTTAGATGAGTTTACCTGTCAGGCAAAAGGTGCAAAAAGGCCATGATTTTGTCTACTTCCGCAAGAATCAAGTCCATAAACAACCGGTCGGTTTACTCAGGCAGCTCCTCATGACAGAGTTTCTCTTCTATTCTCATACTAATGCACGCTACATATTATCGTTTATTTCTGAAGAGCATGTTCACAGTCATAAAAGTAAAGGCAAGTGATGAATGTGGAAGGGTTATAGGAGATTATGAGATAAAAAGAGAGAAGCGTCTCATTCGAAGTCATGCCATCAACAGTCCCAGTCAGATAAGATGAATCCCAACCTATGTAAGAATTTTGGAGTGGAAACACGCGTGTAAAGATTAACAACCGAAGAAAGGACAAACAATGCTGAATGCTCTTCAAAGCGCGGTAAGCGCTAGCGTACTTATCTCTCAGGCACAGTACTCTCCACAGAGAACAGGGTTGAATCTGGAAAATCATGTGTTGGGGAGTGTTTCCGTACAGAGCTGGTTGTCGGATGGTCCGTGTTCTCTGTAACTCTGATTTGATTTGCGTTGCCTGTCGTAGATGTTTAAACTGTGTGGTTCACTGATTTTAGTCTGTTAGTCTCCTGAGAGATCGCATGCAACACACGTGGGATAGTCTGATGCAGGATCTATCCAGGTTAATAAAACCATAATTAAGTTCTATTCATCGTCGTGTGTAATATAAATGACACATCCTAGACAACACAAATCATCTTACACGCCACCTTTTCCAAGACCATATCATTTGGTTGAAGAACGCTCTTCCTCTACGATATATAAGAACCACTTGACCGCATCAGATACATTCAGGTAAACAGCCAGTTCAGCTCAACAAATCCACTTCCGCGTACGCTGTATCTGCATAGGCTTTCGTAAAAATTCATTACGCACAAGCTTTCCAATGAGTTAGTTCAAAATTATGGACAATCCCAACGTCCAATATTGAGAGAAGATGGCATACTTTCGGTCAAGAGGAGCAAACCTGATAAAAGTTTCGTTGCTTTTGCACTAAACATATTCGACCGTTTCAGTACCCATACCTTGCTTTCACGCCCAATATCTGAATGGGTCTGAATTACATGAAATGTCTTGGGTCTGTGACTGTTCCGAGTGTAATTGCACTTCCAGCAACCAACCTCTGTGAAAAGACGGGCAGAAAACATTTCCAAACGAGTTTACACTCTCAATGAAGACGTAGCTGTGGCCAAGCTTTCTCTCAACCAGCTAAAAAGAGGACAGCTTGTTTTCATTTCAAAGCCCCCCCCCCCATAGTGACTACTCTCTGCCATCATCGTCGCTTTTCGTAGGTTGTGTAGTCCCCAGTTTGTCTAATATTTTGTGACACATTGGAGTGGACTGAGGCTTAAGCGTGAGCTTCCAGTTAGCAGATTTGACTGCACTTCGTAATATAGTCCTTTCTTCGATGCGAAGCTATTTTGGAAATCTTCTTTGTGACGATTCGACAGATCCAAATAGAACCGAACTCATCTCTTTCAACTATCTGCATCATATTGCGAGAGACATTGATCAGCACGCCTCTTACACACACAACAACTAAATGTTGCAAGTTCCTTTACCATGAATGGAAATTTGAAGATTGCAGTTGGATAGGCGGAACAAAACAACGGGTAAAAAGGCCCCAGACTGCGTTGACAGTGATTTCATTTCGACAACAGGATAAATTGTAAACGGGGTTTATTTTACGTGAATAATCTTAGTAGAGTAAATAGCCCTTTGAAATATTGGCGATCTCATTTGATGCAGGGAAGGATGTCGGTAGCTCTGTTTGCATTGTTGGTGGTTGGTTGAATGGTTCACTGAACACAGCATTTTCCCTTTAGAATCTTCGATTCGGTGGTACAAGCTAGCTTTGGTGTTCAATTCATAGCGTGAAAAAATACTTTGGCGCAACCCAAAGCAGATTCAGAGAGGAACATTTTTATCAAATATTCCCAACAGGTACCCTTCTATCCGAGAATCTACGTCGAAAGGCGATATGTACAAACAGGAACAAACATGTAAAGGGGTAGTTTTGCTTCTGGGCTCCAGAGGCTTACTTCAGTTAAACGTTAGTGTCCGAATCGGAGTCGCGATGACTCACAAGCCAGTTGTTCTGTTGAAGTGGTTGACCCTGGGGCCGAGACAAGGTGAAGGAAAGAAGACATAAAGGTGTCTTTGGTGTGTGCCTTTGTGTCTTTGTCTTTTTGTCTTCCGAAAAAGACTCCACAAAAATAAGGCCATTATAAGAAGACGCGATCCATTGTTGCGGCTGTCCATCCACAAAGATCAGACAGGTCGTGGAACAGATTTGAAAATCTGATCACTAACAGATTGGGGGTCATCAAATCAGCAGGACTGGTCGAGTTGAAACGAGCTCTGGATAGACCGATTAGCTGGCAAGGTCAGCCGTAAAATCGGGCGAGAAAAGAGCTACAAGGTACCGGTAGGAGAGTCCAAACACGAAAATAATCTGATTGGAGCATGAATCAAGCTGTCAAACACCCTAACCATTTGCAAAGGCTCACAGGCTTAGAGAAAAATTCATACACCAAACGCCATCACCACCGATAACAAGCCGCATGGCGACCGATTAGGAAAACCATTCGTAAGAATCTCATCACGGGTAACCTCATAGTCTTCGTGGCGGTACATTTGACAGCTGAATTTGACAGGTGAATTAGATCGGTGTCACCATTATCACCCACATTTTTGATTGTGTGTTTAGGAACTTGCGAACCAAAGTGTAAGCCCCTAGACGTTACCGGTCTGTACAGAAACTTGAAGTTCATCTTCAAATGAGGCACCGTTTTTGTCAAAATCTGTCGGTCCCGAACAGATTCGATGAATGAAGTTTCTGTCTCACCCTACAAGCTTATTTGATGACGCCGATCGACAGTGCACAGTAGCGACATTCCCACATTGTACAAAATGGTTGTATCAAATCTTGAATGCCTCATACCGAAGGACGAATAACAAACTTACATCAGTCACAACCCAGAAATAGCGAATGCTAACTCTATTCTTTGTAACACAGTTCAGCGTCGTGACCTTTCCCATGAGACTCTTCTGCACTTTTCCCACCGAACGAAGTTCCGAGTCTCAGAGATCATCGACGCCTACGCAGTGACTAGCAATCATTTTATGGGATGACATTAATAAACTGACACAAACAGCTACTCAAGGGAAAAGTGCTTTGTATGAGTCTATAACCGATGGGGTAGATGTGCATGGCTACTGAACATCGTCAGTAATATCTCTGGTCAAAGGGAAGGGCTTATAATAAATGGGCAGAAACTGTTGAAAACAATGGTCGATGGCCGATTCTTTGCCGAGCAGCTGCGAAGTAAGCTAGACGTATTTTTATCGAGAGAGTTAACCCGTGAAAGAAGCATTGCTTCCCTTGGAATGATGATTATGCTTTACAAATGATTCAGTCGACCACCCTATTCTAATTACTTCCGTTTTTACAGGCAGGACTGTGTTTTAACTGTCAGTCTGATTTTTAACTTCTCAAAGTTGAATGGAAACGTTTGGGGAGACTATCCTCAAAGAGAGCTGATGATGTTTTAGTATCGAGACGTAGAATGGCTCGATAGGCAGTTGTTCTAGATGAGAGTTTAGACTTGCATCCAGACTGTTTGAATTAGTTACCGTTCTACACATCTCGAAGCAGTTTTGGAATTTATACATCCTCAGATTAGTTTACGCACATCCTCTGATGATTTCAGATTCGCGCTCAGAATGCTTATGGAGCTGGACCGTTGAGCAGTCCGATACGACTTTGGCGACCCCAAGGTGAGTACATCAGTCCTACTGGTTGCACTAAACACTGTCGTTTTTACGACTTACTTTACACCGATATTTTGAGCTTAACTGATTCGGTATCACCGCATAATGAAGAATATCAGTGGCAGGTTGGCCGACGTCTCAGAGTTATATGGCTAGGAAGAGGATAGTGTGGATCTGTGGAACTGTCAAAGAATTCACCCAAAATCCAAAAACGTTACCACCGGAAACGTTTTATGTCAGCGGACGTTTTGAGATGGTATGGTGCCGCATTAAGAGAATAGGTTTGTTCAGCTATGGGTTTCCAAACCGAGTTACTCCGAATACGCACGAGACCACAGATAATCTGCAGCGCACCTTGTATCTGTAAATCTCACCAAAACCACTGGCGGAACTTCCTTAACCCAATAACCAAATGCCCCTTCTTTGTTGAGGGTGTCGAACGCCCATTTATTGCAGTCATAAACTTATCCAAAACCAGGAACTTATCGCCACCAGCCTCAATGATGACTCTTTGTGTTGTTCAAAGCCTGAGAATGACGCACGGAATGGATAGTGCTCAACGAATCTAATCCAAATGGAAGCTGTCCGAGGAACTCATGTTTGGCTCATCACCAGAAGAATTCGAATGAATGAAAATCCATCCATATGTAAATTTGAGCAGCAACATCTTCCGTGTGAGCGGTGTCCCCGAGTTCTCCGTTGTGTCCTTTATAAAACGAGTTCCACAATTTCCCAACGTCCACCTTACCACATGACCTGTGCGAAAATAGAAGATAAACGTAAAAGGTATATTTACTGTACTTTGACAGTCTTAGATAGTTCGGAATAAAACTCCCTGCAGTAGTGTCTCACTGGAGCTACCGTTTCTAACTAGTCGTTCAAAGGTCTCACACATATATCAAGGGGTCAGTACTTCATTGCAATGTCTACACCTGCTAAGCTTGGAAAAGTTAGGCTGTTTAACTCTGTAATTCTTTTCCTTTTATGCTATACTTAAACACACTTGTAAGCTACATAGCACAAATACACCAGGCAGTTATTAAACGATGTCTGACTGGTTGTTTCCGTTACCTGATCACGCGCATTGTAGGCTTCTCGGAGTGGCGACTGAAGATCTTATCAGTCCGCCTTGTAACCAAGCTGCAAATGAGGCCAGAAGGCAAAAAGAGGCTGACATCATAGCTCACCACACCTTGTTGTTGTCTTATTGAAAAATATAACCGGATTAACTGAGTCCGGGGCCCTAAGAAAAAATGTTGTATTCCGGTAAATTTAGCAGCAAAAAGGAATTAACCCCACCATTAATAACGTTCGACTGTTTGGTATGGCAGTCACTTTTGAGAACCCCCTGTGTACGATCATAGCCGCATATCCATTTATGCTTCCTGTTACACTGATAACTGTTACCTAACTCCCCACCGATACTCAGCCCCCTGTAGATAGTTGGTCCGAGCCAACTCAAAGTGGAATCAGATCTATTGTTACTGTGGTAGGATACGCTGTCAAACAGGAGCAAGTAGATCGTTTGGGTCGAAGACTTTCGTGGAGAGTACGACAAAAACGGTGTGTATAACAAGCGATCGAAGAGACGAATGATAAACATCTAACAGTGTTGTGACACCAACATGCCAACGGGAGATCAGAAGCTGATTGGTTCAGACTCAAGGAGGGTGATACTGGACCACACTAGGCTCTAATCTGACATTGGGTTAACAATAACTCATGATGGAAAGCAGCCACTTGTCTGGTTACTGCACATTCTAGGTTGAAAATAGATGGTTGAAGTTAACTGAGCACAATTAACGATGAGGTCATTCACGGTAAAGAACAAAACGAGTAAACCGGGCTGAAAAAGTCTCCGAGGGTGAATCCAAACAATAAGTTTGCAACTCTCATGGAAGTTTCTAAATCCTAACGAATTGAAGGTATGGCCAGAAATGATCGGTCACACGAATGTTTTCGTCTGAAAGCCGTGAACACGACAGGTTTTGTCACTGAGCCTGTGGAATCAACATAGTTGATAGCACCACACTGGTATTCCATAGTTTATTTCATTGGCACAAAAAAGACAGACTCCAATGAGAGAATTAGATGCCGAAGAGCTTGCGACAGACGGTAACCAGACTAGTCAAGAAGTGACCATGCGCTATAGTCTCTTTAACAGAAAGGTGATGGGCGCCATATCCTGTCTAAGTGAGAACTAATCGCACTGCTGTTCAGCTGCTTGAGGCCGAACGGTTAAGTGTTGAACCGCAGGCTGGGAGGTCGCGCAGATGAAACTCGCTGAGTTTCGTTAGATACGCACTGCTGATGATTCCCAACGGGGATGCATTGGCTGTACAGTGCTTCTCGGGTTTTTAACATAGAGTGGCCTCAATGACAGCACGAAATCGCAGTTTTAAATCACGGAAAACCTCATTACAGTGTGATCAATCAGTAGACCACAGCTGGATAATTGCAATGGTTTATCTGATTGTCCAGTGCCCCCAAACGAAAAACGTGACGCGAGCCACGAGCCATGAATTGTACTGGATGCTCAAAGTGAAGGTAGAGTCGTCTCACGAAAAGCTGGGCTGCAGAAATCTCTTTAGTCTTGATGGGACTTATCAGGCGATTGTAAAACTACCGGAAACATGGTGTTTTGTTAAGAAGTTTCCGACGAGACGTCTACCAACAACGTTTGATTTTGAGTGGGTTCTTGATCAAACTGGACATTGAATTTTTCAGACGGTCGGCTGACTACTGGTGAATAGTCGGAAACTTATGCAGCACTATTTGTGATGTCTTCCGCTAGGATCTGTGAACAGTTCGATAAAATAATCTGGGTAATCGTGAACAGCTATCGGACCGTTTAAATATGTCAACAGCTGGTCTGATAAAAAATCGTTTTTCCACGTTATTTGCTCCGCTTCTTCGCACGGCTAGGACGAGACCGGTCAGCCCAGGAGATAGACGTCGTCCATCATTTTGTAACGCTGTTAACCTTGAAAGCAAGTGTATCTCAATATAACGAAAGAAAAAGTATGATAAACTACTTAACAAAACGATTATTATTGAAACATCATTAAATTGAACGCATTTTGATACAGTGAGAGTCGTCAGGTGTTATCAAGGATAATTAAACGTTATAGACGCAATTAATTAGATCAATTTGCGATGGAAGTGTACGTGATTAAACGTAATTAAAGTCGGAGACTAAAAAGCTCATGAACATCTGTTGGCCAGAAGTTTTGAACAATCATTCGGTTGTCGGCTTCCTAGGGATAGGCCAGACCTGGAATGTTCACGACACTCTTCTGCGCAAGCAACATTCCGGTGCCTGTCCCCCAACGAGAAGCAACCACCGAACGAAACCGAGTTTTCTTTCTCCAGGGTGGATTCTTTTCAAAAAGGGTGATCTTTTCGCCAACTTTACCATCATTTTTTTATACTGATTAGTTTGCTCTGAGAAACCTTCCCGCTTTTGTCGTTTAAAGTAGTTTGAGGCAAACATTCATTCTGTCTAATAACGGTCAAATTAAGTATCCAAATGGCAGTATACTGCTTCCGTAACTTGTTGGCGTGTTTATGGAGTTCAATTTTTCAATTACTACCAATTCGGCAACCACGTTCAAAAGGAATCGGGCCAAATGATACATGTCTGCTCATTAGCCATTTCGTGAACCTCAGTCTTCAAGAGCAGAGTAACGCCAATTCCATTTGAACATGCGGGGACTTTCTTGAAAGCGCTGAACTGTTCTCAACTGCGCTCATCATATCTGACATTGTGAATACCCTTCAGTTCTCTGACTAGACATTGGCGCTTGTGTTTTCTATGCAGACCAGGGCGTGAACAGTACGCCTTTATCTACAACAACCCTCCCATCGGTGGCAACGAATCTCTCTTTATCGACGTTACCCTTGGAAACGAAGTTCAAGGTCACGGTCAAAACCTTGGGACTGCCACACCCAATCCCAGAATACCACTCAACATTCTTTGAAGATCATCGACAGCTATCAGTCCTGATGAAGTCCGGGTTGGGGCTCTCTGTTGGATTTGTCCTGTGTCTGATTCTCACTCTCGTTGTCATTGTGACCATTTTGTTCAGACGAAAGTAAGTCTCTGGATTGATTCGTGCGTATTAAGATTGAAACTGTCTTTTGGATAAACCGTACCACGACCAGCTACCTACGCATTGTGAACCAGAAGAAAATATCACCAGGAACCTTTTTTTGTTTTCCATGCTTCAGCAGGTTACTTAGCTGCAAGGCTCAATGCCTGCTGCAGTAACTGAATGTCCCGCCGAAAGAAAACTTGTTTAGGTGAAGTTGGTTAGATGTTTGTGGTTATTTCTTTCGGCTGATTTGTTCAAATCTGATAAAACACGGTTGTCTATGCAAGCCATTTGCAGTTGCCTTTTGCTAAGCTTAGAAAAACTGACATTTAGATGACTTTTATTTAAACAACCGATCTCCAATGAATGAATGCAGCCATAGAACGTAATATCGGTTTTCAAGCAAAGGTATAGATTCAGATAACCACGCCTCAGCATTAGAAAACGCACAAAGCCTAAATTGGAAACTGTGACGTATAATTTCATCCCTTGTACAGTAGCTGCATTTTGGTACCGCATTTCTAAAAGAGTGGATGCTCTAGTAAGGGTCGTAACCTGATAATTCCCTGCATATTTTCCCATGTAGTCCTTCCATTTTAGGGAGATTCACTGACTGATACACACCATCGAGGCTCTTTCCCAAACTTCTCTAGTCGGGGTTGTTTTTATCGCTCATCGGATTAGGCTGTATGGCTGGTGACGTGAAGACACAAAGAGGACCAAGAATTTTTTCTGTTCACTTGCCTTTGAATGAGAATATCCCGGCGTCTAACCTACACAGCTTTGAAAAATTAGAACCTTTTATTGGGCTCATCCTCTCCAATACAATGCAACATCAGTATTCCAGTCGGACTGGGCTCATCTGAAAGGCCTAGGATTTGGACAAGTATTCCCAGGTCATTGATATCATATTAGTGGGAACTTAATATGTGACCTTCTTACCAAGGAATGGACGATACCCACTAAAAGCGATCGCTTCATCGGCTGTATACTATACCATACTCTTGGTTGAGGCTTAACAGATATTCATGTGCGTGGATGAAAGGGCGTGCAGCCTATTCCGTCAGATCACGGTTTACGGAATCCCAGACTAGATGAAGTCGGCTCACTTCAACTCAAAGATTCAATATACATGATATTCAGAGACAAGTGTCCCTTCGCATTGACGAAGAATATTTAAAACGTTTTATGCACAAAGCCCTGACAGATGTCCTTTCAAATGAATGCAATATTTGCATGTAATTTTGCTTCGTGGACGACAGGCAGTGTAGCTGGTGATGTGAAGACGAAAATAGGCGTACCGACCGGACCATGAAGGTTTTCTGTTCACTCTCACCTTTGAACGAATTTATCCCGGCATTTAAACCAAACAACGTCGGCAAATTCGAACCTGTTGTCGCGTCCATCCTCTCCAATACAACGCAATGTCATGTCACTGGTATTTCAATCGGTCCGGACTTCAGCGGCTTTAGGAATGGTAAAAATTGCATCGACCCACCACCTGCTGAGTGTCACCTGTCCTACGATTAGTTTTAAAACGTCATGTTTCGAAACTCTTCATCTCAGCCAAGTTTGAACCAATAGAGAGATGGATTTGCGAACAGTATTTTTGGTTCACAGCAGCATTTTTATCCGATATCAGATCAACAGACCGACCACTTTGTTGTCGAACTATTGCTGTGACTTGTTTAGAAAAAGTTCCCAAATCAAGGTAGAAGTCACTGGAATCCGTTTGTTCCCACATCACGCAGTACGCTGCTTCTTCTTTCGCGTAAGTGAGAGACGTAAGTGAGTTGTACCTTTGTTTTCATACCACTTTTAGGGAAAGCACTGGTTTATGACAGCATTTATCGTGTCCACCAGTCAAAACTCACAACAGTGGCCAGCGAGCACTCGGCTTGTAGACCGTCCACTGAGCTTGCTGAGTTGTGTAGAATGCCGTGTTTCACCAGATGGGGACAAGTGTGATTAATACAGTTTCTCATCACTCGTTTTATGACATGGTTGTACAGTCCACCCTTCAGGGTGTGATTTATTGAAATAGAAACAACCGCGATAAACTGAAAACCTCACATGATCTCCGTTTTATCCTCATTTTCATCAGATCTAAATCCAGACGTCCTTGTTTTCGGTTCTTCGCTGCAGGATGGAAGGAGGTGTGCGAAAACAGCAGGACACATTTTCCAGGTGAGAAGAACAACCAGCTGCATAGATAATTCTTTAGTACAAACTTAATATGCCAAACACAGAGTCTTATTCAATCAGCATGTGCGCACTGCAAGTATGATAGGTAGATTAAACATATGAGAATTCACTTTAACAGTGGTATGACTACTCAGTCAAGGTGCTCAACGTAGCGCTTCCGGTTACATTATCTGCTATTCAGCTACATTGATTCTGAGACCAACTTCAACATCTAACAGTATGTATGTGCATGCCATGTATGCATTTATGCGCGTATATATGGAGTGCATTACATGTTCAAGAAGAAAAATTTCCTTTCAAGACGTGCGTCTCATCAGGTTCTACGTTGTTTGGGAAAACGACCCGATTCTATCATATCTCACAACTTTTAGGACACATTTATCTTACGTTAATTGTGTACACGAGGGCGCTCTGAAACTGTTGGTTTGAATACACCATTCGGAACTGGCATCGTTTTGGGAATTTACAGCGATCTACCTGATTCACAAACGGACAAGTCGTACACTTCTCGCTAGAAACCACTGCTGTTATCCGTCAAGCTGAATAGCACTGTCACTCGAACAGAGTTCGACCCGCAGTTTGTCACGACAGTGTCCGGTAGTTCCCGTAAAACACTGTGACTGGCTCATGTCTGCCTGTAGGACCTCAATGAAAGTGCGAATTGCGGACGAGCCTGTTTGACGGCACTGATTACTTATGCGTCTTTGAGTACAAAGGGACGGGTGCAGCGACACGAGGGAGAAAAATCAAATTGCAACCAGTAGTAATGGTACACAAAGTTCACCAATGAAGTGTTAATTACCACAGGGACTGGCTACTGGGGAGGGGAATAAAATGACCTTCAGGAAAATTAAACCGACTGTGTAGTTGGGTGACGGTAGATCTTTTGGGTTCTGTAGAGGAATGACGGAAGCAAGTCAAACTGAGTCAAGGATACTCCTATGCATATACAGGGTAGACTTTCGGAAGCAAAAACTCAGTCGCGAACTGTTAACAAAGCAATATAAGGACAGTTAGTCAGGAAGCAAGTTCAGCCCAGATTTCAAAGGAGCAGAAGCTCTGTGAGTCTCGTGACAATGAAGTCCTGATTTACTAAAGCAAGGGTAATATAAGAAGCACACTTATCAGGAAATTACATGCAGAGAAAAGTTGTAGTCTGGGACAGGTCGGGAAGTGTAAAACGACACTAGACAGAGCGGCATCCAACAGGTAAGTGATGTCAATCAGCACTTTCGTGACAAGTTGCTTGTCTGCGCCACACTGATCAGCACATAGTTGCTTCAAAGCTCTGAATGTTTCTAAATTGTCCGACGTAGAGACTGTTGAACCGTATGATTATCTTTCATTCTACCACAGAGGGGTTTGAGTCTGAGCTGTTTTGATCGCGAACAGGTAAGACAAGTCCGCGGTTTCGAACAAATGCGGTTTACGGAGCATAATAGAGCTCGAAGTAAGATTTCCGACTGTCCATGGAGAATGACTAAAGTTGGGCGTACAAGGGTCCCTCAAACTGAGGACGTCGGCCAAGTCAGTAATTGCTCAGATATTGATAAGTTTGGCAAAGCCGCACGTTTTCCTGCTTGCTATCTACGAGTTTCCGTTTGGGTGAAGAAATTGACAAATTTACAATTGCTTCTGAAGCGCAAGGTTGGGGACACAATATTCAACCCTGCTTACTGATGGTCGCCTCTTTACAAAAAAACTTTGGAATGGTCCAAAAAAGTACGGCCAGTTTGGAAATCCGGACAAGCATGAAAATGGGCCGAATGAGTGGAACCTAGCACCTGTCAACACTATCGACGAAGATGTAAAAAGATCCGAAAAGGAAGAAAGCAAATGGAGAAGAAAGAAGTCCTAGAAATGTTCCATCTCAGATAGGGAAGACGGTGGAGCAAGGTGTTGTCTGAATACCAAACAAACGCGATATATATATATATATATATATATTACACATATACATATCACGTGGTTGAAAGCTGTGAGGAACCTCCTTCAGCTGAGCTGATTTTATGTGACTTGATACACCTCAGTTCTCGCGGGATAGAAGATTCCACAGAAAATGTAGGTGGGCTGTTCACTGGCTCCCGGCTTGGTCCAGTAAGTGGAGATATTCAGTGAAGTTTCTCTTGCGGGATACCGAGAGCACAATTACTCATAATTTGTAGCAGCTCACTGCTGGTCATTTTTGGGTCTCATTAGTTGAGCCCAGTCCTCAGAATGTGAGAAGATCAGTCCGTGACTTGATCAGCAGTTTAGCTGAGGATTCACTTCCTGGCTCATACTCACGCTGAAACTATTGGGACTAGAGTAGAAGTATATCGTAGCCAAAGACAAGCGAATTTGATGTTCCTCATGAAGGCATCCAGTGACATTCATTTCGTCTAGCGTGAGACACAGATTAACTGTATCCGGGTCGACATCCACCGTATGATCTCCAAACATTATGCCGAAGGGTATGAATATGCTGCCTACTACGATGTAATCCATCCAGTCTAGGTTTCCTCGTAGTTTCTGCAAACCATCAGCTGTAAGATTTAGGCAGCCACACTAACCGAAAAGATCTTTTAACTGACATTCAGCGCTAACCTAGTGTGCTACTGGGGAGAGGTCTTGCTGAGTAGTTTTCCGTCTGCCTTCAAACCCGATCAACTTGTTAACCCGCTTACTTGGCTGGATAAAGATTCATATAAAAGGCGAAACGTTACCCAGCCATAAAACAACTGATTGTCTACCAAGCCCTCTGAAACGATCTCCACTTTTCTTTCAAAAGCGATTTGATTAGTGGAACTCTAACTCGAGGGCTACAAAAGTTCGACGGAGAACAATTTTGTGTTCGCTTAAATGTAACCTTCAGCAGTCACACTATTATCACATAAGGTCTGCGGCGGAAACGCCGTCATGAGAACAGTCTGATGCTTGTCTATGAATCCGTCGCTCACAGGGAGATATTTTGTTCCGTTGTGCCAAGCTTTCTGAGCAATAAGGGTACTTTCCAGGCATCATATTTTTGCTTCATTTCGACTTTGAAAACACTATTCGTAACGTCTGAACCACGAGTTGAAGGTTAGACCGGCATCAGGGTCATAATGGAACTCCGTGATGCTGTTGGCGATCGAGTCGACTGAACGTGTATCTGGAGCGGAATTTGGTGGTTGAATTTTCAGTTGCTGCGTCAAAGTTTCCACCAAGCGTAATTGCGCCGCTTCAAACTAATTTTGTTGATGCAGCAGAATTTCTTTCAACGCTTCAGCAGTTATTGTCATGATTCCGTGGGTTCGGGCGTCGCCAATCTGTTATATCTTCTGCTGACCCCGCTCCAGTGCCTAGTGCCAGAAAAGAACTCACCGACAAGGAACACAACAGCTTCATTGCAACAAGCGAGTGCGTGCGAATATGAAAGTTACAATGGCCCCCGAACTACTTAAAGGGCACTTTCTGACATTGATCCAGGCTTTCTGATCGGTGTTCAGTGAATACCCATCAACATCAACCGTGCTTCTATGAAATGCCTGAGCACTGGCCATAGTCGGTCGTGATTCTTAGCGTGCCTGAACACTCACCGGCTTTGGCTGAATTAATTGAGGGACTGACTGGCCTGGATGCTTGCAGGCATCTGAGGGCAAATATTCTGTTGGGTTTACACTAAATAATGGAAGCTCTGTATTAAATTAGAGCACACTAGCACGCGTGCATTTTTTGGTCGCGCCAAGATTTGATTTGAGTGGCGTGTAGTGCTAGCCCACGGTGAATGAATTTGAATAATCTAAACAGGCGAACCCATTCGGCGAAGTGACTGGTGGACAGAACGAGTGGAACGTCAATCCACTGGCGGTCCTGTTCTGTATCAATCGATTGACCCGGCTGTTCGGATTTCCCAGTCAGATAGCATCTCGGATGCTTAAAATCCGCTGAAATGATTCAAGTCGAAGGGACTTAAGCAAGCCTCAATCACAAGAAAGTTTAACACGCTTAAACACACACACACACACTGAGTCTCCAGTTGTCAGAAAGTCGTTCATCTAAAAAAATCACGCGACTGAACAAACTAACACCGGTTTGTCCAGCATCGACTGTCGACTGTATTAGGTCTACTTTACCCTTTTTCAAAGATCTTCTGTACCTTACAGCTGGTCTCTTTAAGAAAGTGACTACTAAAATCCCGTTAGAATACAGCATATGTCACCCAGTTGATTAGTGACCCCTGTCACTCGTAGAAAACTGGTGACCAAACGGCCTACGAAGTGCGATTCCCTGATACTATCATTCTCCATCCATTTTGTCATTTATTCAAAAAGCCTCTTCCTGGATTCGATCTGCTAACATTCGCGGAAACCGAAAACCAGCTTGGAGCAATTTGCCACATATTACTCTGGACAATAACATACAAATTGTGAAGCAGATGGCAGAAAGTGAGTATTTTTACGTCTAACAAATGAACAGCTGAGCTTGGGTCCCAGTTTTTCCTTCTTAATCTATGGTCACCTAGTTTTTGTGCATCTGAACTTGAGCATTCTCTATCACAGTATTTACTAAGCCCCGTGTGCTCTCTGCATCAACAGGTAGCCCCATTTAGATGACGAGAAATTCTTTTATTCTTTACGGGAGAGAGCATTGAAACTTAGGCTCTGTCGAGTATAAAAATATTTACAATGAATATAGGCATCAGAAGAACCCATGCCACACGAATTCAACGGATAGCATGATGTACTCATTTTTTAAGCGCTGTGTTGTTTATCGCTATATAAAGTGTAGTACAAACACAACTGGACGAATATGAGGTCATCCCAGGCAATGGGGGTGAGTGGATATTAGTGCACATTTTCAAAAAAGGTACTTGCAGTGAATGTGGTAACTAGGAAGGTGTTAGCTTCACCCCTTTTGTGACAAGGCTTCTGGCGTCATTGATTCTTCGGCGTCTTACGTGGCACGCGAATCCTTGACCCGTGAGCATCAAGCGGGATTTCCACCGGGTTGAGGCTGTGTCAACCACATCTTTGCACTCCGTCAGTTGTTAGACCAACACCGTATATACAGACGACTCACGATCTTAATGTCCCTCGACCATAAGCGGTGTTTTCGAATCCGTCGGTCGGTCAGTGCTGTTAACCACACTTGCTCAACAGGGCAGTAGAAAGCTTTTTTTTTCTGGGATACTTTTAGTCCAGGGATTCTGAATCAGTTTATTACCCATCATAGGTCTGGTGGAGGTAAGTAAATGACTCGGTGATCACTTGACGGGGGCGTTATAGCGAACTGTTTACAGCCTGTGCGATGGCATATTATTCACAGTTGAACTGGAGATGGATGGGCTTTCAATGACGCCATCTGATCGCCTGTTAGGGTTAGCAGAGCAAGAAACCGTTGATGCACCTGTGCATGAAAAACCGACTGCCTCATGTCAGCACGTCAGTCCGTTGGCGTGAAATGCGCAGAGGTATGATTGTTGATAAACAGAGCGAATAGGATTTCTTCAGGCGATATCACAACGAGTGATGAAGAAGCTGGACTGACTAAGAAGACACTAAGGTGGAATGATAGTAATTTAGCTGCAACGTCCTTTCGGTGCCTAGCTGCCAGGCCATCCGAAGGAAGCACGAGGGCTGCGTTACTGCCAGGTTGCCCGAGTCGAAACAGAAGCAGCCGAGATGCAGCGGTCGGGTTCGAACTACGGACCTTTCGGTCAGTATTTCAAGTTTTGACAACTAAGATATCTTAAGAGCAGTGAGGCAAGTTGAAACCAGACCGACTTAAATGGTTCAAATGGTTTAGATAGGTGTACTAACACCGTGTGGGATGTCTCTGAAATGGTACGCGTGGTCCTAACACAGTTAATTTTACAAGTGGTTTGCAGTTTTGATAACCAGATAGAAAATCCCTTGATGTTAAACTGGAGGATCGTTGCGTCCATGAAATAGGCGACACTAGCAAGTGGATCGATCAACACATAGATTTGCTCATTTTTCACTCAGCAAAACTACCCAGCCCCACAAAACGAAAACAATTCGGCCAGCGCACTTTGTGCCCTACCAGGCGGCCACAAGGTAACTTTTGAGGAAACGAAAATGCCCCAGGACGATGGGACCCAGAAGGGCAATATGCGATTCAGAGCGTGTCACCCAAAATGAAGGCCGACAACTATCAGCCGTTTAGACAGCACTGAGCAGCAGCAAAAAACGGAGACATGCGCATGTAGGTCTCAGTCTGCATGCAACTCACGCATTCAACAATGAGCTTCACCGATTACTTGAACGCATAAATTATTGTTTGTCTCAATGTCCATACGAACTGGCGTGTGTTCACATGTCTGTGACTGATTATTTCGAAGAGCTGGGCAAAACGTTCGAATTCGTCAAGTGATCTTTCCCGAATATAGCATGGCGTGACTTGAACATAAAGCTGAGGGTGAAAATAGGCACGCGAATAATTCCGGTCTTCTCGAACACCATCATCCGCCACTAGGAAGACCGCCGTGGGGGAATGCAAAAAGTGCACCTGTTTTTTTGGGTGGTTTCTATAGAGGAAAATGTTGGTAGCTCAGGTAGCGTAAATGGTCGTTGACTTGTTCGCCGAGCTGGGCAATTTGATTGCAAATGTTTCATCACCTATCGAGGTGCGCATCATCAGTCCACAAAGAACTAAATGTAACTAGTTCTAACGTGATTATCGCAGGTTTGTATTCGTCCTTCACTCAACGGGATTACGGATGAATTCGACCTTTTGCATAGGGACTTCATTTCCAGAGATCACGCCAACAAACGGTTGATCATTAGGTGTTTTTGAAAATAGTTCAGCGGTACACATACCACAGCCGGCCTGTGGTGAACAGTAGAGCATTTGTACCCATTTCCACAAATCCCGTCAAACCGAGGTTTTTAACTGACGTGAGATCCATCAACTTGAGTATGTTCGGTTGAATTTTAGCGACTGTTTTGACTCCATTCATTCAACTTTATTTAGTCTTCCAAGTCGTCAGAAAGCTTGTTTTGTTGTCGTGAATAGTATGACAACTAGTCCTAAATATAGACACTAACGAGTAATGATCACGTGCTTGAACCCACAGATGCCACTATAACATTCATGGGATTGCAGTAAGAGAAGCCACCTTATTCGTCCCGAAAACCACGTCGTCTTCTAAAATTCCCCTTTGCAATCAGTGCCTTGCACAGACAGCAATTCGGCTTCTATATCATCATCATCATCATCATCATCATCATCTTCATCATCATCATCATCATTATCCTCATCATCATCATCATCATCATCATCATCATCATCATCATCATCATCATCATCATCATCATCATCATCATCATCATCATCATCATCATCATCATCATCATCATCATCATCATCATCATCATCATCATCATCATCATCATCATCATCATCATCATCATCATCATCATCATCATCATCATCATCATCATCATCATCATCATCATCATCATCATCATCATCATCATCATCATCATCATCATCATCATCATCATCATCATCATCATCATCATCATCATCATCATCATCATCATCATCATCATCATCATCATCATCATCATCATCATCATCATCATCATCATCATCATCATCATCATCATCATCATCATCATCATCATCATCATCATCATCATCATCATCATCATCATCATCATCATCATCATCATCATCATCATCATCATCATCATCATCATCATCATCATCATCATCATCATCATCATCATCATCATCATCATCATCATCATCATCATCATCATCATCATCATCATCATCATCATCATCATCATCATCATCATCATCATCATCATCATCATCATCATCATCATCATCATCATCATCATCATCATCATCATCATCATCATCATCATCATCATCATCATCATCATCATCATCATCATCATCATCATCATCATCATCATCATCATCATCATCATCATCATCATCATCATCATCATCATCATCATCATCATCATCATCATCATCATCATCATCATCATCATCATCATCATCATCATCATCATCATCATCATCATCATCATCATCATCATCATCATCATCATCATCATCATCATCATCATCATCATCATCATCATCATCATCATCATCATCATCATCATCATCATCATCATCATCATCATCATCATCATCATCATCATCATCATCATCATCATCATCATCATCATCATCATCATCATCATCATCATCATCATCATCATCATCATCATCATCATCATCATCATCATCATCATCATCATCATCATCATCATCATCATCATCATCATCATCATCATCATCATCATCATCATCATCATCATCATCATCATCATCATCATCATCATCATCATCATCATCATCATCATCATCATCATCATCATCATCATCATCATCATCATCATCATCATCATCATCATCATCATCATCATCATCATCATCATCATCATCATCATCATCATCATCATCATCATCATCATCATCATCATCATCATCATCATCATCATCATCATCATCATCATCATCATCATCATCATCATCATCATCATCATCATCATCATCATCATCATCATCATCATCATCATCATCATCATCATCATCATCATCATCATCATCATCATCATCATCATCATCATCATCATCATCATCATCATCATCATCATCATCATCATCATCATCATCATCATCATCATCATCATCATCATCATCATCATCATCATCATCATCATCATCATCATCATCATCATCATCATCATCATCATCATCATCATCATCATCATCATCATCATCATCATCATCATCATCATCATCATCATCATCATCATCATCATCATCATCATCATCATCATCATCATCATCATCATCATCATCATCATCATCATCATCATCATCATCATCATCATCATCATCATCATCATCATCATCATCATCATCATCATCATCATCATCATCATCATCATCATCATCATCATCATCATCATCATCATCATCATCATCATCATCATCATCATCATCATCATCATCATCATCATCATCATCATCATCATCATCATCATCATCATCATCATCATCATCATCATCATCATCATCATCATCATCATCATCATCATCATCATCATCATCATCATCATCATCATCATCNTATATATAATGAGTACCTGGCATCCGAGCCACATTTGCTACTTAGCAGTGGCCAAGACACTTGACACCCATGCAGAATTCAGGTACACAGGTGGTTTGCCTGGGAGCGAATGAGGCGCTACATGCAAGGCCTCGGAGACATCGTAGCCTCGAGTGAATAGGATTGTAGGATGAATGTGCAAGGGCTTGTTGCAGGCAATCAGCCGGCTTAGGCACAATGACGCAATAATAAGTGCCGGCAGAGTCTACATGCTTATTCCTGAGACAGCGACGTTATCCAATTCAAAATTTGAGCACCTCCTCCCCCCGTTACCGCAACGACATTCTGGCACTGGAAAACCGGGCGAAACGTAACTGGCCATATGTATATTGATGTTGTCATCCCTGGGAAAAACACCAGATACGTACTGATTAGAAAATGCAGCAAATTGACTCCGGTTTCAGATATTTACCTGTACTGATTCGCCGCCTACCTACCTCCGCGTTTTATGCAGGTTCACACCATCGAGGCTGCACCAACTAGACAGCCAAATGTCCTGATGGCCTTGAGTTCCATACACTGTTTTCACTAACATGCATCAGACCCTACGGATAGTACACTACCAGGACAGCATAAATCCGTGCAGCATGTTGGCTCATAATCATTTAACTAAGTACTTGAAATTTTATGTTAAGCCTTAGGCGCAGACTGGTAAAAGACAAACGCTTTGGAAGTACTTCTATGATGACGCTGAACCAAACACCACAATCGGTGGCTGTTGTTACGCTCTAGAACGCAAAGTAAGGCACCCACGTGTACAACTAGCAGGTGAATACGGACAATGGATTCGCTCAGCAGGATTTTTTTACTAGAAAAAGCCTTGAGCTGAGTGAAGTATACATACATAGATATAGTATCGAACTGTGGTATGTTACCGGTAATAAATCGATTTCCCTGGATGATATAGACGAGAACCTCATTTTGTCTAACTGTAGAACTCAAAATCCTGAGGCGTTTTATCAGCCGTAGCGTGGACTATTATCGGGCGAGGAAGGTCAAACGATGTTTCATGCGAGTTTCTGCTATGAAGCATATATCGACCTACGGATTATACTGAATCATAGGCTGACCCTGTTCTGTTAGTCCTCGTAAGGAAGACGCACGTGCTTAGACCGGTTTCTCGAAGTTCAGCTTGATACGTGGCGGAAATTCTGTTAGTCCATCTGAAGTTCTAGTCTCACTTCATTTAACGTACCACAGGGTGTGTCTGTCAAAATTCATCCAACTTCAATGGACACACCCGAATAATTATTCCCTCCATTTGAAAAATACAGTAATTTTTACAAAATAAGTGTCTGATTAATTTAGGCTCCAAGCGAGTTTCATATTTTGGGTGGTATCATATTGTTTGCTTGGAATGATCATACCATCGGGCAAGTCTGTAAATTTATGGGTTCGAACTTTGGTGGTGTGTATAAGAAGCGCGATTCCATCGAAAGGATGAGTTCACAACAATACCAGCAAAAACGAAGATATAATCTAATAAGTGATAAACTTAAAAAATAATGGCCCAAGCACGTAAAACATAAAATTCATGCTGAAAACATCATAAACTAGAGATCTTCAGCTGGGTTTCAGATGAGTCTCCCGTCAAAACCAAATTGGTGTGCAAATGAGTGTCTTTCGCTAATTTTGTGCAATTTGGGTTCAATTAGAACATAAGGTTGACGAAAACTCGGGAACTGCGCCCACCTGATGATCCCCAAGAAGGACGGAACCTGTCCTGGGCTGTCGAGGAACTTTCAGCAACCTTATGAGTAGTGTAATACGCCTATGAATGCATCGCGATATCTCCACCACCAATACCAATATCTCGTACCAACTGAAACATAGGGCGGCATGGTGCAGCACATTCGGTTGCTTAAAACCATCATATACGAGGGATTCAGCTGCGTTCCAGGTGAGTCTCCCGTCGAAACCAAATTGGTTTGCAAATGAGTGTATTTCGCTAAAACTCATGCACTTTGTGCTGTTATTAAAAATGTATATTAAGCCATAGTGAATACAGTCAATTATTGTGGTGTACCGTGGCAACCCAACGACGACATATGTGGTTCGCGGGGACTAGGAAAACTTGACCTATATTTTACAGGAAGGATAGGAGTAAAAACCTCCCCAGAATAACCGGGATCAAGTTATATCCATGAGACAAAACATTCAGCTCTTAATTTTTACGCGAGCTGGCTGAAGTAGGTTGGTGCACGTTTGTAACGTCAGTATTGCTAGATAATTATTCGTGGCCCGCTTAAAGATAGTTTGAACCGATCAAAGTAATTCCTTTCATCTCGTGACTCTCACGAATTTCAGCATTCCACACTTGATCACCCGTAGAAAGTGTAAATCAAGATTCCTAGGAACAAAAGCTGATGGTGGGCTATAGGACGCAGCTGATGGTGTAAGACGCAAAGTCCACACTCCTTTTTCGGATTACGGTATCCCAGAGAATCCCAGTTGCTTCGTTCTAATTGTTACCTCATCATATTTGGCAGACTAGTAGACTTGGCCTTGTCTACATACTGAACTACATACACACTTACCCCATCCAGTCAGTTAATAACTTTTGCGTTAAATATGCTAGTTTAAATGCGTCCACGACCCGATGAAGTCCGATTTGATTAGCGCCGTTTGGAAGACAGTCATCTTCATTGGATTACTCCGGTTATTCATTTCCGAAGTGACAGTTCCAAAGACAGGTGGCCACGTTTAGGGCTTCAGTGTTTTCTTCTAATTGAGAGGGAAGCCAACTACGTAAGAAGTTGGCTATGAGCAGTGCTAACTCTGTTCAGCGTCTCGTTCAGACTAGAACATTTGCTGGAACTCACGTGAGGCCGAATCTGGTTAGAAATTTGGCAGAAAATACAAGAGGACACACGCTCAGTTGGACAATGTACCCAAAAATATATTGGTGACAACTGGGTCTAAATAATCTTGAGTACTGTTCACAACAATGTTAATCGCTAAACCGTTGATGTGGTTTATAACGTATCGTATCCTTAACTCACCAATAGTTCAAACTTACCCAGCTGAAAACCATTTCTCCTCCCCTCAAATCAGACAATCTTGGCCCGATCTACCTTGGTATCTTGAACACCAGAGATTTTTTGAATAGACCGACCCTTGAAGACAACTGCAGTACAAATAATCTTCCTGCGAGAGCTGCAGGCTTTCCGGCCGATACTACATCAATCTTCGCTGGGCCCAATAGGGACTGGGAAAAATCTGAACTGACCTTTACAAACAATTTGAGCATCGGGTTTTCAATGACGCCAGACGATCTTCCAGATCGATCAATGCAAATGGTCCAAGTACAGGGATTTTCGTCAATCCTACGTGACGTGCGAAGTGGAAACACGCGGGCAGCCATCAAAAAGAAATACAAACATCTCTCAGAATCAATCAGCTTCTTGCTCAAGCTCACCCATCCAAACGTGGTTCGTACATTTGGAATTTGGTCCGGATGTTCTTCAAAAATGTCATTACCTTCTCTGGTCAGTGAGTGGCCAAATCAAGGTCCTTTAGACGAATATTTGATCAAGGTATGACTTGTTTGTTTCTTGAAGCAAACTGTGAACTCTCACACCCTGTATAGAGTAGCTCTTTATTTGTAGAGTTTCACGTTAATTCGTGACTTTCTTGGTACAGCATACGAGTGCCAAAATTTCACTGAATAGAAAAATTGATAAGATCCTTTGAATTGGTAATGTGTTGAAATATTGGTAGCTCGGGTGAGTTTATTGGTTGTTGATCAGGTGGCTGTTGATCTGTTCGCCGAGCTTGGCAATTGGCTTGCAAACGTTTCGTCACCATACGAGGAGACATCATCAGTGCGCAGTGCGCACTGCGCACTGATGATGTCTCCTCGTATGGTGACGAAACGTTTGCAAGCCAATTGCCAGGCTCGGCGAACAGATCAACAGCCATCCTTTGAATTATATGTGCTGAGTTGGTCGGAAGTGAGCATTTTCACCACAGTGAACTGAAAGTTGTAAACGATCCACAAAACAGGTCTCATACAAGCTAGAGTGATCTCCAAAATGGCAGCGGATAACGGCCTTCCGTTTTTTTGGAAAGCGTGACCATCAAGTTGTAATTATGGAACCTTCAACTGCTGACAAGAATCCTTATTAAATCTAATTATGAGGTGAACATTTGTATGCATTTCTTTCAAAATGGAGCTTGTCTCTCGGCCTGGTATGCACTGTCCAGTTTCACACTTTCTCATTTTCCTAAGTGTAACCACTGTTTTGACGTCATCAGCGACACTAGATTCATAGATTGATTCAGGTGTAGGTTGTAAAATACCGAAAATCAGTTCACGAGCTTCCTGAAACCACGTGAATTGCAGTGACTAATGGGTGTACTTACCTTTCGACTCACCCTCCGTTCTTCTTGAGGTGAACATATATTTTTCCAGACTGACCACCTATGGACTTTCATTACAGCTTTCCGAATAACCTCGTTCCGTTTCCATAGTTACAGCCTATTTGGACATCCATTTGGACTAGTCGACATTCATTGTTTGATCGTGTCGTCCCTAGCATAAGCACGTCCCTAGCTAGCTTTATTGCCCCTCATTATGTCATGATGCTTGCGTTCGACAGAAGTTAAAACTGATTAGATCACCCCACCGAAACCCAAAAGAGCAACTGAAAAGCCTGCAATCTATCAGTATTTGGTGGTAGAGTGGAGAGGAGTTGAAATTTCGTTCTATTAGTGAAGTTAATCTATGCCGAAAAGCTGACAATTGCTGCATATCCGTTTTGTCCATGTTTGGAGTCCTTAACAACGGGTGCCTCACGGTTCTGTATGAAGATGTGAATCCACTACCCTGCAACCACGAAGGACTGATCAACAGTGTAATTATCTCCTAATTAGTTGAGATGTAGAGGTACTCAAGCTTCAACCATGCAGCTCCTACCACGCAGTTACGTGTCGGGTGACGACAAACCGTTAAATATTCCTAGCTGTACGATGCTTCCGGGTTTTACAATACAAAATGGCTTCAGATACAGGGTGAAATCTCGATTAGCAATTTGCATTATGGCCTTACCACAATTGGGGCGGTCCAAACCGATCTGTCTGACCGGAAAAAAAGCAGGATTTTCTGGAAGCGCTGAGAGACGCGATTTGTACTTATTTGTGCCTTCTTCGGAACCGAGTTAATAAGATCAGTACAGGAAGAAAAGAATAGTTCGAATACCTCATCACGTGACCCGATTCATTTTCACATCTGCAAACAATACAACGGGTGAACACTGCTACGCTTGCGGCAACAAATATTCTCGTTAACCTTTGCGTGGACGTAATTCAGGCAGTATCAGTCGAAAACAATAGCCTATCCTGTTTGGATTAAGATCTGCAGAAACGTTTTAGAATGTTTCCGCTTTTGATTCATCAATACACCCCTCCCCAACCCATTATCAGTCATCCATGGACTGGCAAACACAGTTCAACCCCAGTTGAATCACGTGTCTCTTTTGAGGATCCTTTGTTCAGTTGCTGAACAGAACGCCCATAACCAGAGCGACATGGGGAAGTGTTTTTCTAATTGGTAGAAAGAGTGTATTTTTAGGCAATTCGTTTATCCTGAAATATTTGGTCGTATTATTCCCTAGAAATCGGGTTATGGTTATTAGATGGGGGTGTTTTTGGTGGTTGCAGGGCCCGTAGAATTTGAACAGTCCTACCCCAGGGCTGGCGCAATTATTCTCGGGAGTTTACACCAAAGAGGGTCTCACTGAACTCGAGTTCCTCTCTTATAACAGCTCGTCAGCAGCGCACACATATCCTTGACCGTACCTGATTTTGAACTCCGGACATCTGACATGTGAGACAAGCGTGTCACCGCCACTGAATCAACGCACACTGGACACGCCTTAACTATCACGTCTGATCAGACGAACATGCACAGTTAAATTCACATCAACAGATGCGATATCAGCATCGTGTAATTTATTGTAGAATTCACACAAGGAGCTCCTTGATTGTACTGATATATCATCTTTTGATCCGTTAGGATGATGTGTGCCGAAATGATGTGAACTCGACTAGCCCTAATCAGTATGTGGGTTCAACGCTCTGGCTCAAGTGATGGGGCATTCGCCCAGTAAGTGAAAAGTCGCACGTTCGAGTCCTATCCAAGAACACAACCATTTCCTTTTCGGTACGTGAACTTGGATTCATATGCAAGGTTTTCCACATCCTCGCTTCTCCTATTTCGATTCAAAACTTGGTTCATCCAGAAGGATTGTAACCCACTGATGAGCTCTCTACTAGCTTTCGGCATGCTCTGTCGATTCATACGTCTAGTCAAAAATATCACAGTAGAAGACTCGACAATCAACATTGTACCTGGTATTTCCCCACCAGCACAACTTGGGGGAATTCAGCGCGATTATGGGCCGAGTGAAAAATGTCTTCCAACCTCCCTAGAAATAATCAGTAATGTCACTTTGTATCAAGCAACTGACTAAGCAGGCTGAGGATGGCAAATCTAGTGAGAACCTGACAACAAAGATGCAGAATAAGGGGGAAATACCACCTGACCAGCAACCCCTGATACTTGATGGCAAACAATAAAAGGGCAGTCGTACACCAGCTGACTATACCTTCCAGAAAAGGTTAACTTTACACTAAGTGGTCTGATGGACTATTCGCTGTCATTTTCCACCAGGATTATACCCTCAGCATGTTACCCAAATCGGCCTTCAGAGCACTCCTTTGTGAATGTCCTACGGTGAGGACTATTTCCTTGTAGCCGTTATTAATAGGCTTCCTCAGAAGTCTAATCACCCTGTTGTGTGTGGATTCTTTGTGAAAGTTCCCTTAATTTTTCGCGATCATGTAGAACAGACTGGATAATTTGTGACATGTAACACTCTTGAGTTCTTGAGCTGTTACCTGACCCAATCAAGAATCCTATTTTTCGAGATTTCAGTTCCAACAGACCGAAATTTATCCAAGTTGCTGTAAAATTGGGAAGACCGGGGTTCAAACCCAAACTTCGGGCGTCCCACAAGGACGTCAATTTAACACTCAAGACTCGAGTGAAACCGCATTTCCTGAGACTTAAAAGAAACGGCCCTGCAATTTGTGATTTCATGGGAGTTTTGCTTGGAATAAACATTAGATCGAAGGGTTTTTGTTAGGTGATAATCATCGTGCTCCGTCAATCTCCTCGGTGTTTTTGGAAGAGCACCCTGCTGTGAGAAAGCGTAGTTAACGGTGCCAGTCAGTTAGTTACATGTTAAAAAATTGTTTCAACATGATAACACAAGGGAAGACAGGGTAGTACACTCCACACATTTGTCACTTATGTTGTAAAGCCCTGTCTCAAGGGAGAAGCCACATGAACAATTATGTTATCGAAATGTTCTCCCCATAAACATCAGTTAAACTCGGCATCACAGCAGTTAAACTTTATGAAATAAAGGCAAAATATTGCGGGCCGCCAGCATTCTGAGTAAATAATAACACAAAGAAAGGAATGGAACTAAACTATAAGTCTGACTGAAGCAATACATAGTGTTCACGGACTCGCTAAGTGCTTAGATACATTATGTAATCGTAAAATTTGATGATTATCGGAAACACCCTTGAAAACACGTTGCAAAAATGTCGCTACGGGTGGTAGTATGGACCGAGTTCAGCGAAATCAACGCCCTCCCACGTGATGTGAAATCCGTGACTGAAGAATGCGAGGAACCATATCTTGTTAGAGTGCGACTTGGTGATCAGCCGCCCGTTTTAGTCTGATACTGCTAGCTGGAATACGCGAGTTGGAACCTTTTTTGTGGTTCGTTAGATAAGAACTCTCCAGAAAAGCCGTACCATATTTCTCTGCTTTTCTGCATAGACTGACTTCACTTTCGGAATGATATCTCCATTTAGAAGCCAAGAGGAAACTACTGTTATTCGGCTTACAGCTTCAAATGTTTAGTGTAACAGTTTACTTGGTAGAGGACAATTGCGTCATTTTGCCTAGGAATTCTCCGAAAAGATCTGAGACGGGAGAATGATACTACGCATAAGAATTGTCCTACCAAAAGGGGGTTCTTCTTTGCCCGGGATGTTTCATGTCGATAAGAGCTGCTTATTAGACTTATTGCAAAATCACCCTTGTGAATTGTTTTACAAGGTTTTGTTTACAAAAATAAGGATATGATATTTGACCAGCCTCGGAAATAGATTACAAGGAAATAGATGTTATGTCAAGTTCCGGAAAGTTTTCCGCTAGTTTGGATTGCCTGTGTGCAACAGACGAAGCGGCATTTCTTGCTTACAAGAAACTAACGTGTTAGAAATACCCGATATTCGCATAATGGAACGAGTACACCATCTGCAAGAGACGCCCTCACAGAAGGAACATCTAGATGGGGGCAAATTTGTGGCGCACTCTTCTTGGTGAAATAGATCTTCCATGATGACAATATCCTCTAATATCAAGTGGAAGAACGGCCCCAATACCTAAGCCTAAGCAAAGCAGTTACCTTGTGAGTGGTTGACTATCCTCGCTTGCTAACTGGTTCACCTGCCCTGAGGTAAGCCAAACAAGCCAAACAAGTGATACTCACTTTCTGGTAGGACGCATCTCATTGTGTGTTTTTTCTAGTTCCGAGGTAATAACTGGCTATTTTTACCGGTGGCGTTTCTGCACAGCGGTTTAAATTTTTGCCAAGAAACCTGAAGTTTTGCGTTGTAACAGAGCGACCGAAAGATCGCAGATTGATTGGTCATGATGTTGGGCGTACAGTTCAGAACAAAGGATGCAACAATGGATTATTGACCGAAGACTCAACTATTTGAACTAATAAAGTGACGGGTCTGACAACTAGGGAAAGAAATAGAACGGTGGTTTGTTCAGTTTGAAGAAAAACAAGCAATTTTGCATTGCTCAGTTACTTTCAAGCAGCAATTTTTGTTGATCAGGTGGCCGTTGATTTGGTCGGCGAGCAGATCAACGGCAACCTGATCAAGCACCAGTGAAAGCCCTCGAGCTACAAATATTCTGGTACGTTTTCACCGAAGAATGGAACTACTCCGTAGTTTTGCAAAATCCATGCATAAACTGATCATGACGGAAAACAACAAAATATTCACACTCAGATCCCATTCTGGTTTCGTTTTGAACTAAACCTCCAGATAAGCAACACTTCCAGGTAAGAATCATCTGAATGCTCCCGAATGGTGTAATTATGAGGACGTATTGTTCTCATTATGGTTGCGATATGGAGATAAAGGGGTGTTACAAGTTGATATGCCGTTTACTGGAAGATCCATTTTGGTTCACAGAATCTGTGCAGGGAACGCATGGTTATCAGTGTTTTCCCATATATTTCTCCACAAGTCAGAACCCCGCTTCCGTTTTAATTTCGGTCATAAAAATCTAAAAGGCTGTCAAATGAAGAGACCGCTTTTCGAATTCTGTTTCCATGCCCATTTTTGCGTCAAAATTTGTCGCACTGGTAGACCGTAAATATCCGGCTTGTTTGGTCTTGTTATCCAATCACTTCAGAGGTAGAGGCCATTTATTGGCACAAAGAAATGTAACGAACACCATCGTAGGTCCAAATGTATATTCTCTATAGATCACCCGAGCGGTAATCTTGATATCTGATAGATGCGCATTCGCCCTGAGTTCACCTTAATTGCCATTTTCAAGGTCACACCTGTCCTTCATTTAAAAAAATCGGTGAAGAAATGTGCACAGTTTCCAGTAAATCCATTTGTCTTACCCTGCATCTGACTGCACCTTGTTCCCGTTCGCAACAGTCGACGGATTCCCCCGTGGGATGTGAGCACTGGTCACCACGGAGGTACCTAGTTGTTCACAATCATTTAAGTAGGACTTGATCTCCACGTGATATAATGTACTTTATTTGAACTGATTTTCCCACTGAACGCCGTGCATCCATCTTTTTTGGGGGTCATGATCAAAAGTGATAAACCCCAGAATATAAAGTTTTGGTCGCCCTCTCAGTAAAAGCCACGTTGTCATGGCCAGTTCGGCTGGTCTTCAGGGAAAAGGTACAGCTCAACTCGCCTCAGCAAACCGTGTCACAACATATCACGTAAATCTTAGAATGATGAGTTTGAAAGGTGTACTAACATCGTCGAAGACAGAATGAACTTTTGTTGTAGCCAGATTTGAATGAACAAAAATCAGTTTTCACAGTTTAATGGGACCAGTATAGGGAAAACTGCGGAGTAACCAGGATCGGTCATGAGCTGAGACCGAGGCACTAACCTATGCAAGCGAAATGTCCTTGTAATACTTTAGTAAAGAACTACGTACTCCTGCTCTGAGACCCACGTTTATGCTTCGGAGAACACTCCATTCTACTCTAAAGCCGAAGATTCTCTTCTCTTTCACGAATCGTTTTATTCATGTCGCCGTTAAAAAAGCACACACGCAAGCCAACATAATTCATAAGTTGGAATCGGTTTAAGGGACTGTTTGTCGTTTTAATTCTGACGTCACCGTGCAATGATGAGTTATGTTCACAACAGTGGTCATTGATTTTCACGTTCTCTCCCGATTTCAAGCTACTCAAGTCGAAGGAGGAAACTTCCAAGTCAATGAACCATTGTCAACTACATCATCGTTGCACACCTTTGAGGATGTCGCTGGTTATAGGCATGCTAATGGATATAATCAGCGGGTTGGAGTATTTATTTGGCCAGGGGTATGCTTACGGAGTAAGTGAATTGCAATTGCATGCTTTAAAATTGAATTGCCAAGCACATGATTACATTACAAAGCAACCCTGATATTTGTGAATAGTCAGTAATTTGACAATTCTATTAGGAGATTTGATACTATTCAGCAGAGATTTTATTGAGAGGGATTTTTTCCAGTAGGCCTGCTAACTGTGTCCTTTGGGCTTGATAGTTTCACACCAGCTCAGAACGAGCAACAAACGTGAAGCGTAAACACAGTGTTGATGAGACTTATTTACATAGAGATTCCCTAAACTACTGACCGCGCCTTCAGTCATTTCAGACGAGGCTTTTGGGGGGTCCTACGCCACCGAAAGTATATGGCAGCATAACTGAAAGTCAACCCATATACGAGGGTAATGCCAGTGTCCGAAGATCAAAACGTTAGAAGACTGGAGTCGCGAGCAAAGGAAAACCTGTCCAAGCGGTCTCATATAAATCTCAACTAACCTTGACTTTTAGCAAACAAAGCCTCCACAAACCGGGCGTTTACTGGAGACGCGACACAGAACTGAACTTTGCACTTTGTTCAAGCTCAGGGCACAGTGCAGCCTTCCGAAACCAAATTGGTATGCAAATGAGTGTACCTCGCCAGTTTCGTGCAATTTGGGTTCAAGTAGAACATAAGGTTAACGGGGCCTCGGGGACTGGGCCTGCCTGATGAGCCCCAAAAAGAGTAAAACTGGTCACGGGCTGTCGAAGAGTTTTCATCAACCTTATGAGGAGTGTGTTACGTCTATAGATTGTTTCAATTCTATTTTGACAGTATTTTCAGTTCCAATCACACAACCACAAGCCTATACTTTTGGATCTACATGTGAAACAAAAACTGATCAATTTAAGATGAAATTGTCCTCATACATTGCTTTGTAAATTGTTCACACGTAGAACTTTAGTTCTTCGCTGGTACTACTGAATGATCAGCTGCGTTGCAAACTTCAAGTTGTTGTGTGCTCCGAACCTCTCCAAATGCATTCATCGAAGTCCAATCGGACGACGTTTGTGCTATCCAACTTCAAGCATTATGATGTATCCGAAAAAGAACTGGACAGGAATGAATCGCCCAGTTTCGCAACTCTCCTGGTGAGTCACCATGAACTGGCTTTCTTTTTTGTTCGAAACCAAAAGGAGTGCTTCTATCTTAGTTGGAGTGGGATCATGGCTTGATAGCATTAGATATGGTAATACCAGTCACATAAAATCGTTCAGCCGTAGCACCCTTTCGGTACCTGGCTGCCATGCCACCCGAAGGAAGCACGAGGGCTGGGATACTGCCAGGTTGCCCAAGCCTAGACAGGGGAAGTCGAGAGGCAGAGGTCGGGTTCGAACCACGGACCTTCCGGTCAGTAAATTCGCGCTCTAACCACTCGAGCCATCTCGCCCCAGACCGGTCACATGCTTTCTAGCTATGCTGCAATTCTAGAGCTTCTTCCAGTGAGCTGTAGTCAGAGGGGAGCGAATTTAAGTCCGCCAACTTCATGTCAGTGATAGCATCTTTTCTGCCAGAAGCTCACAGACTGAGAAGTCTTGTTTACTATCCGAAGTACCAGGATCCCAAATAGTCCTGGAATCAAGAGAACACTGTACTACTGGAGAGCTAATGCAAAGTTGATGGACTACGCCTGCTGGTGATCTGCCTAAGGGACGAAAATAGAAGTGGTTTGTGATGAGTCATCGGTGCCCTCATGAGTAGTGTGTTCTCTCAGGAAAATTACCTATTTTGATTTGTCTGGGAAGCATCTATTGAGATTACAAGTGACAGGCTTCGTCAAAAGTCATTCGCATGGTTGAGCACCTGATCATTCGGCTTTTTGTCTTTTCTCAAAGAAATTCCAACAAGTACATGCCCAGAAATGTGGTGTTTGAGTCTGGATAAACCATAATTTTATGCACTTTAAGCAACCTAAATACAAATGCGCAAACATTTACCCTTGCTGAGTTGTGGTCTACATTGAGAAACGTTTAGGAGCGTGAAGGTTCTCATGAACTTGTGCAAACCTATATGCAATTAGCGTGTAATTACTTAGACTGCTTGGTACAGTATTGTCCGGTGAGTAGTTCAGAAGAGGGCACCAACATTGTTTTTAATTTGGACATTTGCTTATGGAATTCAAAGTACATTTGAGCCAGTTTGGATGGTCAGTGGAATGACGGAGACATTTTCCATTACGAACTACTCGATACCTGACTTGCGCTCAGACTATCGGCCAAATTTTATTCCACACCGACGTGTAAAGCAACATCAATCCACAACATAGACTATTCAACAGCGGACTAAATGACAACGGTTTTGTTCCCAAAAATATGTATAGATTTCCTCCCTATCAAGAGGTTAACCCGACCCGTCTGAACAGTCCTCGATCTTTTTTTCATAAAGGAAACTACTTACAAGGTTGCTGAAAACTCGTCCACATTGGACGACCAGTTTTGCTCTTCTTGAGACCCATCAACTAGGCATAGTCCCCAAGGTTTCATCCACCGTGTTGTGCTTCAACACAAATTAGAAATATTTCGAAAAATACACTCATTTGCATAACGATTTGGTTTTCACGAGAGACTTAACTGAATCTCTCGTTCATACTATTCTCCAACTAAATGTGCTGCACAAAGGCCTCTTCATGTTTCAGTTGGTACGATATTCTGGATATCAAAGTATATTTTCATATAGGGAACTACTCACAAGGTGGCTGAAAACCCTTCGACAACCCACGTTCGTTTTCGCCATTCTCGGGGCTCATCAGCTGGGCACAGCCCCAAAGTTTCCGTCAAATTTATGTTTTACCTGAACCCAAATTGTAAGAAATTCGCGAAATGAGTAGTAAGTGGAGCAGTCATTTGACACTACGGTGCATTCGAACTACGAAATACTTGGACAAATAGTATTTTGTCCTACGGTGGACCCAGTCGTTTGAGAAACATTCAACCATCACTACAGCAGCTGACCTTGGCAAACATTCTTTCAAATGGAAAAACCCCTAATAATGAACTATCAGACCATAAACTACCGTTTACGTTAGGCGGAATCCACTGTCAGGCACGTTTGCAACGATTCCAAAAGTCCTAAATGTTGTTTCATCTCTGTACTTGTAAAAACAAGCTTATCTTGTGTAGCATAGAAAATCGATGCCTCTCTCATAAATAATTCACAACAAGATTTCACCCTAGTTTGAACTATCGTCCTCCTGTTCTGGTGAGTCCACACCAAATTGGGGAAGCACTGGACCCAGATTTCGCTCTTATTAGAGTCCAGCAGCAATGCATATCCTTGACCATGTTGTGGTTTGAACTCTGGATATCCGGCGTGCGAGGCGAGCGTGTTACCAGTGCTCCACCAGCGCACGCTAGACACACCTGAATTTACACGTCTCAACAGGAGAACGTGTATACGCTTGAGCGATTCGGCTGGTTTTCCTGACGCCTCGAACAACGACCCAATAAAGGTCATATGTCGACCGATGGCTTAGCCTTTCAGGGCTTCCCAGTCAGGTAGCTTCACGGACGCTTTGAAACCTGGTGGACTATTTTTGATTAGTTGTTGGTAGTTACCGAATATGTGAAATTCTCGCTCAAATCACTCTCGTTTGCGCAGTCCTTGTGCTGTCATTGCGCAATTATTCATGTGAGTCCACCGCAAGGGAAGGAAGCAGTGGACTCGAATTTCGTTCTTGTTAGAACTCATCAGCCCTGCCGGGGTTCGAACTCCGGATATCTAAATTGCGAAGTGAGCTGAGCCATCTCCCACCAAATGAAAAAAAACATTTGTACATGGCTTTTATTACTATTTATCATTGTTTAATCTTGTTACCGCTATTATTGTTTCTTATTGTGACTACAAGATCACCATGCACATTCTATTGTTTTCAGCTTAATAATGAATATGTACTCAATGAAATCAACAACTCAACCAAGTGTGGACTATCTCCAAGTCCCACACAATCTCCAAGCCTCCCGAAAGAATCACAATCTTTTCCTCTTACTGAGCTGCACTTAACCCTATGTGAACGATTGACCCCGAAAATTATGTGCGATCTGGGATGTACTCAACATGGGAGTTCTTGTACTTTCAATGCTGGGAACACGTTTGTTCGAATGAAAACAGCTGATATGTTGGCCTTTGGACGAATACAAATAGAACTACTTCTTGCTCACTTGATTTTGAAGGACGAACCATTGCTGAATGACTGTGCGATTGTTACCCCTTCTTCCTCGCCTTTTGTACACTGTAAACTTCGATCATACAGTGGACTGCAACTCATCGGACCCGCACCTGTAGTTGACTCAAATGGTTATTTTTACAGCTTACAAAACCCAGAAGTTTCCCAACAATTTTATGAACACCCAGCTCCAATATTGTTTATGAAACCTCTAAATTCGAATCCACTCACGACATCAAATCACGTAACACTATGGAATTTACATGATTTCGGGGCTTTCTGTACCCTATTACGCGAAGCTTATCCCACACTTGACCTGGAAACCATGCTCCAACAATGCTATCCAAAATGTCCCGGTCGGCAGGTGAATATCGATCAAGTTAGCAACATTTGTCGCACGATATTTTCCGAATTGAAAGAAAACAGTCCTTGTAAGTAAAGTCAACCTGTGTACTTTCATTAAATTTCATCATATCAAATTTCCCATCTTACAGTGTTGAAACTTCCTGAGCTTATTTGGTCCAAAACAGGGTTACTTTGCTGATTTGGTTGGTTAGCGTTCCCGTCAGGCGGCCCTTCTCAACTAATAGAAGTCACTGGTGATAAAAGTCCACCGAGAGTTCTCAATTTCACTTTATCCCTAACTGAGAGTCGGATTACTTTTACTGTGTTCTGGTTAATACTTTAGGAACAGAACAGAATTTCACAGAGATTCAAAAAAAGTGTGAATGTGTACCAATAAGATGAATCTCTAAAAAGAGACCAGCTGATCCTACGAAATATCTGGGATGTGTGTGAAGAGTCATTTTATTTGGAATAAGCATCACTCGACGAATGATATGCTTTAATTTAAACGCAATAACACCCTACGATTTGCACATCTATTCTTCATAGAAGTCTCTTGTTGGACAGCCAACATTCATCTAGCTGGGCCATTGACATATGAGTACTGCACAGTCCCATAAAAGTTCGCGTTACTCCCACAGCTGACTAGCAATGCGGAGATAAAAGCTGGTTTTTTGGACTAATTTTCCGACAATCAAGGGTTCGAACCTCTTCAGAGTTAGGTGAGGAGACTGATCAATAATTGAATGGCAGACCAACTGTTTGTTGCAACCAGTCAGCTGGACAATCAAAAGAGTGGTTTCAATATGAATGATATCTCACCCGACTAGCAATCACTACTGGTGTGCACCTTCCGATCTCCTGGTGCCCCAGTCCAGTTGGACGTAGCATTTGTCTCCGTTCACTGCTACTTAGTGGAACATCGGACTGGTATTTAGTTGAGTCTTCCCGACATGCTCGCATCTTCTAGAACCATATGGTGATGGTGCTTGGTAGAAGAAGCCCAAAAGAACTGCCCGTTCGATTCCTTGCTTCTTTTGTAAAACCGTCGGCCGTACTACCGCCCTCAATATGGACCGGTTTGCCTGCACCCAAGGCTGACCGTTACCCCTTTTGTGGTGACCAATTCATGAAACATAGTCCTACGGAAAAACTTTCCATTTGATAGTACTTCTAAAGTATATTCTTAGCTTTCGAACC
>SJOL01009893.1:193936-211691 GCA_004794785.1 Opisthorchis felineus
TTCCAGATCCGATCAAACGCCATGCATCGGAACAGATTTATCAAATATGAACTCAAATTTTCCAATCACCCGATTCCGTATTGGCTCGCAAGAACAACGTGGACACTTTCACGGACTCCGTGTACTTGTGACTACCTGTTGTATCACCTTTTTTCCTGTACAAAAGAAAACAGTCTACTACTTTGCAGAATTTTGTTTGTTTTTTGCTACGTAACCTATCAAAAGGTGATATCGTGCCCCTGAATGTGTTTGAACTTTTGCAGTGATAAAAAAAGCAGATAATTCGACTTCGTCCTGTTTGGACACACTGAAGGTCGATTCGGAAGATAGTAGTACACAATTCCACTGCTTTAGGAATCGTTTAGGTCTGTTGAACCAGCTGAACCTATTAAAATACACCAGCGCTCAAAAACCGCAGACCGAAGGCCTTCTCAGTGAGGTCACTGAGTTTTCCACAGTGGGCATTGTGTTTTTCCATAAATAGTCACTTTTTAGAAAAAAGATTAGGAAAATACAAAACTTACTCCTAAAATTAGTAACCAGTTTGTTTGACTGAAGGTTAAGCTGTAAGCTGATACTGCTTGCTACTTGACGACATCTCATGGTTCTTGGGTATAAAAAATTACCGTGTTCTACAGAAGCAATTTTTCATTGAATTTCTATGTTTCCAAAGCATCATGAAACATGAATTGTTATTTGTAGGTAAACATTCGTCTGCAAACTAAAATGTTGTTGGCTGAATATTAAACTGAACCGATCTCTTATAGTAGTCTTCAGCTTTATGTGATGCACAGTTGCAATCTTACGGTCCCGCTGGAGGATTGTTCGATATACCGAAGTATTTTCTTCGACGTGACCTCGCCTAGAGTATGAAAGAGTCTTCCTCAGTCTCATGAGTCATATTTAAATTGCTACTCCTGCTTACATTCACTCAGTTTTTCAGACTCATCCAGGAATTACTGGTTGCATTTCCAGGTTGCATTCTACGTCATATCACAAGTTTCGAGTTCCGCTAGTTCTACCCGAATGGCATTTCGACCTTGGTTGTTTCAAATTACTGTAAACATGCAAACGGAAAGCTGAACAACCCGTAGCCTACTGATAGTAGAGGGTAACGCGGATATTCATCCTTCACGGTTTCGAACTGAGGTGAGTATTCCACCTAAATTGACATCGCGGAAAATATCAGTTACTGAATTCGACAAGGGTAGTAATGACATACATTAAAAGTTCGCTGTACCGAACGACGAAGTTTACTATTCCAAATGTGGCCTTTTAAGTACCATTCACAGTGGGCAACGACACTTTGTTCCTTCATGTGTTCGGGCCATGAAGCAGGCCGAATCACAAGACTACCCTAGGCACTTGCGTGATGGTCCGAAAACAATGGTGAGCACTGAAGTTGGCAACTGAACCTGTCCCAGATAGTTCAACGGACGATGAGGGTACACAAATTAGCGAAATGGACAATCAACAATGTCACACATCCATTCTTGCCAATAAGTGAAACTGGACACTATAATAGTGGTCGCGATGCGAAAATAACTGCTGGGGCGCACAGTAGTTCTCTCTCTACGATAGTGAAACAAACAAGGAAATTACCCAAAAGTACGACGCTTTACACCGTGTCCGACTTCCTACTTGGAGAAGTACATTTCTTGCGCAGAAGGATAACAATCATTCCACACAGAAAGATGCGCAGAATATATTGAATCAGATCATGAGCAAGTAAGCTCGTAGATTTCCACAAGCAGCGCACGCTCGGCTATGCAGCCCAGTTTAGTCCCAGGGTTCAGCATAGGCCAGTGGTTCACGTGAAAGGAACCCGAGTCCGATGCTGCCAGAACTGTCATCCTAAGTGCCGTCCCAATTGACTTTTCTGAGGCTTTTCCACTCCTCATTGATCACCATTTGCATACTTGATATTATATATATATATATATATATATATATATATATATATCGCAGTGCGTATAATGGCTAGAAAATTTTCAGGTATTCAGTTGACTGTAGTGTACTAGTTGATGGGGGCCACCAACAGCGTTCATGTTCGGTAATTCTCAATCCAATGGAGAGGTTTACAACCTTAATGCTTACTGACCCAAAACAGTCCAAATGGCAGTATCAGCGCGGTCCCCCATGTGAAGCTAGGAATTTTCATAAAAATATTCGCAAACAAAATCCCTCTACCAAGATCCGTCCGTTGCTTGAGAAGAAATGTCGCGCTACGGACTAAATTGCACCGGTAGAAACTGGTTTCGTCTAAACAACAATCACTTTTTCATGTGGTTTCAAAGCCCCCCGGTTTGTAAAAGAGCGTAATGCAAACGTGGGTTGACTACTAAAATGATTTCAGTATGGGTAAATCTTACTCGAATTGGCTAGTTGGAAAATTCAGGAACTATGGAACCAACTGTTGAGAACTCCATAGTGCAGTAATCTCCTTACCCAGAAATCTCTACCCTTAAAAAAGTAACATCAAGCGCACCAAGTACACTTTCCATATTGCGGGACACCTTTCAGTAAGTCGGTCGATCACGAACGGGATCTCGCTGAGAGAACAGCAAAAGCCTTTCGTTGCAACATAACATGTAGTAAAAGTTAATCGTACTCACTAAATCAGGGTATGCGAACCGTTGTGTGAATGGTACTCACATCTGACTATTTTCCGGGAGCTTCAATGTTTCCGGCACTGGCGCATCATATATTGCTCAATAGGACAAAATCAAAACAAATTATAAATATAAGTGGATGGTTTAAAATGTGTTGCCTAAAATTAGAAATGAAAATTTTTTGTTAGCTTCAAGCTGAAAACTCAGTAGCGCAGTCTCTCCCAGTATAGCCATGCTGCTCGGCACACGCTTCCCTGATGCATTACTGCATTCTTTCATAGGTCTTTCCAAGTATTCCAACACTTCCGCGGATTGTCCAGTTCCGGTGGCTGTCGTCATTTCATTAGGCAAGTCTCACTCGGAGACGCCTCTTCTTCCAATTCGGGAGCGTCCTCTTCATCCGGAGAATCCTCCATATCGTAGCCCTCGTATCTGCTGCTGTGCTGATAAGTTTCTGCATAGTCCCGTGCTTTGCCGGATCGCCTACACTCACCTACACACTAGTCAGTGTTATGCAGCGCACCGACTGACTTATTGACAAGGACGGTTGCTGCAGTGCCCAGCGCCATGTGATTGGACGGCGAAAAAATCGATAACATGTCAGTCCTCGATCCGTCACAGCCACTTTACTCTGGCGTCGCATAGCAAAATAACTTTGCTAGACAGTGCTTTATTTTCGGTCATTTACGCATACTTGCGCCTTACACACACATCCCAGCTAAAAACAGACAGCTTAAAACCAACTGACCAGAAAAGATCATTCAAGTTGCAAACGATTATCTCCTGAAGAGTTTTCACTTCAGGAGCCAGTCGACATCGGGTCACGTGACATGTATTGTGACACTGAAGGACGTGGCGCTATATTCAATCCAGGTGCTAGCTGGTTACACTACTGAGCAGCCAGCCGTGGATGAATGATATAGAGTTCATTTTCTAGTCAGAAATTCGTGGATTCCAATCCCAAAGAAGACTCATGAGATGTTCACTAAAGCTGGAAGATCTACACAGCTTTTCTCTGTTTTCGGAGTTGATTAGTTTTTACTTCGTGGTAACATTCTAAATGAAACTTTAACATATCCTCATCATCAGTAAACCACACGCATTCTGTTCGTCAAAATAAAAAAACCTGTGAGAGAAATCGTCGTTCAAGGTACCAATCAGCACTAGTTCAGAGAGTGTGAATTGTGGAATTGAAGAACTACGGTGCTGTGTTATCCTCCTGATCAGCCACTCGTGGCTGAATACCATACTGTTCAGTCGCGAACCGTAAGTTACGAGGTTCGAATCTTACTAGAAAGTCACAGAAACCAACGCAACTTAAGGATTTCAGCTGAACACTACCTCTCTCCTGTTCAGTGCACATGGACTTCTAATTCGGAATGAATCTTTCACCGAAGAAGTCACGAGGAATCTCTGGGTTCAGGTAATGCATTCTGTCGTAGATTCAATCTGGATGCTCTACTGTCTGAACCAGTGCTTGGAAGCGATTCATAAAAGAACACCAGTCGTCATTTATGCAAGCCTATTTTAAACAAACAACAGAACTCACACTGTGAGCAGTCTGTTTCCTCTCGATACACACTGCACAAGGTAAGCTGGTCCTTACCGCAGATGGACATCTTGGTACGAGAGAAATTTAATCGTAAGTTCGGAGATGAGAATTCTAAAAGTGCATACGACCCGTGTGTATCAAACTGTCATTGGTAGGACGAACGTTTGTTATAGTTAACTTGGTTTTCTAAAAAAATGGATCGCACCGGGCCGTCAAATAATCTTTATCCGATGATCCACTTCATTGTGGGAGTCCAAACTAGTTTACTGCTGAAAGGCCATTATTTGGAACAAGACTATCTTACTGCCTTCGTCCGCCGTGTTGCTAAATTCAAGTTTGTACTAATGTATAGCACACTGACTTTGTACTACTGGAAAAACCGCCATTAGCACCAGTTCTGGTGGAAGCCTAAAGAGACCAACTCACACTTGAGTTTGTTGTTTCTTTCTGCATTTTTCATGTCCGTCTGGTTTGTGATACCCTTGTAAATCACGTATAACTAAAAGGAGAATGTGGGACATGCGTAAAATCCACTAATTTCAAAACTGTCTGCGCTATGTATCAGAAGGTGTTTATTCTATTTTCCGAAACTCAGGCGCCCGACATACCCCTAGGGGTTTCGAAATGCCTGTGAACCCACCGTTTCATTATCAACCTGTCGCCACACTTGACTTCAAACTTAGTGAACCCCATTTGTTTCCAGTCAGCTGATTTTAAGCCCTATTGGTGGGACTTAAAATAAGGCTATGCAGCCTAGGGAAGTTATCAGAATGCATAGTGCTTTAGTGCAGCTGAACTAAAGCAAACGTCGGTAAGCTGGAGTCCAAATGGATCACTACAAAGATGCGTGCACACAGCAAAATGTGACCAAACTAGATCCAGGAATTGAAAGGCAAGCAAAACAGACTGGCGTGAAACTTGGACAAAAACGTTGTACAAAATCGAGAACCAACGGTTCAAAACAAATACTGACAATATAACTGTTTGTTTAGTGACTGACAGTGGCTGCTGTTAGCACCATTGACCTAGAGAGTAGTAGAGAAACGCTGATACCTCGCTGTCGTGCATTTAAACGAAACGCAGCCATACAAACCTAGATTATATCTGCTCAAAAGAAGGTGAAGGTAGCAAGTTGGAAGCAACTTGAGCAGCCTCAACAGTCACGACGAGTGTAGCATGGTCAAGAGGTCACGTGAACAGATGGGGTCAGTCGAACAATGTCGGATGAAGCTCACCTCGTTCGCCCAAACAGGATTAGCGTAACGTGACTGGTAAGTGAATTGTTGGCCTGTGACAAGTAATCAACACTAATCTCAATATCGAGGGTACATTACGTCGAATCAGATTGTCAAGTATTGGGGTCTTAGTTACCTGTCTGGAAATCGAAAATGAGGAAATTCGTCCATCCAATGGCCCCATTCAAGTGCTAAACGTGGAGAAGCTCCCAAGCATTTGCATCAGGAGGTTTGTCCGTTAATCACGAGCGATGCAGAAGAAACGACCTGGTGAGCTACTGGAGCGTAGGTTGAATCCATCTACCTGCCCAGAGCACTGTGTTTCCAGTGCAGAGAGCATCCTGGGTGCGACCATATAACGGGTTCTTCGTCGTACGGTTTCACTAGCCTGTATAACCCTGTGTCGACTTATTCCAATGCGACCTTGTCTTCTTGTTGTTGGTTTAAACTTGATAAAAATGTCGTTTTTCATCACGGTCTACTTCGTGGCATTCGCCTGATTGATTGTGTTGATTCTTCCCGCGTTTGATGGAGACTGTGACTATTTGGGTTATACAGCTGCAACTGTATTCCGTTCGAACAACGTTTAAACAAACTTTGACAAGGATAGCGGTCCTGCAATAACCCTACTACACATCAAATGTGATTTGAATCAAAGCGAGCCGTGCGAGAAAGTCCAACGAAGATGTGGTCCGGGAAACGACCGAGAGCGCAAGCCAACTTGTGTTGTATTGAGTGATTGTATATTGAGGCTTTTAATACTCTACTGCCGGTTTGTCCTGTTTCAGACGTCCTAAATCCCCCTGAGCGTATCTGGTTTATGGTATTCGTGCAGATCTTATTCATAGTGAATAGTTCCTACTGTGCGTGAAAAGCCAAGTTTGTACTTAACTAATTCACCGATTCCCCTCCCCCCCCCCCCCCCCCCGGAAAGGATACCACTCAGACTTGATGGCCCAACTCGTCTATGTTGGGAACAGCGGTCACTTTTGAAAGGAGATCGTCACTAGTTGACTGTGTGAGCGAATAATAATATTCCTACCTGAAAGTTTGAACATAGTGCACTGAAAACTAAAGTCAACGCATTTATTACAAGGCCTGAAATACATCCGAAGCGCCGACGTCTTTCAAGAGCAGCTCCGTTCAGAAGCCGCCACTTTACAGACGATAATTGGAGAGACACCGGAGCTTTGCTTTTGAGTAGAGCACTGTACAAAAACTCGTTTTCTCGAACGACGCACGTCAAACAATGCTGTCATATATGTTTACACTGGAGTTAGCATAGTGTTAATACAAACCGATCTGGACCACGTCACACTTTTGGGTGTAAGAACGATGCATACATCTTTCATAAAACAACCATGAGGCGCTCACCTAATCAATGTCTCATGTGCGGTGTGTTAAACGCAGGCAAAAGACACACCTAGGACCATTTAGGTCAGATTTTTAGACCATGGAAATCAACTTTACGGAAGTCCGTCCGCCTTTCCCAATAATGGTCCTTAAGGGATGGGAGACCACCGATTTGAAATGGACAAAAACGATTAAAAATGTCACTTTTACTGTGAGCGAGATAGTAATGAAACCATGAAGAACTAAAGATTATGCAATGACAGTTGCTCGCACATCCCCATGGTTGCAACAGCCCACTGTTACAACTTCCAGTTAGTGGAATCAAGCCATAAATTTATGACGGGTCTTCACGACAAACCATATGAGTATCCTCAAGAAATGTGCAACCAAAAGCCATGCACACAGTCAAAATTGATGTCAAAGAGATTGTATTTTGGTTCACTCTGTTTGGTCTATCTATCAGCAGTGTAGCATGCTTCCTAGAAATCCACACTTATTTCGGAGGATTGAATGTATACCCAAGCCACACAATGCAAGCAAAATACAGAAACTCAGGGCGGGTCTTGAGCCTTGAACCCTTCGTTTACCGGGCAAGTAATCTACGGACTGATCCAGCGCGCACACCACAACGTCGCGTGTTCAAGTTTCGTCCAAGTATTCCGTCTTTTTATTTGGGTTGTGCGTCTTTGGCACACATTCAAGATTTTCCAGATCTCCGTCTCTCCCATATATCCGGAAGGCCGCAAAATCACTCTTTGTTTTGCGTATTGGTATAGGTCTGTTACATGGAAATATTCAGAACAGTTATTTCCCTTTAAAAGGTTGAGAAATATAGCGAGAATATGGGTTTGGTAGATGCAACCATTTAATACTGACCATCAGTACTCAGGTGAACAACATAAAAGACAGATTTCGTAACGAATTACAATACAAAGTCTATCAAATGGTTACGGACCTGGTAAGTCAATCGACCGGACGAAAAACGCAACTTATTGCGTCACCAAATCTAAAGCAGCTCAAAGGCCATATCAAGCTGTTTCTGAACCCATAACAGATCGATTTATTGCTGCGGCTTCCGTAAACCTTATGAGAAAGAAAGATGGCAAATGTTGAGCTGAAATTCACCTGGTGGGTTGTGTTGAGCAGATATTTGTGTGGCGTTTTCCGCTCGCAAGTTGATGGAGGATGATGTTTTCGGATTTCATTCCACTGGTGAAACACCCACGGTTTCTGCCGATGCAAACTGCTCCGTAGCAAGCATGGAGATGTCTTTATATGAGAAAGTACAGCTCAAACCACCCTCTTCTGAAGAACGGCCATTTGCAAAATGGAACTAAACAAATGTGTTATTCGGTATTGGGTTGAAATATGGGTAGCTCGGGTGAGTTTATCGGTTGTCGATCAGGTGGCTGTTGATCTAATCGCCACGTTTGACAACTGACTTGCAAACGTTTCCTCATCATACGAGAAGACATCACCAATGCGCACCTGGGTGCTCACTAGTCCCTCTAGGATGGACCTGTGGGTAGGTGAGTTTCTTCACCAGATGATCTCTTCTAAAGGGGATTTACTGGCTGAGATAAGTCTCGAGGAAGCAGCCACAATAGATTTTATCTCGAGGATGATCTCTTCATAGGGAGAAAAGTGGTAATTATTATGTTCTCTAAGGATGAACATTATCACGATGCTACAATTTGTTATAGAGTACAATTTTTCTTCCACGCCTTTAGTAGACGATCAGAAAACACATTTTGCTGGAAAGATAGTTTGCAACAGAGGGTTTCCTGTATTGTGTATTGAAAATTGTAATGCATCAACAGGAGTGCGATCTCCTGCAGAGGGAAAACCTTTTGGAGTAGACACTGTCTGTCAAGACCCGGCGAAAACTTCAATAACTGCATTATTATCTTTGGGAAAAATACTGAGCCCGCCGGAAAAATAGACTACCGAAAACTAAATTACGCCCATTTTTTATTCTTCTGTCGATTTTTCACCACTCCGCTCTGTGCCGCCATCGTTTAGGACGTCGGAAATTGTTGCGTGCCTGCACCACACCGACTTAAAGCCGGCTTTTCGGCGCCTGAACAGTGATGGAGAAATTTTGTGGAGTTTGAAAGAGGGAAAATCCTCTGCTCTAAGTATTCTACGTGAATGCAGTGTGGACTTTCTACACAAATGTTTTTGAGTAAGTGTACTTTACTGTTTCCTATTCAGTCCAGTTGTCGCAGTAAAATTATGACAGACCGCGAGATTTGTGACATTCGGTATTTTATCGTTTCTGATCCGCTACAGATTTATGGCGGTCCTCAATGTTGATAGGGTTGAGGATAGTGTCATTCATACAATTTTTCGAATCAATGCGCCGCAATTTTCTATCTTCGCCGTACTTTTTAGACCTCTCAAAACCACCCCACCGTTGACTGGTTATCTCCAATTAAGATCCGCAGATCGGTTTCCCTATGAACCACTGTGTATGTGTGGAGGGATTCGCCCGTCCGTATATGGGAGCAATTTTGAACCAATACTTTCAATTGTGTTACAAATACGGTGTAAACCGTAACACGTTCGGAGAGCAAGGTGCACTACATGTGGATGTTTGTCTTGAAGCCAGTCTTCTCCAAAAGTAACCCCTTCAGAAGGAGACAATGGTGAAACCTTCCGGTTTCCTGTGCTCAAACTTTACACATTTGTTCTCCCAAAACGACATCTCACAGAAGAGATTCGTCTTGGTAATGTTCCTCAAATGGTCTCTGTAAAAAGAAAAAAGCTGGTGTTCAGCAGTCTTCTCCACACAAAAAACGAGAACATGGGGGAGCGTCGTTTACCAATAAAATGTCCTGCCGTATTACAGTCTTCTTACTCGCACTAAGAAAATCCCAAGGCGGTCCAAAGTCCGCTGAACAAGTAAATTTATTAAACATAGCGAAATACACTCACTCGTACACCAATTTTTTTGGACGGGAGATTCACCTGGAACCCAGCTAAATCTCTCGTTTATGATAATAACTTGAAAACATCATAAACGAGGGATTCAGCTGGGTTTCAGGTGAGTCTCCCCCGTCGAAACTAAACTGGTATGCAAATGAGCATAGTTCGCTTATTTCGTGCAATTTGGGTTCAAATAGAACATGAGGTTGACGGAATCTCGAGGACTGCGCCTACCTGATGAGCCCCAAGAAGGGCGAAACAGGCCATGGGCTGTGGAAGAGTTTTCAGCAACTTTATATGTAGTGTATTATGTCTATACATGTATCGCGACAACTGGAATATCGTATTAGCTGAAACATGAGGCAGTGTATCACGTTTATACAAATTTCATAAACTTAACCATCACGGGCAATCAAATGTGAACCGTTTGCCTGGATGAGACAAATTGGGCCAGCATAGATGACTTGATAGTCTCGTCCTCACCACAAAAACGGTTTTATCCTCATCAGTCTTGTTTTCAGAAATCATCCAAACCGCGCAACTTTGCCAAAGCACACGCCACTAAGAAGATTGCAAGAGTAACGTTATCCCGACCAGTTTGCACTTCGTGGTCACACGTAGGGCTGTTTAATTATGTTGAAATGGTGAGAGCAAGCTTGCAGGTGCAATTACTTACACACGAATACAACAATTTAAATAAAATATTAAATTTAAAGCAGAACAGTCCACGGAAACTGGGAACCGTGCCTACATGATGAGCCCCAAGCAAGGCTGGCCAAACCGGTGGTGGGTTGTAGAAGAGTTTTCAAAAACCTTATGAATAGTGTATTGCGTCTAGAGAATTAAAATATAGTTTGTTTCCCCTAAAAGGATATCCACTTACTGCGACAACTCTAAGATATTGGAGACTACACTCTGTCACCTGATTCACTGCTGACTTAGTGTGAAGTGCCTGGTGATCATGGGCAACCGGTTGCTTGTTTCGGTCACACATTTGATCAGGCGATCAACAGATCTATGCAGGGTTTATGCGAGTTCCAACAAGTCCGGTCGTTTTTACTTCCAAACTTGGGGGAATACTGGGTGATAAAGTGAAATCAACCAAAATTATAGACGGGTCATCATACTCTGTAGGAAGAAAGCTCACTGATCAACATTGGAAAAAAGGCTAACCGAGATGTCCGTAATACCATACACAGCAGGAGAATTACGATGAAAAGCATACCTCCTGAAAAACTGGACGGATTTCCTTGTGGTTGATGGAAGCAATGAAGAAACCAGATAACTACCAGGAGGTGGAGGGGACACTGTGACCACAGGGACTTTTTATCTCGTCCTCAAAGAAGATCAACGACAGCGGCTACTGTGGACAGGATAAACCCGGAATGTGCAGACAGCACATAGCACAATCATTTATTCGACTAGGTTGGTGAGATATTTCGTGTTAACGAAAGTTACAAAAACAGGAGCTTGTTCTTCGGATGGCACAGTTGTTGAAATTAGTTTACTGGAGGTCACACAACCAATTATAACATCATTCCACTGCAAGTAAAAAGATCACTTTATTTGATAACTTCCTCGTGTTAACACGTGATTCAGTTTGTGTAACTTATCTAGTGATTATTTGGCTCATGAGTACAGCTCGTATTCCGTGCATAAACCGGCGTATGGAACCTTCAAACGCTACTTTATTCTATAGCAGTAGTCAAAACTTTAAGGGATTGTGCCAGGCTTAGGCCTGCCGCTACTCAGAATGTCCACGAAAGATATGGTCAACCAACTATCGGTTTCATCCTTGTTGGTGCTCAGGAGGTAAGCCTTGTTCCCACAATATTCCAGATTGCTTATGCGGATACGTAGTTTCATAGTTAAGATATTGCGTGACCAAGAGATATTTGACAGACATTTTCACAGCACCTTATTAACCTTATAGGAATGAACAGACGTAATACAGTGCTCATGAGGTTGCCGAAGACTCTTCGGCAGCCCACGACGTGTTTTGCCCTTCTTGGAGATCATCAGGTGAGCGCAGTCCCCGAGTTCCCGTCAAACCTATGTTCTACTTGAACCCAAAGTGGACAGAACATCATAAACGAGAGATTCAGCTGGGTTCCAGGTGAGTCTCCGTCAAAACCAGATTGATACGCAAATCAGTGTATTTGTCAAGAACTGAACAGTCTCCGCCCCAAGTGAAATTACTGTATCAGAGCGATCCTGGAACAGTTCGGTGAGACCAATTCGTTTTTCGCGCTACTGTTCTTGAAGGAAATTTTCCCGAACCCTTCGTGTTGCAGTCATTGGAGCTGCTAAAAATATGTTTGTTTTATTGAAAATTATGTCTTGATAGCATCTGTTTTACTAAATTTTTTCCAACGTCAGTATTTTTTCCAACACAACAGTCTTCACGTCAAAATATTTCGCCTTTCCGATTATACATTAGACTGGCAAGGGACCCGATGGTCATGCGACAGTCGCACTGCCGATGGATCACAAGACTTTCATTTGGTTCCCTGCTGAATGTGATTGCTTAACCTAACTTTGCTCGTTTTAATCTGAAAGCCAGGCCGTGATCTACCACTCGTGTGTAAATCGTCTATATGTGGGGCAGGATAATCGTAGATAGTGCATCCAATGTTTCTGGGCCAGTATGGCTGGTTTTCGACAGCAGCTGCCTCTGCGGTGTAGAGCGTCCTGCATCTTTCTTTGAGTGCTGGCTGATACGGTGATTGACAGCGACATTTCGCACACACTTCTTGCATAGCAATGTCTGGTACGGGCCTTCAGTGCATTGAAATCCAATGCAGGATTTCAATTCTAACAAATGACATGAAGTAACATCATTCAAGCAGTTGGTTTGCTCTGGGATTATGAAACACACCTAAGCAGTTTTCGTAAGTGTGGTCCTTTGAGCCCCTAATGAAAAACCAGAGCAATATGAAACAAGTTGACCGACAAGTTGACTGAAAACTTGGTGACGAGTGCGCGGATAGCGAGAGTACGGTAATCACTTCAAGATAGGCCCTCCTGAAGCGGCACACAGCTTTCATCAGCCATAAATTAGTTTTTGACCACCTCCGCTGCAAAGAACGATTCCTATTAGTGGTCCAGAAACTACTTTCTTGTGACGCTACCCTTGTGAAGCCCCTGTTATTAAACAGTAAACTAGCGCTTAGTGTGTTGTATCCCACGGCATATAAACGGTCGTTTTATTGACATTGAGTAGAGGGCTTACAATCAACTGCGAAGAACATGTATAGGAAACCGGAGAGAAAGTGGTTCTTTGAAGAGTACTATCAATTTCAGCAAGACGTTGCCCCAACACACGTCACAAAACATAGACAAACTTCCCAACCAAGCATATTCAGTTGGATTCCAAGAAATATCTGAGAAATGTCCGTCCTTGGGAATTTTATTTATTGCAATATTTGAACCTATCTCAGAGTTAGAAAAAAAATGTTCCAACTTAGAAATGGAACAAAATCTGTGGGAATGTCCCTTTTATGACTGTACCTGCGTACTCCACCGCTTGTAAGAAAACGCCTAGTCCAAGGGAAAAGTTTCCCGCGAGGAGACTGATATAGTACCGTGTCTCCATCGAAAAATATCCTAGCAAAGACGAAAAGTTTTAAAAATTTCCTACGTATATATATATATATATATATATATANTAATGGGTGACACTAGTTGAAGTGAACTTGGTCCATGGAAATGCAAATATTACGGCTAAAGTGTATGTAACTAACTACAGCTCAGAAAACAAGGAACATTGGCAACAGTCAAGCAGGTGTATGTATACCAAAATCACAAATCAGAGTGAGCGGGTCGATGAATGACGACCAAGGGACAGACACCACCTGGAAATATCACATCATACGCACTAAAGCAGTGAGTTTTATGGGCAAGAGTTTTTCGGCTCTATATTTTTTTAACGCTGACGTTGCTATCCCGTATTCAGAAAGGACTTGGGTTGAGGAAAATATGCTTTGCTGGAGAAACCTGCTCATAAGGTTGCTGGGCACGACAGACTTCGTCATTCTTAAGGCTCATCAGGTAGGCGCAGTCCCCGAGTTTCCTTCAACCTTATGTCCTACTTGAACACAAATTGTACGCAATACGCGAACTGCACTCATGTGCACACATATTTCGTTTTAAAAGAAGACCCAACTGAATCGCAGCTGAAACTCCCGTTTATGATGTTCTCCAACTGAATGTATGGCGCATAAGCCATCTCACGTTTTAGCTGGTACGACATTCAAGGTATTGCAGTATATCCCCACGGATGAGGAGGCGCTACTTGACTGGGAAGTCCTGACTGGCGGGCCAATTGATCGAGACAACCAAGGTATGCTACTGGGTCGTCGTTCCTTATCAACATTTGCCGGTACGGGAGTAAGAGGCCTATATTCTTCAGAAGAGTATGTGTTGATTCCCCTGTGAATCAACAGCGAACAGCGGCCATTCTCTTTTGTGTTCTGACTACTCATGAGTAACGTGACTTACGCCCGTTTATTAGAACGTCGTTGTGTTTCCTTGCTGCTCGTTCCCCCCTGCTTCGCTCCTACTTAAGGTCTGCTTATTCTTCAGTAACTGACGTCATTACTTTGTTGCCCGTCCGTCATTGCTTGTAAGTTCGTCTCAGTTCTACTTATTTTCGAGCGTCCCCTCTGACAGAAAAGCGGACCGACCGGGGATCGAGCTCAGAGCCCCTCGGATGGCGGACAAGCGTCTTGCCCACTACACCAACTCCACACCAGGAGTCCCTATTTTCGTAATAACTATATATAGCATCTGCCAGATAACCTTTGGTGTGATTTGTTTTAAACGGTCCTAACCGCTCAATCTGACTTGTCACGTGATACGAGCTGCCGCATCGCGCCGTCAACGAAAGATGGTCCCCTACCTCCCAAACGTACTGGCTGTTTTCTGCGCCGTTACCTCTCTATACGGTCAACTCACACTGACAGACTGCCCGTATCTAAATCCCTGCTGCCTCACTGACCATTTTCTGCTCCTGCGGATTGCACCATTATTGATTGTAAGTTTGCTTAATTCACGGTGCTCACCAACCCGTTTATCTGTAGAACAATTTCCTGTCAGTTCTCGAAACACCATCTCCTGCCCTCGTCCGTCTGTTCCTATTGTCTCCTGGATACCAACTGCGTGTGACCTGATAGCCGCAATCACCCTTAGCTGCCCAGATCTTACAGTATATTTCCCCCTTAACTTTTCCAGTGCCTCGGACAGTGGTGCAGTTTTTATGTTCTCAGGGTTGTCTAAGTCTGCAAAAGCGAAAATAGCCTTCTGGACGTTCCTATTGCGTAATCTGGATGGGTTATTGCTGCTTAGGTATCGAGTGAACAAGATAAAAATTTCATAATGTACCACCTTCCTCGGGTTTGACAGACAGACACTCCGTCGAAATCTAGTGGAGCATCAATAAGTCTCCTGCGGCGGCATACTGCAGGAAAGGACCGTAAAGGCTCCCATGCCTCGTGTGCAAGTTGGGAAATTTAAGTCGTCTAGCGTAACTGAGGAATGTTAATATCGTAGCCTGGCTTAAACTGTCTTATTGTGAGCTTGAAACATATAGCAACATGCTGGCGCCTGTAAACTTGGGATGGGTGCTTAATAGAAATAAACGACCAGGGGTGGCCAACCAAAACATGGCAGGTTTCGAAAGCACCGCTAGTAGCGCCGGTTTACGGCCCTGCACCAGTCGTGCATGCCCTTGTCGTATATCGAGTTGACGCATGGAGCAAAGTCAAAAACCCTGGCTCTAGCCTTCATTTCGCGAATCCCGCATGCGGCCGCCGTGTTTTGTGAAATTAGCTCTCAAATGAGCAAGTTATCTGCGGCTGATGACGACCTAATGATTTCCTAGCAGTATGGTTGGGGCACTCAACCAAAGCGCAGCTGACTTTTTAACAATTCGAGTGCACAGCAGAACCACACGCTCCTGGCCCCAGATTGTCAATTTAGGATTATTTCTCTTTCCCAATCATGTTTAAGCACATGACTCATTTCTGAGGTATTCAGTTCTTTTAATGTCTTGGAAAGCACGACCACGCTTTACTCCCAATGAATGGTATTTCATATCCCGAAAACTGCTTCTGTCAGAAACCCGGCCCCCTGGTAGCCAACGGCCCACAGTGCGATGACTGGTTTAGGTGGTATCACAAAGTTCCACTCGCCTTACAACAAAGAACAGGTTTCCTCATCCAACCCACCAATAGGCTACCAGTGCATACATGCATACTCTACCCCGCCCCATTCGTCAACTAGCTCCCCAGTTGTCATCCCGTTTCCGCAAGTTATAGATCCCTCTCCAGCCCCCTTGCAAGAAAGATGGCGGATTAGTCCAACACCAACGGTCTGGCACAGAACTTAAAATGGGGACTATCTGAGTCTGTTGCAAGCGTTTATCCGGCACTAAAGGGCGACTTCTCTGCGAGGACACAAGCTTCTCTCAGAGCAACGGTCCATTGTTAATACCAACCATAAAATCCGTCGAGGAGAACGTCAGCCACAAGTGCCTTACCATGGGGATGTGCCACTATTCCTGCCACGCAGCAGTTCACAGACCCGAAAGATCTTGCAGCACTACAACAAAAGGCTGCGGTGACCCGAGTTGATTTTTATGTCAGGGCCAAACATGTAATTTCGCAGAGACTTTCCTTTCCTCGAAACGCGCTAAGCGGACGAAAGTCAACGTCATGCTTTTAGTCGCGATTATCCATCACCAACAAAGGGCCGGATGGACTCCTTGGTTGTTCTAAATAATCAGTCCTAACATCCATTTGTTGTTCGCCACACATGCCTCAACGAAGTATCGTAGCCACGTCCTTCGATGTGGCAGCGCTGGCCGTGGCGACAGCTACGCTGACCCCGGCCCCCTGTTTTACGTCGAGCTGAGCTCAAAGATTCCGACACAAGGCTGCCACCTTGTCGTAGTGGTCTGGATTCTGTGCTGTGATGATCCTGCGAGCTATAATGGCTGGAACTCAGTTCATAAAGGTTCAACCATGCCAGGAAGGCCAACGTGGAGCAGCCCGACGAAGAACAGCGAGTCCCCGTAGTCGTATTGCGAGGCGGTCTGGAGGTGTTGGGAGCTCTACTATAACCCAAAATATAGTAATATGGACAGAAAACTACCAGCACCAATAAAAACTATTTTTCTGAATGAAATTATTACAAGAAGTCTATATTGGAAGAGGGACTTATCGTTTTGTAGGTACGAGTCGATAAATTCCGTTGGAGGTCCGGATACAGGTTGCGTGTTTTTTTCGCCGTTGTAACAGCCACACGTACTTCCTGGTTATCCGTGAACGGCGCGCTGTAATTTTTGAGCGGCTAGACGCACGTAGAGCTGCGGAGTTGAGTTCTGTGTTTTGGGTGTGTTGAGAGTGTCGAGCGTGTTGAGAGTGTCGAGAGTGTGTTTAGGTTGGCCGAGCTCTATCCTTATATACGTCTAATGGACCGTGAAAAATAAAACAATGTGAAATCACATTGCGCCCTTAACGAGTTCACGGAACCTGTTGTATGCCGGCCAAAGGTCGTATTCGTTATCACCATGTTGACGCGTGATTGTGAGGCATGCAAAACAAAATAGAGATAGTAGATGCAGGTGCGAAATTGCTTGGAGGAGTAGTTAAACGAAAGGGTAATCGTTACAAAGGTTAATTTGTACTGCCCTCTGCGATAGGAGTGTGAAGGCAGTAAGGTGTTTCCCCCAGGCGACCAGCATGTCCATATTTATGGAAGCAGCGATGCTGCCTTCCCCTGAGGAAGGACGGGTTAGAAAAGGTCGGCCCTTGAAACCGCACACATCGATCGTCCAACGGTTTACCGTGACCGCCGGCGCATTATTCAATACGGTCGAGATACTTTTAAAACCAAAGAGTCCGGTGCTGCTCAAAAGACACCTGCTGTGCGCAGCCGCATCAGGAATGAGACAGTAATGCCCTACTCCCTGCGCCCCCTGGCCAGGCCGGTCCCCTACAGCCAAGTAGGTCAGACAATTAAGTCATTGGCTCCGGGAAGGGTGCCCAAGAAAACCCTAACAACCGCTGTCTCGC
>SJOL01009893.1:214010-224888 GCA_004794785.1 Opisthorchis felineus
CACTAGAAAAGGTATGATTATCCTATTCCGGAGCGTGTTACAGCAAAAATGGGGTTAAAACGCCCTCACAGACATTTTTCCGAACGGTTTGATTACGCCCATTTGGAAACTCGGCGAGGGGGCTACAAAAAAGACAAGCTACCGGCTAGGGGCTATGGTGAACAGCAGCATACCGACTGGGAATATGGATGGCTTTCTCATATTATGTACTGCGCGGAAAGAAGTGCTAACTTATCTTGGAAGTTGAGTCAGAGGAAATAGTTGTTCAAAGTATGCAAGAACAAGAGGTCAGAGAAAAGCGTAAGGTGCATGGTAAGCTTGTATGTATAGCCGGACAGGTGACCTAAGCATGGCACGCTTACAACCTGGGGAAAAGGGTAGAGGCTTCCCTAGATTAATTGCACCATAGGCTTTACACCCGAAGCATTTTGTGAGACTCCGTGTACTTACACGCGAGACAGCATATTCTGCTCTACTACAACCAGCGTTTTGGATTCATAGGGGGGTTTCCTGGGCAAGCTAGCTACACAGACGTCCAACAAAAGCTGTTTTCTTTTCAATTTTCTCTGTGTATTGTTAAAATTTTGATAGTTTCAGTGGCCAGCCAATCGTTCTAAATAGGAAGTTGTTCAAATCGCCATCAGCGTGCTCTGGCACTGTTAATTTGGGGAATAAGTGGTTATGCGTGAAGTAGGGTTGACTGGACTGATGTTTAGGGTCGTTTGGGATATACTTAAAACCGTGAATAGAGCAGTAAATGGAGGGAGAAAAGGTCTGAAGTAACGGCGGAATGGGGATTATGGGACTGGGCTTGAAGTCGAGCGGGTAGTTGGGAGAAGGACGTGCAGTTGAGGGGAGAGTTTTCAACCAGGCTGTCTTCAGCATCGTCCGGGCCGGGGTGAGGGAGGGGAAGGCACGGTACAGAAAAAGTTGGTGGATTTTGACAAATAGACGGCGGACGCAAATGCTGACTAGGTTGGATAGTTCTGGATGGGTAGGCAAGGCTCATTGAGGGGATGGTTGACGTGAAGTCAGGGTCCATCGACAGCGGTGCATGATATATTCATGTGGGTTGAAGAATATTGTTCCTGAAACAATGAGATAGAGTAAACCGTGCAGTTCCCTGTTAGATCCCCATCATCAGAGAGAGTTAGATTACATCCAGAGTGGTCGTTTAAGTATAATTGACGGGAAATAGAAGTGGAGTTAATAATCAAATGGAGCATATTTGACATCAAGTACCCGCCCACTCACTATGCGGTTGCTACGTCTATACCCATGGGAAAACGTATGAAGACGCAAGTGACCATTTAATTCCATGGTTCAAGTCTACACCGCTTGGTCGTGCGACTGCCTTGTGAACATCCCCCTTTATCTTTAACTTCGCTGCAAACAACCACAAACATGATCACCGAATCTTGACATCGCAACTCTGGTGTACACACGAACTCCACATTATCGATAATTGGACCAACTGAGAAATTAGCAAGTTTTCCTTTATAACAGTAAGGCACCTAAACACTTTCACCTAAGATATAAATGGGAATAAATCGAGTATACATTTCTCATTTTGGGTTCATAGTCGAGTAAAAGTGGTTTACGGAAAAAGGAATCGAGTGACTACCCATTACTGTTGTGCCAGTTCATTCAATAAATAACAACTTTTCGCCACAGGTGGCGTCATAATTTTCAAGCGTTGGCGTGGCGGAGAGACAGCGCACGCGGTCATAAAAATGAAGTGCCACTTTGGCCGTTGGATCGGGTTATCATGCGCAGTTAAAGCTTCACATCCAGCAGCGGGCTTACGTGTGGTCCCAGAAGTCCTGATAAATAGATGACAGAGGCGACAGACCATAGGGTTATAATAATAATAATAATGTGTATTCCCAACTAGTGGGTATGTTGATGATGAGCTATCGTTGAGCGTCGCGTCAGGTTATTATGCAGTGTTGAGACACTAGAATCAGCGGCCTACATAGGTATCATCCTAGCAGTTAATATAAGTAGCCAGGATAAGCCACAATTTGCATACCTATGAGTATACGGGGCCATCGTTGACCGTTGGATTAGGTTATCATGTATAGTTGCGGCCTCGTGATCGGCGGCTCGCATGGGTGCGGACCCAGTAGTTGCAAAAAATGGACAGCGTCAACAAAAGGGCATGCGGTTATCGTGATCAATGGCAACGGCTGGCCTTACTTTCCGGAAATCGCGTTGCGCTTTGATGTAATCGAGCTCAGTTAAGTCACGCCTTCCAATGGGAGAGATCCCCCACCAAGGTGGTGGCACTTCACGTGCAGATTAGCTGAACAAGCTACATTAATCTTTGACAAGCTGCGAATAACATGGAACGGGTATCTTTCGCAGAGGGCCACTCACTAGGAGTAAACCGAAATTAATTTCATCGAAACTGTGGGGTTTCCGAAGTTGCAAATTTTATAGGGAATTAGCCCAATCCGTTTGCACGTTTTGGTGGTCCTTTGCTTATAGTGTTTTGTTTGAATGAGCAAATATTTTAGGGTCATCGACCACCACTGATTCGCAAGTGATTACCAGGTTGGGGGATAAAGCACGAAATCAAATGATAACATATTTTAGTGTCCCACGGCGTTCTCCAGTTGGGGGATGACATTTTCAGAATATCACATGCAAATTCCACTCAGATAAATAGTCAAAGTACGTTGGTGTGGGTTATACTTGTCGAATGTGACAAATTGGATGGGTTTTTTCGGCAAACGTCGGCGTAATACTATTTTTCCGAAAGCCCGGCTCGCGTTCAGTATAATAACGAAAGAAAAATTGATGAATTGTGCAGTGGTGGCACAAGTGTTTACCTCTGTGGATTATCCCCATCCTCAGATATGCACAACTATCCAGTAGATAATGCAGCCTTCTCATATACCCGCATGCGAATTAGCAACACAAAGATATCATTTTCATTGTAAATAGTGACGCCTCTCAGCTGGAATACGTCATAAAGGCCAACTACATTACCAAAATCGGCCAGCCATTTTTCTCCATCATGATAAGTGCACGTGCATCGCCTAACCTGGCTACTTACCGTGGTTGCTAGGCCCATGATTGACGCTCAGTGAGGTCTCAACTCTGCATGATGACTTAATCCAGTGGCCAAAGATGGCCCTCCACACTCATAACTGTACTCGTTTTCGCTTATCTCGGTTACTTACAGTAAACACTGAGCCAGTCCTTATGCGGACCTCTGATTATAGAGACTCAACTGTGCATGATAGGCTTATCCAACGGTCAAAAATTTTCCTTCGTCATAACCGTGTGCGTTGTTGCTCCGCCATACCCGCGCTTGAGAATTATGCAAACACTATTGGCGAAATTTTTATTTGTTGAAGCAACTAATACAATCATAAAGGGTAGCCAACCCGTTTCTTTTTCCGTAAACCGCTTTCACTCGAAGATACTTCTGAATGGAGAACTGTATATTAAGTTTAATCTCGTTTATGTCTTCGCCTCAATTGCTCAAACATTTTTTGTTATAACGCAAACTAACATCTTGGGCAACTTTCCCCGTTGTCGATAATGAAGGATCCGTCTGCATACAGTTACCGAACCCAGAGATGTTAAGGCTCACGTTGGGTATATTTAAGGCAGTCGTATGGTTATTTGGTGTAGACTTGATTCCAAAAATTCAAAGACCTCAAGCGCCTTGAAACATGTGCCTATGGATGTAGCCGTAGTGACGATCGAGTGAGTGGACGGGTTCTTAGTGTGAAATCTGCTTCTTTAGGGCACCAAAATTAAACTTCACTCCATTTCTGTTTCGTGCCACACGTAACCTGTATCCTAATGGAAACAACAAATCCATCGTCTTCATCACAACTTGTAAGCACTCCGTGATCATCCGCGGTAGCACCATCATCATCCGAGGGATTCGTTCTTGGACATTGTTTATCAACTCTAGTGCTTGCGTTTGTAATCTTCAGCATCTGGTTATGGCTAAAACGTTTCTACATATCGGACGCATAACATGCTGAAAGCCGCTTGTTCTGTCAAGCAACCGTGAGGCTCTTCTCAATGTCTGTCATATGGGGTTAGGCCTTCTCTAACTCATCTTCCATGACGGAGTATTGCCACTTATTTTTACTTCCAGAATCACGTCTAAACTATCCGAATACATAAACGGATAAGTCAACGACTTCTGGTACGATCTACCACCGACTGTGATGATGAGCTGACCTTGGAAGAAAAGTTTCTTCGTGTCACTGCCCCTGTACAAATGGTCCTTCAACCCACACCCAAATAACATACATCGCCACGAACTAGCAATCCCAGCTCCGTCCGCTGAGAATTCGATGTACGTTGACCACACATAGTCCAGCCTGTCATTGCGCCCTGCCCGCACATCTACGTTTGTCCTTCCTGACCAGCCTTCACTGTTGCTACGCAATTCTTTCCGTATCATTTCCGCGAATGAGTGCACGGTTGACAAATATCATTCCGACTGTATGACCACAACATCACTACCATCTCATCATCACTATTATAGCAGAAGCAACAGCATTGCTGTTGACACTGATGCTTCACTTCCTTATAACCATTTAGCTATAGTTAAAGCCTTAGAGTGAAAGAGAAGAAAAATAGTGGATGAGGGGCGGACTTAATGCTGGCTTATGTCAATCGTTTTCAGGTGTCTACACCTCCAAGCGCTCAAACAGGCAAGCTGAAAAGAAACTGACAGCACAACCGCCAGCGACATCAATCCGCCGCCACTTCTTGCAACGTCACAAGCCAAGCGCAGGAGGATTCACGGAGACCATATCCTGGAAGGCCACTGCACCAACACTACCCACACCGTCCGCAATCTATTTCACACCCTTTCGCAACGTCATACATGATCCGTCTCTCAAATTGTGCCATTCAAAAGAAGGAAGGAAGAACGGCACTCTTCTCGGCAGACGGTGTTTTAGCATGCGCAACACCGGTTTGAGTCAGCGTAGTTGATGGAGAGAGACGTTTTCAAAAATTTAGGTACACGTTGCATAACTAAATGCCCGTAATCTCCTTATCTCGTGACTAATTCAAAACCATCAAAGCTTCTGAAGCACCGGTGGTCAAAAACTTGATTACGCCTCACATCATCTGTCCACAGAGGTCATCTTTCGCAATCACACAACAAGGCATCTCTTACTCAACCAGGCACACGTGACCCCTGAGACAGTGATGTGACTTTTAACGCCATGATTGACGCAAATTAGCAAACGTTATTCGGTCCCTGGAGATTCTTTCACTGACTTCATCAGACACTTCCGTCTGAGCTAATATAATCACCGAGGAATGTGAAATTCTCCACAACAGCAGTGCCTCTGATTGAATCGTAAGGAGCAAGTTCAGGGGGATACATTCTGGAGCATGACTCAGCACTTTAAGGCAGCAGAGCGCGTGCTGAACCTTGTTTGGATTTAAACATCTTGGTGACTTTTGTTTTGTGCTCTCACAAAGTCACTCATTTTCTGTGCAGCTTCGGTGCTTGTGTACTTGGTCACGGCTTTTGTGCCCCCGTAAACGGCGTGCATGGCCAATTCATCACGAAGGAGAAGACAAACTGCAGTCTGGATTTTTCTGCTGGTAATGGTTGAGCGCTTGTTGTAGTGAGCGAAACAGCTGTACTCAGCAGCAATGCGCTCAAAATTGTCATCGACGAAGCAACTAATGATTGACATAGCCTTTGGGGAGATACCGGTGTCGCAGTGCACCTGACGGAAGACCGTGTAAAAGAACATGGAATAACTCGCCCTAAAACTTCGCCGCCTTCTTCTGTCACCTTTGGGATCTTCATCTTTAACGCCTTTCACTTAGCCCTCCCTGAAACGTTAGTTAATGCAACGATGTCACGACATCGCCATACCAAGTTTGATAACATATTCGCAACTATTCGCATCCTACTTTTTAGGGTGACCTCTCACCTACTCGTTTCCTCAACTGAAACCGCGAACAAAAACTTCGACAGGCACCAATCGCCGACGCGTTCACTCTAGTCTGCTGAACCTTCCGATCAATCTAAACATTTCGGTGACCTTCATTCTGTGCTCATCAGAAATCCAGTCGTTTTTCGTATACCTCGCGTTTCTCCATAAGTGTTGGCGCCAACTACCTATCCGAAGGAACATTCACACCCGGCTCCACTCCAACAGAGACACTAGTGGGTCTCTACGGTTTCACTGTATACCACGATTCTTAAATTCCTGCTACCATTTGTCCCTATTTCTGATTCCTCTACTTCATCATCCACACACACGCTTTTTTTGACCCTGGCCGTGAGCCAAACAGTGCAAGGCTGCAAGGCCTCATCGGTGGTATTAGGATTTAGTTCAAATTGAACGGCCATTTCATAGCAATTCTGCTGCTTCGCCAGATCAGTTGTTCTGGTTCCTCATTTTTCGCAACTTGAAGTCTTCTTATTACGTGCCAGGCACGATGCCCCCTAATTTGCCCTCCCGCGTTTTGTTTTCTCCCGCCACCTTTAAATCCTAACGATCTGATCTTATCTGAGCTTGATATGTTCCTCAAAAGAAAGATAAAGTCCTAGTGACTGTGTTTCCCTGCCCATGCCGGTTTGGGCGTGACCAATTCTACATTGGATCATGCCCACTGTTTATGGCACTGCCTCTTTTTCGCGTAGTCCCCAGTAACCACAAATTCCGCCAGTTTTGCATTTATTTTGACTGTAACTGTTGGATCATGCCTGATGGCATGCCACCCACCAGTTGGGAACAAACATTATTATTAATATTGGAGGTGTGTGCGGTTCCGTTATTTTATTATTATGTTCATGGTCCCGCATTTGGTGATAATCCTTCATTTGAACGATTTGACTTCCGGGGTTTTGCGCGTGAGTCGAGGTGTCTCAACCGACTGTTGGAAACAATCTGCAAGTGGCACCTAGCCTCGTTATGTTTTCCGGGCCGTCCTTGCCATGTGTGACGAGAACACTTGCGGAGTCTCTTTCGAACGATATTCAGGCACAATTTTCGTCACTCAGAGGAACGTGTCTGTCCGGCGGCCGCCGCTTTGAGTCGTTGACATTGAGTTAAAATTTGCTAGCGTAAGAATACCGAGATTTCTGGTCGTCCGTGAGAACTATACATGAACTTTAAGCTGCAACTGGAGGGTCATCTAAGTATATCGAAATAGAGCTCCCAGCAACAGCAGCAATAGGTTTAGCTGCAGAGGGTGCGTAGGTTGATTTAATTTCCACTCGGAACGCACTAAATGAAATGAAAGACGTGGTCGCTGAGCGAGCGCATCAGCAAACAGATCAGCAGCCGTCTGATGAACACCCAGTAAACACCCCGAGCAACCAGTATTTGGACAAATTACCGGCAAAAGGTGCCGCAATGAAAATTAAGCACAGTGCGGGTCCGAGCGCTAATCTTTTTCTTACTCCGGCGCGAATGACAATGTAGGACAAGTAGGATGAGTACTGGATTGGATCGGTTAATCGCAAGGTCAGAAAGCCTTCCCAAATAACGATCGCCTAACGCTTTAGCGTATGGGGAATTCCTAATTCATGAACTCCCTAAAAGGGTCCCGTTGTAGTCTGCCTGTAGACACTGGCTTGGGTTTGTCCAGAATGTTTCATCCGTCTGGTACCGGTATGAAATTTGGGTGAAGCAAAACTATCCCAAGGTCTGTTGGAAAATGCACGGGGGCGCCTGGAGATGCTACTGCGACGCTCCCGGCTTACATTGGCAGGCATACTGTTGCTGCGTTTTTCTAAGCTAGGATAGCACCACATCACTTTTGCTTCGCCAGTCAATTCGTCGCACGCACCCTCCCACCTCCTTTCTTGGAAGTGGTCACGTTTGATTAAAATATACAGAACTTCCCGCTCCCTCAGTACTCGCATTCATATGTAACACCTATTGGGTTTTTTCGCCGTGCAGCGCCCGTTACTTGAAGCTTACAGCAAAGACTCAGTGGCTGGTGACCTACACCCTTACCATCAGTCTCCCCCAGAATTTGGTACTGTTCACTTTACGTAGCAACTGCCATTTTAACTACTAACTTTGTCCATTACCTCGAACTCTCTGCTCCATTGTTCCCCAACTGCCTGCTGTCCCTTCTCACCCTAATTGCCTCTCTGTGAAACAGAGGCCCTCTAATGGTACTCTGTAACAGGACTAGAAATTGCTGCCGCGCCCTGTCTAACCCACACCATGGCTGCCCCCTGCAATTCGTCAACAGACTAGCCCTCTGGCTAGCTGCCAAATCGGCTAACTTCATACCTAGCTCACGTGATCACCCTCTCGCCTTGTCCTACGCCTGCTGGAAGGCTAACGCTTGTTGAAAAACGCATTTTGCCTCAGTTTACCATCAACACCGGACTTTTTCATCACTATCCGACTGCTATACATAATAAACAAGCCGAAGCCCAGGTATACTGGTTCGTTTTAGGGCTGCCTGCAGTATATTATTATTACACCGGTGATATAAAGCAGGCCCTATGCACTAGTTCTTTCAGCACAAATCAACTCTTTTCCAGGCCCCGTTGAAGGCTTTCCCCTAAAAGTATTTAACCTTAACTTTTTCTGTTGATCAACTCTATTCTATCGACTGCCTCCCCACGCTCACCAGGCCCTAGTGCTCTTATCCCATCATCCCCTCTTGCCAAGTTTTCACCTTCGACAATTGCTGTCCCAAAAACCTTCAGTCATCTTCCAAAGCCCCCAGTCTCCCCCTTTTACTCAGATAGATCTCCAGCTGAGCCCAAATTACCAGTATTGTGCATTGGCCTGATTCTTCTTGTGTTGATCCCAGGGCCCAATCAACATCCCGGTTACCACAGTAATGCACATCGCTTATCCGATCATCTCACCCACAGCATTCGTTTCATGGCTCTCCAGGAACCGAAGCGTGTCAGTTCAGTGGTGGCAAGACCCTGCCGTACCCAGTCTGGTGACGCCTGCGATAATTCTCCTCGTGCCATCGACAGTCTTCTCTCACCCCCTTTGACCCTTGGTTGCAAACACGAAAAAAACTGTTTCTGTTTATTCCCAACTAGATTACCATCCGAGATTGTCACATTCATACAGTCCGATTAAAGGCAGGACTGGCATCGGTTGCGAGTGCCCAGTGCTGCGTGTAAACGTGGCGGTCATACAAAATGAGCATTGTTTGGCGCAGACGGTGTCTCGCCAGAGTTTGCAGGATATAAACGCAGCGGACAGTAAGGATGAAGAGTCAAATTTGGCATGAGGGCAGTATGGTTTGAATTGGGGACTGAAAGAAAATTGCACGTTGAAATGAGGGAACAGTCTCAGTAGGTCGTGCTGTGAATAACACTTCAGTGTTGAAGTAAAACTGGTAAATTTTGAAAGAATGGGATGACCTTGAGCTGTTGGTTTATCAGATCAAGCCACGGATTGCAAAATGAAGATGACGAGCCCAAATTTGAGCCAAATAGGGGGGAGAAAATGCTTCTGGTACTTGAATGTAGGTGAAGTTGAAATCGGGGTGAACCACTGGTTCTGAATTGTGAACAATTGCTGGTCGGGCCTGTCACGGCAGGAATTATGTCGGCAATGCACACAACCAAACATGTCATGGGAAGTGTAAGTAGGTATGAGGGCAAAACGTGCAGTCCTCCGACTCCTCCAACGGCGATGCTATTGAGTCTTTTTAGTTTCGATGTACACCATACTTCTGAGGTGCAAGCTGCCGTTTATCATTCCTTCGAATTTCTGCAAGCCATCATCCCTACATACGCTTTTGCGAACTTGATACTTCACTCGACTGTTCAAGGTCAGCCATCGGCAACGGTTTTCTGTTTTATTTCAAATTAACCGGTTTTATTGCTGAACCACTCAAACCTGTCCGATGTTGCTCTAGCCTTCGTTTTTCAAAATTAGCACCTCCAATCACATCATGAGCATGTTTCCTTTATTCCGTCTTCCCCTCCGATATCTTGTTACCTCCAGATCATGCCTCGTTTGGTATGCTCCCAAACAGATGACAAATAAACCTGTTGTTAAAGCACCGAAGCCAGAGACTCGCCACTCTGTTGTTCTCAACAGATAGAGTGAAGTCGGAGGGGAAGAGTCAGATTCTCAAGAAAGGAACGTGCCGAACTGGGCGTGGGAATTTACCGATAAGAAATACAGCAAGGATGTGTTCACGATTTTTCCATTATTTTGTACGGGATTTGCTCGAGGTGAGTGGGACTGCAAACATTCGGATCGTAGCAATCGTCATCTTAGCAGACAGAAGTTCCCTTCCCCTCTCCGGAGAGGAAAGGATGCCGGAAAATGGAAGAGCGAAGCAGTTGATTCTGAAGCGTTGGCATGTCCGCACATTACTTGAAGATCCGAAGAACCGTCTAGGTCACAAAGACTGATTTCGCTAACACACTAACGGAGTGTGCAAAAGTTTTGAGGTGGTCCGGTGCCCGGAGTACTATATTACGGTGCAGCAGGGGTTGATGTTGGTGTTCAGCACGGGTATTCAGAGAACAGCGAGGGCTTAAACCGCAGGTAAAAATGACGGAGTTATCCGAAATTCGTAGGAACAGTTTGGAGTGTCCGTCACCTTATGGATTGGAGGTGCCCAGAAAGGTTTCGGAGAGACCCGCACGCAAAATGGTAGATGGGCATTTTTTGCCCCCAGTGTGGTATTTTATTGTGAGGACACTTTCCGGGTGCAGTTATGGTGGCCTTCAGAGTCCTTAAGGAGCATTTTCACAATAATAATAATAATAATAATAATAATAATAATAATGGTTATTCCCAACTAGTGGGTGGCATACCTTCAGGCATGATCATAAATTTACAGTCAGAATAAAAGCATGACTGGTGGGGTTTGTGGGTACTGGGAATTCCGTGGAATAGGGACGGTGACATAAAGAGTGGG
>SJOL01009893.1:241265-258291 GCA_004794785.1 Opisthorchis felineus
GTCAAGGTGGCAGCTTTAGGTAGGGATTTCAACGTAGCAGCGTTTAATTTCCGTATTCCTTGTGAGATAGGTCGGCAGACCTCAGTCACTCATAACCTTTTCTCTTTAAGAATCGATGTTCGTCGTCTCCAAAACGCACATAAAAGACCCTACTACTGTACTGCATTTGAAAGTGGTCCGAAGCAGCCGAGTTTACCCTTCGGGTGTCAAATGACCCAGAAGCGGTCCTCCGTGGTTTCCAGAGTGCGGCTGTTGTGTGGAATTTGGGAGCTTCAAACTGCTTCGCCTGACTACGTTCTCGTGAACAGCCGACTGTTTGCAGCCAGACTGGCCGAATCTCAGAACCCGCAACCAACGACCCCAAACCAAAATCGGTTCGTTATCTTAGTATAAACCCCAACAACTTACAGCAGTGACACTACCAGGGATGCATTTTATGGGGAATTTTTGAAATTCCTGTGGATGGACAAGTACACGGATGTGTACCGAATGCCTTTGTCGCATTTATCCAATCCATATACGGCAACACCCGTGGGTGCGTGAAAGTCTACGGATAGTGTTTTGATTTCGCCATGAAAAGTGGTGCCTGTCAGGACTGCTCTTTGTCACGTTTTCTCTCCAACTTCGTGATCGAACTACTTATCGGAGAGACATCCACGTCCGATGTGGAGCTTACTTCCAGGGAAGACCCTTGGTTCAGAGCCGGTCCTGATACAGAAAGCACTAACTAATCTAAATGTCATTCATTTTTTAGGTATTTATTTTGCATCTTCAAGGTGCTAGTAGTGAGGGGATCACCAAACCTGATGACGTCCCTAGATCCACTAGAGATGTTAGGCGGATTTACCTATCTGGGTAACTGTATCACGTCAGAGACCAGTACTACCGATGAATTGAATGCTAGAATCACTAAAACCTGTTCCACTTTCCTTCATCTTGAGCACCTCTGTCCTGTTTGCTTACACAAGTCTCAACTGCAGGATACCACAAGTTGGTCAGCACGTGATCTGGAGACGGGGCATGGAAAACAACAAGGGGTCTTGGTTGCATTGGGTATCGAAGGCCCACTACATCATTTGTTGGAGATACTCATCGGCGTGGCAATATCACCAAACCGGTGTTTAGTCTTGCTCTTGACCATTAACCCTTCGTTCTTTTTTGTGTGTATCTTTTGTTTCGGAATGTTATTATACCTCGTCTATCCTACACTACTCACTGCCATAGGCTGCCGTATCCTGAACCAAATTACATATACATTCGGGTCACGTTTAAACTAGGCTGATGGTAGGTGAAACATACCCCTGGGTGACGCAGACCCTATTTGTGCGTCATTTCCTTGAGGGTGTCCATCACCATAACACCACTGAGTTAGAAGGCATCAGTGCCAACCTCGCTACAGATATGCAGATACACGCACTTAAAGACATTTATAGATCAGTTCCACTTTTTTGACCGCTTCTTCCCAAAGAAGGCTCGGTTTAACACCACTGCGAACAACTCTGCACCTTGTTATTCTGTGCACGGGCCAGACATGCGAACTGGATGTTTGCGAATGGATCTTTAATGTAAACTAAAAACAGCGTAGGATCGAAGAAGAGGCCTCGCGGAACGTTGCTGTGAACAATTCGTTGTGTCCACCTGCCTTCGGCCATGACAAAATTCCCACCCAACGAGAAAACCTGAGGTCCAACTTTAAGTGTTTCCTCCGATCTCATATGCACTCAGCTTCCTTGAAAATTCTTAATGAGGAGCCGTGCTGAAATCAACGAGCAGTTGAAGTCATTTTGTCAGCTGTAAATCTGGTTCCAAGGGTATTTTTGGTTTCAGCGGCTACAGTTTCAGTCATCAACGGAAAATGGGTTGGGGGGGGAGGCGTGGGAGACAGCTAAACATTGGAAGTGGTGGTATGATCAGTTAGTTCGAGAAACTGGGCGAGTGTACATTTAAGTTGATAGCTTTAATGCGCGAACGCCACTGACTATGTGATTGAGTCATGTCTACTAATGCCATTAATCATTCGTGTGTTGAGTCCCAGGGTCCCCATCCCGGAAGGTGGTAGTTATTGACCCGACTAAGTTTCCGTACTTCGTTGCCAGGTCGTGGACTTCAACTCTCGGTCGCTTCCACTCACCACTGGGTTGCAAGGCAGACGGTTCTCTGGCATGCGGAGTACATGTTCTAACCAGCGTTACCTATGAAGCGTGAGCAACTCATCCACCATGTGCATTCCTTTTTCCCAAACCCATCTGGTGTACCTCATCATTGCTTGTCCGATGTTCCCGCCAGACCAGGTCAATGCTTTGGAGGCACCGATGATCAAGCACTAACAGCTTTCGTACGTCCTCTGCGCACAGAGGCCAAATTTATTATCCATGACGCAGTATGGGTCACACAGCCACAGTGTATACTCTGCCATTGAAGGAAAAAATGACGTCACACCGGTACCATAGGTCTCGGAGATCGGCAAGAGCTGCCCTAACCTTCCAGATTCTAGAAATAATCTCGTCTCCAGCCAGTCCACCGGAACTCATACAACTGTTTAGATTAACTAATCTACCTACCACGTCGAGTGGCTGGTCTGCAAGCATGATGTTTGGGTTTGGTCCCGCCCAGTCCTGTAACAGCATTTTACACTTTGCAGGTGTGAAGCGCGAAATTATCGGTGATTATTACTACATCCTATCCAGGGTCCTCGGTTTCGATCCACCGATCTACGGCCACCAACATATTGGTTACACAGGAGTCTTTTTTATGAAATCCATGTTAGCGACGATGGGGCTAGTTATCCTCAAATGATGTACCCAGCTGGATATGGTTTTCTACATGATTTTGCAAACCACATGTGTTAAACTAACCGGTTGGTGGTCCCCTGGAATCTGTTTACCACCAGCTTTGAACATGGGATGAGGGTTTCAAGCTTCCACTGGATCGGCAGTCATTCGCCCCTAAGATTGATTGTAAACAGCTTCGCGCCGTCCGTTCGGAAACGAGCTTACCGTGGTGTGACGGCTTGTGGACCCACGTGCTCCACTGAGCTATACTGCCGAGTGTCCGTGCGACACTCGCATTTCCTTATACCAAGGTAGCCAATGTTCGGAGGCCTGACCAACGCGTTTTTCTGACCCTTCAGTTTGGGGTTTGAACATGTTCGGCAACTTGTTCCTTAGAAAAACGAATTGCACTGGCGTTGCTCGCCAAACATCACTGCCTGGCGGTTAGTATTTTAAAACGAATGCCTTGGTCGATGTCCCTAATTGTCTTCCTTTCTATGATTGGTAGTCTCAGCCCGCGTAATACCGTAATTTCCACAGCTAGAAATGACCCGATGCCAAATCGATCATCGTGTGGTATTTCGCGTTGGTCAGGCCTCCAAACCTTGTCTACCTTGGTATAAGGGAATGCGAGTGTCTCACGGACACCCCAGTATAGCTCAATGGATCCCGTAGGTCCATAAACCTTCGCCTTCAATGCATAGCTCCCCTCCCAATCCCCCAATGAAAATTCCACTGACAACCCTGTATTTACGCATCAATTATATTAGCTGCCGACACCATTACGCAGCTATCTATCCCACCTTCCCGAATCATCGGCGAACGAAACTGTGGCAGCTAGAACCACTCTACGGCAAGCACACGGTTTTTACAGCTGGTGATGACGATGACTAATAATTGTCAATATGTGGTGTCGACAACGCGGTCGTTTGGAGAGTACATTCTGTGGTGCTGACCATGATAAAGCTGAATAAAATTGGGACAGGGATATTTCTTGTAAACCCAACTAGTTGCGGAGTAACTTCCGGATGGCTCTCTGAAAAAATTAACGAAGCCGGAAGTATGGGGATAAATGGCACGATGACCATTCGCAACCTTCGAGGATATTCCTCACTGGCCAAATATATCTGGCGAACGAAACTGTGGCAGCCTTAACCACCGTACGACAAGTACGCGGTTCTTACAGCTGATTATGATACTGATTGATGATGATGATACAACAGGGGGTAAGCGAACACAAGCTACTTGTTACACCGTTCTTTCTCTTTCACATGATTCCCCGTTTCCCACCCCGTTAATATCACTCTCCTTGTGGGTCCATCGATCTGGACTGACGACCTTACCCGTCTTGCATCGGTCTTAGCAACGATGTCTATGTCAGTCGACGCCGACAGCCTCAGGCCCCTTGTCTACTACCTACAGGACAATCTGTAGTTGCATTGCACTATCCAACTTAATTTGTCGATCTGAATCTGGCCTCCTAACCTTACTGCAAACAAACGCGAAACAAATCAGTAGATTGGTACTTAAGGATAACTTTTGTTCTATCCTATCCGATGATTCATTCAATTAAGGCATAATCCTTTATGGTTTAACTTATGGACGATCACACTACTCGCACGACTCGCTACTCACACCTGTCAGGTTGGGTGGGGGTGAACGGAGTTCTGGCCCATGTTCGTGGAAGGTACGTATCATTGTATAGTCCAAGATAGCGTAACGAAGTCTTGCAAGTGTTCTGAAATGCTACTCCTATTTTGGCCCTTGGCTTGCTATATAAAGTGGCACGGTAACTTGGGACGGATGTGCTGGAGACACAGGAACGTTGCTAAAGTACTGACAATCTTTCATAAGGTCATGCTATTAATAAGCCAAAAAATCGTTCAGCTGTATCATCCTTTCAGTGCTTAGCTGCTATGTCACCCGAAGGCAGTACGACGGCTGAGATACTTCCGGGTTACCAAAGCCTAGACAGGAGCAGTCGACGGAGAGAGATTGGGTTCAAATCACGAACTTTCCGGTCAGTAGGTTCGCGCCTTAACCACTGAGTTGTATCGAGCTTATTCTCAAGCTAGAATGAACACTACTCACGAGGTTGCGGAAAACTCTTCGACAGCCCACAACCAGTTTCGCCTTTCCTGACGTTCGAGATGGTTCAGTGGTTAGAGCGCGAATTTACTGACCAGAAGCTCCGTGGTTCGAACCCGACCTCTGCCTCTCGACTTCCCCTGTCTAGGCTTGGGCAACCTGGCAGTATCCCAGCCCTTGCAATTCCTTAGGGTGGCTTGCAGTTAGGCACCGAAAGGGTGCTACAGCTGAACGATTTTATTTTTTTGAGGCTCATCAGGTAGGCGAAGTTCCCGATTTTCCGTTCTGCCTGAGCCAGAAGTGTACGAAATTCACGAGGTACACTCATCTACCCAGCAATTTTCGATTCAGCTGAGGCTTGCAAATGAGTGTATTCCGCGACCCAAGCTAGAGTCTTCGTTATGGGACGATCGTGGTATGTTTCTTGTGGTCCGTCCAATCGACGTGATGGTTGGTATCTTCTAGCGGCTCACCTCCAGCCACTAAGTACTCATCATTTGGCAGGAGAGGAATGTGAAGTGCCGTGATTCGAATTTCCTAAACAGTGCACAGCAATGCGACTTCATTTTGAAAAAAATCATTAATGCCCTCTTTGTTGACTGTGCTTAAAATATTTGAACTCATCACTTTGCTCTGTTCAAGGGAACTCAAAACCCACGAATACAAAAAGGAAGATGGCTCGAATCTTAACGTATACCAAGTCCTCACTGATCAACGTGACACTGACCTCTGTGTAAGTTTCTTTCCCTATCCTACTCGCTGATGACCTATATCTTGAACACAGAATTCTGCATTGAAACCGGGTATCACCTTCCTGCCAGATGACAAGCGGATTTTCAACACCATTTATATAGTTGCCGGTAAGAAGAGATTCTAATGTAGTTTTCTCATGCTTAAATTCAGGAATGGACTATGTATTTCATGACGATATCATTCCATACGTTTCCAATGACCCCATTCCAATCAAGAATGAATATCTCCAAGAGTTTCTGATATGGACCGCTGATAGAGGTGAGTGCACTTTGATTTGTACGGAATACTGGAGCAACAATGCATAAGTAGTAGGGAGACAAAATGTTTGGTCTTGAACTAATACAGTTTGTCAGGTTTGGCTGAAGAGTCCGTTTTTTGTGCAATTCGTGGTTGTTCATGGGCTAGGATAGTGACGTGATGCCCACAGTGCCCCTGTCTTAGAAGACACCTCCAAGCGTGCAACACCCCGAGGAAAGGGACGCATCTGGTGCCTCGGAATTCTCGTCTGTGAGAATCTTCCTGACAAATAGTAACCGAGCAAGAACCGCTTTCTTATTTCGAGATAGCTCAGTGGTTAAGGCGCAAACTTACTGACCGGAAGGTTCGAGGTTCGAACCCAACCTCAACGTCTCAACTGCTCCTGTCTAGGCGTAGGCCTGGCAGTAGAGGTTGCGTCGACCACACTCCGTCAGGTGGTAAAGCAACGCCATATGTACAGACCATCCACGATCTTGATATTTCTTGATTTAAGCGATGTTCGATTCCGTTGATCGGTCAGTGCTGTTAACCACGTACTCAACAGGGTATGCCCCAGAGGTCTGTGAACATAATCCGGCCCCTATATTCACATACTCCTGGGCGTGCGAGAGTGTGGTGAACTATCTCAAAACTTCCCTGCAAAAAGTGCTCGACAAAGATATCCACTCTCTCCGTTCTTCAACTTCGTCGTCGATGAAATAATGAGGCGAATGTTGGAATGTCTTCAAAACCCTGATGTTCGATTCGTGGCTGGTGATAACCTTGTCAATCTGGAATACACAGATGATATCGTCCTCTTCCTCGAAGACGAAGGCGAAGCACATGCCTTTTGAATAAACTGACCACCATCATTCCATTTTTCGGCATGCACCTCGCTCCTTCAAAAAGCCCAATCATGCTTCAGAACGTGCAGTCTGCGAACATATCCCTTACAGTTCAAGGACAATCACTGGAGGTTGTGGATAAGTTTACATACCTCGATAGTTGTATTAGCTCTGACGGAAGTGTGTCTGATGAGATCAGTGCACCAATCCCAGGGGCCCGAATCAGGTTTACTAATATGTATCACTTGTGGCTTCAAAACGATATATCACTGGGTCTCGACGTCGCGTGTACCAGGACCGTGGTGTTGTATGTTTGCGAGACATGGCCTCTGTGGATAGAGGATATGAAGCGTCTTCAGTTTTTTTAGCAGCGATACCTCAGAAGTGTTGCTGGTGTCAGATGTCGTCAGTGAATTCGTTACGAGTTTATTAAAGAACGGATATTGGGTTGTGCAGCCGGTACTTCAATAGCGGAAAAAATCCAGCGACGTCAACTGCGGTGGCTCGGCCGTGTGCTACAGATGCCGAAACACCGTCTACCATGTCGGTTGTTGTTCTCCTTGCGTTCTTTAGAATGGCGGCAACAGCGAGTTGGACAACCTATGACTTGACAGAGGGGTGTGGAAGAGGTTACGAAGAGTCTGGGTGTTGTTACTGCTGTGCGCATTCCAGATTGGGGTCCTAGTGAACCCTCCTGCGCTTGGCTTGAGACGTTGCAGGAAATTGCGGCTAATCGGTGTCAGTGGCTGTCTGAGCGCTTAGACGTGCAGGCATCTCAACATGCTTGCGATAGGCCAGCTTGGCCCACTTTTTTCTCTTTTAATTCTAAGGCTTTAAATATAACCAAACAAACTTTGTGGTTGTACGTCAATGAATCACCAGCGTCAATCCTGATGTTGCGGTCTCTGATGATGATGTTGATGATTCGAATCCATTGACTTACATTCTCTAATTCGTCGGCAAAACGGCCTAATTTCGCCAAGTTTCCGTGGTGCCAACAGACTGCTTCTTTCCTGTGACTCATGGTATTATCTGATGCTCTGAATTAGCCATAGTCCCAATATGAAGGCTTCCTTAGTGAGCTAGAGGACGTTTTTATCTAAACGAAAGTTACTGCACAGCCGGGCAACTACCCATCTACTCCACTGTGAAAGAGGAGTTTTGTTAAATCTTAAATCGAAGCTGCCAGATCGGATTTTTCCCGGTGGAATTAGTCTGTTTTGAGTAAAGTTTGAGCTGTTGATTATTTCGGCTATTTCCCCTGCGACGTTGATTTACCCGACAAGTAAGCCTGGATCAACGATATCATCCTTTCCTTGCTGACTTGCTTCAAGCGTACTTTGTTGCGCAGAATGGCACCATGAGAACAATGACAAGAAGAATATCGGATTCCCAATAGCTAAGCATTAGATTCAATAATTCGTGGATAGATTCCAAGAATTATGACACTAACCGTATGTTGTGAGGTGCCTCAAACAGGTAAGTCTGTGTGATCCCTTACGGTTGTTTTCAGCCAAACAGTGGTGAATTTACAGTTGGAAAGTGAAGTTTATCTGTTGATTTTTCCGTGCTCGTTTTTCGGTTTTTCTTCTGTTGCGCACTCGTAAATTTATGGAATATGAGGTTTTGCTGCACATTTACTCCTTTTCGGTTGTGTGAAAAGCTCCAGTTTTCTGTGATGAAAAATAGCCGAAGTTGTACTTGAAAAAGACGGTACTCATGTGAATTTGTCGTGCTATGTATACTTCACAAAGTTGCGTTTTCATGCTAGTGTCGTCCCTAAAGTTCCTTCACGGATCTTCACTCCACCCGATTCTGTCTAGACCCTCCCCTGGTTCCGACGGACAATCTCCGACGATGGATTGAGACACGAAGACAAAGCCTTGAAGTAACAACCGTACATCGAGAAGTTACCGAGGGAATCCGAACAACCACCATTCCCTTCTTCATGGGTCGAAGGCTAGTTGGCGTAAGTTTTGCACGTTTTCTTTCCGTTCATACTACTTTTCCCTGCTCTACCTGTCTGTCCATCAGTAGTGACTGTCAGCTGGTCACGTGTGTGTGCACGGCGTGATGTGAAACCCGGCCGCACAGTGAAGCAATGCGCGCTGCCTGTGCGCACACCAGTCTGATGATTGTTTTGCGCCAGCCAGATCGCGCAGCCATCCAGCTGTCGTTTTATGTGTCTGTGTGTGCTCGCCTGCGTCCAAAAGCTGTTTCACTTAGTGTCTGATTGCGCTCCACACGCTCATATCCAAACAGCCATGTCGACCATTGCAATGTCGTAAATGAGTAATGGAGTGATTTGTCTCTAATGAAACGAAAGTTATTTTATAATTTCGCCAGAATTTCAGGACTGCCCAGTTCCGTGATTGTCCGTTCTGGCCTACGTACGGACGCGCATTTGGTTAACTGAAGCCAAGTCTTGGCCCCGATTTGCTGACATTGAGTTCCCACGTTGCCTATCGCAGTGGTCACAGACAGTTCTAGTCACGACGTTGGAACCGTTATATGTCGTGGTTTCGATAAAGAACGATCGCGCAGCTTGTTCCAATACTGACACCAGCAGAGGCGCACTATGTTCAGATCGAGGAAGAAGCCTTGATCATAGTGTTCTTTCTAAAAATGGTCCACAAGGTGATATATGGTCGCCTTCCGTCTCTTCCGATAGAACACAGGCCCCTGTTAGTGATCTTTCGCTAGAAAGGAATCTACGTCTATCCTGAAAGTCGTCTTCAACTGTGATTGTGGTTGTGACTCTGGAGTCCGCTACCACCAAACGGAGAAGTCTAGATAAACCTAAGCGCCTCGGAGATCAGTGTTTTGCCGAAGAGGACACCGTCATTGCTTCTATTTCACGTGAATTGTCGATTTGTCACTGTGCTTTTCGAACGATTCCAGTAACTGCCACCTATAGTCTACTAGCTATATGCACTTCAACAGTCAGTCCATTTTTCCCGGACGGGTGGTATAAACTGAGTTCATTGGTAACTTCCGGCAACGCTCTGCGATGTGAGCCTCCATCTTTCGTTAGCAAATTTAGATCATGGTATACTGTATTCTCTACGACCAACAGGTGTCCGGCAGTTCCATGCAGGCAATGTGGAACAACGAGCGTGAAGAACCTCACTAGCAGCCACGCCTGTTCGCCCAACCAGGACAGCTTCATTGAAGGTATGGTGGTGCCTGCTGCTACTGCAGGACGGTATCCGAAAATCCTTGAGTGCACAGCTTTGCTGGTCTGGTCAGTGATGTCTTGTGCGTGATTGTTCGTAGGCCGCTATTCGAAATGGACTGAGATCATTCCAACAACGCACGCTGTGTCCCCTTTCCAATCATATCTGTCACTCCTATCTACAGTCTCCGCGTACCAGCGTAAATGTCGAGGACGGTACTCATGATTTGAACGGTTTCGCCTGGTTCGAAACCATCTGTCACTTTCTTTGGTTGGTTGAGTGGTTTCTCTGTTGGTAGTAAGAGATCGTGGTTCACCTGAAGTTGCGGCTGCATGTCAGTTGTTGTAGGGCGGGACAACAACAGGGTAACTTGAATGATCTCGTCAGCCATTCATTCCTCACGGGTCCCTACCGAAGATCGTTTGGATTTGCCAAAGAGCCAATCCGTTCAACCGTTCTATATGGCTGTGACCCCGTGTACTCATGACAATACTCTTCGAAATATGTAGAGGTAACGATTATCAACGAGGGTTTCTTTTTTCGCAACCTTCAGGGAAGATAGGGGATAAGCGTCATAATTGGAAGCGTCGGTAAAGACAACAGGTGATGTAGGTACAGGTATTATCGTTGTATGTGGACTGGGATACTACCAGGGTGCCCAGACCTAGACGGGTGAATGGTTAGGTTCCTCAACTAGAGCCCTTGATTCAAAAGGCAGCGGTGTTTGGCGGGAAATGCAATCGCATTGCCATTTTTAAAGAACAGGCCGCCGCATGTTTCAACCCCCAATCTGGAAATTGTGATGATCAAACCCATTGACCAAACTGGTGTGAGAGAGTGCAAGTGTCCCTCGGACATTTTCCCACCGTAGCTCAGTTGACTATGAAAGCACACAAACCGTCACACCACGGTAAGGTCTGGTCTCTTATTGACGGAACAGGTAATGTGGAATCGGTGTGTTACGAAATTGCAGCCAAGCATTGATTTCAACTGGCAGAATGTGCGCTCACATTTTTAGACCATTAAATCGTAATAACCCACCAATACCCTCGGTCTTACCGGTTGGCTTTACTGCTGTTTGCCCGTCTACATCAATCCGGTTTCTTACCACTACTATGTATGGGAGTCCGACCTCATTTATTCTGCCTTGCTTGGTTAGGGCTGCTTGGACTAGCGCATCTTTCGACCAAAGACGTGCAGTCGCATTCAATTCAATTCGCCGCAACCTAGGAACTATTTCGCACCTGTAACTGTCGAACAGCAGGTTGGACAAATTGCCGTTCCAAACTTCAGTTTTAGGGTTCCCGTTATTCTTACATCTGGTCTCGTGAACCCAACGTGGGATGGCATGCAATGAAATTACCTCGCTGTTTATCATAAATAATCGTCCAACTGTCATCCTTTCGGTGTGTAGCCGCCGTGTCATTTGAAGGAACTGAAATAAGGACTGAGCTACTGCCAGGTTGTTCAATCGAGAAACCAGGGTTGTGTTCGAACCACAGGCCTTCAAGTCAGTTGCTTCACACCCTGACCTCTGAATGACCTTGATATTATATGTGGCTGTTGTCAAGTTGCTGCTGTTTCTGTCCGCGATGATGACAACTAAGTTAATGAGTGAACCATTCGCCATATTTCCTTTCTGTCATCACTTGCAATAAGCGTATGCGATGGGATTCTCTTCTTTTCTCATTTGGTTGTATAACCACTAGGGAGTAACTCTCCGCGAGACGTGTACTAGAGTCCTTTTCACTAGAATGCTGTCTGTTTACTGCCCTTCTCTATTTTTTCTATTTTTCCTCTTCATTTCTATACAGGACAAAAGCGATAAACACATCCGATACGTAAGTGTGCCCTCTTTTCTGATCAACTGGCTCCCTCCTTCATTTTCAATACAGCTTTCCCCTCCACAGGAACAAACTTGTTTTTTTTTCCTCTCGAGTTTTATGGCCCCGCTTATTAGGGATAATTATTGAACTGCGGTATCCTCGCGCAGGTTATTTCCCAAGACAGAGTGTTTGCTAAAAAGACATCCACTAAGGGTTGTTCGATGACACGGTTCGGTCTCTGGCAAGAACCAATGTGAACCGAAGGCAGCATTTGGATATTTGTTGCCCACTACTCGAAGCTCATTGTGAAGTGAAATGCTGTTTCTCATAACATGCGGGCGTATATGGATTGTAACTGCTCAAATTTTCGACCGCTCAGAACGATTTTTCCTGAGGAGACCGAGTAGTCAGAGTGTGGTCATGATGTGGCCTGTGATGAATGTGTGTGTGTTACTTGATGTGGGTTTTTGCCGGCCTGTTCTGCTTGACCTGTGTTTGTGTGTTGGACAAAGCTGGAACTGACACAGTCAGACCCATTGATGCATGGTGTCATGCTATTAGTGGCCAACGATTCAGCACAGCATCTGTCCGCTTACACTTCGAGATTTTCTCACAAAATATTATCGGCATCAGAATTTGCCCGATGGTTCTCAGCCAGTACTTCAACTGTGATCTCTGAGTCCTGCACCAATGCGTCCTAGTGTCACTAGTGTCCTTTGTGTTCTGTGGTTCGAACCTGTAGTTATTTGTTAGTTTACTCAATGAGACGCAATCACAATCGGTACGATGGGTTTTCTGGACGCAGTTGGTACGGTTCTCTGGATTTTGTCGGATTTGGCGGCAGATACATTCAGGCGTGTGCTGTTGGTAACGATTCTCATCGACCCCCCCCCTCCGGTGACCACACAATCCTGGGAACTGGGACGACCCTAGCCGCTCCCTTTATCACGGACATCCACTAACACGTAAGGTTGACTTACGGTAAGCACTCGGGTTCCGGTTCCACTTTTGTCCGCGCAACTTTCTTTTAGTTAAGCTGGTCAAACGGCTGGCAGAGTCCAGGCTGTTGATGTTTATACTATTGAAAATGTTGGAAGTAGCTCAGCGGCTGAAACGTAAGACCGCTGACTTGGAGGTCTGTGTTTCCAACCCAATGCTGGCTTTTCCACGGTATTTTTCTGTTTTCCCCGGGTTGAGTGCCAACTGTGTACCAAAAGAGCACCATAGCTGAATAGTTCGTTTTTTACCAGAAAATGTGCTCACAGTATGAAAGATCTCAGTCCGTTCTAACATTATTTCAAGCGCATTTATTCAACCGATCATTTGTTCCCGAGGGATTGTAAACATATGTGCTGTTATATAGTCAGGTAAGAGCGGACTTACAAAACCGAAATCCTTTCATACACGTCTGATTTCCATCAGCTTAAGAATTAAACAGAAAATGTGCTGAGCACATCAGTCCTGTTTTGTAGACCAAGCTGGTATGAAGGCGAGACTTGAGTGAACCTTTCGTTTGTAGTATTGTGGTATCTTATATTTAAGTTAGTAAGAAAGTAATAGTCGTTCAACTGCAACACCCTTTCCGTGCCTAACTACCGTTGCACCCGAAGGAAGCACGAAGATTGAGATACTGCCAGCTTGTCCAAGCCTAGACAGGGGAAGTCGAGATGCAGAGGTCGGGTTCGAACCACGGACCTTCCGGTCAGTAAGTTCGCGGCCTAACCACTGAGCCATCTCGAGTCGTTTCGCTTAACGTGAACTGAACGATTGTGGAATCGTCGCGGCTTGTCTAGGTATGAACTGCTGTTCACACTGCTGACTGGCCTTTTTTTGATAATGTTCAGTTTGTCAAGAGTCGGAAAGTCGGTTATGTTGTTGCTTGCTTTCAAGAGCGAACCTCTGATTCTTCGAGCGTCCTCTGGGGAGGGAAAGAGGACTGTAATGCAATTCGCATCATCACTGCACATCTTAATTGCTTCACGTTGCAACGGTTAGTGGTTGAAAAATGCCGGAGCCGCAGAGTTATGCAACCGCAACTAATCCCGTTGATTCGAACTGATGACTGTGGCGCCATTGCGAACGAAGGTGCCATCTACACTGTTGCTAATATCGATTGAATATGGTCGAATGACGCGCGGTGTATCGAAGAGGAAGTTATGGTGCCTGTGGATGTAACTAACGCGACAAACTAGGTGTAGTTTTTCGTACTCGGTCTGCACATCAACGGCGCGACGTTTCGACCAGATCACGAATTTTTCAGTTTGCCACAGGTCAATACGTTTCTGCCGTGTATCCATCAGGATGTCGTCGGCTTATCGCTCCAGAACAAGTTTAGCAAAGAGGCTAGGTTTGTGAGAAGGAGGTTGAGCGTCCATACAGTGTGTGTGATGTGAAATCGTTCGTTTAATCACGCCGTTCTGTTGTGGCACCTTTTGCCGTCCAGCACTTAAGGAGAATGAAAGTGCCTCGAATTACTGGTAGATCGGGTGCATTTACTGGTTTTTGTCAGATGGGTGTTGATTTGGTCACCGCGCTTGGCAGTTAGCTTGCAAACGCTTCGTCATCGGTGCGCGGTTGGGTACTGTTACATCCTTGAAGAGCGTGATGTATGGTATACTGTCTAGCTGTCTAAGTGAAGGCAAGGACAGTCGAAAAGCCAGGGATGAACGTGAATCGCAGACCCGTCAGTCATTAGATTGCGCCATAACAACTCCGCCGTTTCGTGCGTAGTGTTTGTGTTTACTTTCTGAGCAGTAAAGTAGATCCTTTGCGTATTTCACCCTACAGACTTTTCCAGTGGTTCTTTACCATATTCCTCTTTTCTACGCAATCACAATTGTGTCAACCGTATTCTAAGCTTATCGGAACTTCTTTCTAGCTTAGACACAACTGGCAGCGCATTCTCATTTTCCACCTCATTGTGTGCTAACAACCTTCAACTTGTTAAGCGCTGTTGAAACTAACTAAATTCATTCGCTCTAGGCTGTTAGGCCCAACGAATGTCCCGCATGTCTGATCCAGCAGAGAATTGGTTTCCCGTTCTTTCATGTTCTTTCCTGCTCCGTCTACCTGAAATGGGCAAACAGATGCCAAAGTTCGTCGTCTTACGGTAGGGTATCCACGAGTTCCAGGACTCGATGTAGCTCAGTGGTTAAGGCTCGAAATTACTGGCCGGAATGTCCGTTGTCCAAACCCGACCTCCGCGTCCCGATTTCCCCTGTCTAGGCTTGGGCAACCTGCCAATATCCCAGCCCTCGTGCTCCCTTCTGGTGGCATGGCAGTTAGGCACCGAAAGGGTGCTACAGATGAACGACTTTTTGAATGCGACACAGCTTCATATATCCCAAGCTCTTCAGACTCAGATTCACAAATCAGCCAATGATTACGTGCGCCTTCTAGTTTCAGTATTGTTGCTTGTGACGTATTTTACACACACACACACAGAGATTGTTCAAGTTTTAGTTGGAAATCTATAGTCAATGGGTATGCTTTTAGGCGTGCACTACCTTCATGAGGCCAACATCTGCTGTTCAGGGGATTATTCTGCTTCAAATTTTACTTCGGCTGAACGCGTTTAGCTTTACAATGACGAAAGTAGACCTTTACGGTTCCATTGTTTTCTCTTGTGGAAGCAAAAATCCGGAGGAGCTTCCCCGGCAAAAGTATACGCGTAATACTTTAGCTACCGTGGCTCGATACTCTGCTGCTTCCCCGTAAAGTCCCTTTGGACCTTTGTGGCTTACCTACGCTACTCGTATGGACTGAACTGTTCATTCGCACTGCTACCTGGATTATCTTGTGCACTCTGTGTATGCTTATCGATCGCCTGGGACGTGCAAATTTAACAACCAGGCATAATCCTCATGCTGTTTTCTGATTGGTTGATCCGCTGTCGTTGCACATGGTCAGTGCACCATGCAGACAGCTGTCATCTTGTTCATCTTGCCTTGTTCAGCTTCAGAGCTGTAACACTCCTGTTGTCGTGTAACGTTGTTAGCAGGACGCTGGTCCTCTATTGTTGTTTGTAATCTCAACCACTGTTTGCCATATCTAGCTAGCCATTCCAGCACACCTTAGGTGTTATCTGGTATGCAGATCACCGGTTGACTATGGCTTAACCAGGGCGGGCATGTGTACTGATTCACCTTTCATATGTGTAAGCACTGTTGTGTCCCTGATTTTATCACGCTGCATTCGTTACCGTCATGTTTTTTTTCTCGTTGTTTTTATGGCCTTGTGTGCAGGGACTGTAAGGACATGTGCGCAAAACAGTCCGCCAGCTGTGATAGTTTAATTGATCCAGCCTAGTTTTGTTCGATTTGTGTTGTGTTTTTAATTCCTGTTCGTCTTTGATATTTCGGTTCAACCTTTCATCCGCTTTATTTTGAGCTCGAAAAGTTAAGGTGACTTTCCGCTTCTTGGGAAGGGCTTTAATCGAATTCCCGTGAATTTGTCGAATATGTTTGTTTGGTGAATTGATAAGTTGCTTTTGGAAGTGGGTACATGTCCTTTAATCCACTCAAGGTAACCTGTCCTTTCCACATTTAAGCCCATGCCGGACCTGTGGGGCTTCATTGATGATTCATTTGCCTGTGGAACGGTTCTCAGTTGTTTTAGGCTAGTGACCTAAAGCTGTCACCTTGTCGTGGTGGTCGGGCTTCTGTGCTGCAATGATCCTGCAGGCTATACTGGCTGGAACTCAGTTCCTAAAGGTTCAACCATGCCAGGAATGCCAACGGGGAGCAGCCCGACGAAGAACAACAAGTCCCCGTACTGCGAGTAATCGTATTACCGGGCGGTCTGGAGGTAAAGTCGTATTGTCCTCTGCGATAGGAGTGTGAAGGCAGTAAGGCGTTTCCCCCAGGCGACCAGCATGTCCATATTTATGGAAGCAGCGATGCTGCCTTCCCCCGAGGAAGGACGGGTTAGAAAAGGTCGGCCCTTGAAACCGCACACTCCGATCGCCCAACGGTTGACCGTGACCGCCGGCGCGTTATTCAATACGGTCGAAATACTTTCAAAACCAAAGAGTCCGGTGCTGCTCAAAAGGCACCTGCTCTGCGCAGCCGCATCAGGAGTGAGACAGTAATGCCCTACTCCTTGCGCCCCCTGGCCAGGCCGGCCCTCTACAGCCAAGTAGGTCAGACTATTAAGTCATTGGCTCCGGGGAGGGTCCCCCAACAAAACCTTAACAACCGCTGTCTCGCGGTCCAGACTTTTGAGTCGGAGGCTAGGGGCGAGGTCCCCGAACAAAACCCTACATCCTTCCACTGCCTTGTGGATCAAACTTTTGAGTCAAAGGCTCAAGGTGGGGTACCTCAACTAAACCC
>SJOL01009893.1:270665-356507 GCA_004794785.1 Opisthorchis felineus
ACTTGGTCACCCACCCTAACACACAAAATCCTTCGGCCGACACCCAACAGAGATTTAGCTTGACTTAGATGATTGGTTCTCCTTCCGCCTTAAATCTCGACCAACCTCGTAACCTAGTCACTTGGCCTGACGAAGCTTTTGTGTCAAAAGCGAAACGTTGCCCAGCAACAAATCTACCGATTGTTACCAAACTTTTCGGAAAACTCCTAGTACATATTGTCCGAAAGCGCGTTTAACGCGAAGCTTGCTCAACAATCGGAGTTGTAGACATTTTCTTGATATGATGTGTGTGAGTATAACTTCGGAATCTTCTATATCCATAAGGGAAGCTGATAAGGGAGCTAATTGTTCGTTTCTCCTTAATTTTGCCACTGAAGAACTGCCACGGTAGAGGTTCGTGGGTGTCCCACCTGGTATTCGTGTATTTCCTATCATTTCGTTGTGTTCGAGATGACTCAGTGGTTAAGGCGCGAACTTACTGACCGGAAGGTCCGTGGTTCGAACCCGCATTTCGGCTGCTTCTGTCTAGACTTGGGTAACCTGAGAGTATCTCGTCCCTCTTGTTTCTTCGGGTGGCATGGCAGGATGGATGCTGCAGCTGAACCATTTTTTTTTAAATCGATATGTGCAAATGACCATCGTAGCAACACGCGCGTTTACCCTTAGGTTGCTTTTCCCTCGTACGCTTGTTGCATGTGCCAACCAGCCCTGTATTACAGATGTCCCACTGACTAACAGTGGCAACACTTAATTATACCAAGCTTGGGAGGCAACTTGCGCCGCCTGCATATGCTTTTGTGTGGGACGACCATGTCGACGACCATCTGTTAATCTGTTGTCAAGTCTTCGGGATACAGCTGTTTGTTTGTTTGTTTGTGTGCAGAAGTCAGTTCAATGGAGAAACCCATCCGGTACGGTGAATTGTGGTAATGTAGCGTGCTTGTTCTGCCGGCTATCTACTGGGAAGAAATATTTCTTCGTGCTCACTCCAAATGGCCAACCAGTTACTTACAACAAGTTATAAATACGAATCCGCGAGAGGTCCACGTCCCGTTGTCGTAACTTGTCTTGCAGGGGAGCACCCTCGGCTCGAAATCTGAAATGCCAATGTTAGGGAAAAGCTCTGATGAGTATTGCACAGACAGATTGACTTCTTAGAGAATTGGTGCACTCTATGTTTACATATTACCGTTCGGTGTTGCCGTAATTCGCCATAAAATCGAACGTGACTTCTGTTTCTACGTACTACGCCCCGGCGCTGTAAGTCTAGAAGGTTAATATACGGACAGCCTGATGGAATTGCACAATATTGCTTTGAGGTCAACGCTGTCTTATCAATGTTTGCGCTACACACGGCACTTGAGAAGCTAAGGCATCACAAAAACGCATGAAATAAGAACTGCTTGCGAATGCAAAACAGTGTATGAATCATAATTTTCGTATCTTTGTCGTACACCTATACGTGAGCAATCGTACGCCTTCTGCGGCAAGAAGGCTAACTCAGTCGACTGGACTGACTGAGTTGCATGTCCGTCTGCGTAGAGCAACAAACCCTTCCGTGATCCGCATCAAAGTGATCTAATAGCATCCACTTACATGAGACTGGTAGCTCTGTCCCTCAGCTTTCAGAAGAGAAGACGAACACCCTAGATTGTATGACGTAATGCGTGGTCGGCCCGGTGTCTTCAGCGGATTAGCTCGATGCAACAAGGCTAGTTTATCATTAGTTCAGACGGTAAAAGGTACAATTGAAACGTGGAATTAATGATACAATGTGTAGTAAGCAACAGATTTACAGTATTTTTGCATTTTTCAAGCGCTTCTTCAGTTACTGTGTGGGTATAGATTCATCACAGAGAGAGAGAGAGACGAATGTTCTGGGTAGTTATTTCATGATTTTTTTTGACCGACTGCACGACTAAACCTTGATATCTTGGCGGAACATCCAATCGGCGCAAAGTATTTTCACAGCACAACGCAACAGATGTCTCAAATGTGCGGTTGGAAGTGGCAACTGGACACAGCGAGGCAACTAATCAAAACGAAAAAGTCTTCCATCCCATGAGGCATATCAAAGATATCAAAACAGACAGTGGGAAATGGAGGCTCCCGGTGAATTAAACAAATGCAAGCAAGTTGGACCACGATGCAACGCCATCCCAAAGCACACAACGACAACCGAGCTTCCTGTTAACTAATTATGCCGGAATTACTTTAGATACTGTAGATTTCAACTATACACACTCAAACATAAGTAGAGGGAACACACGTTTAACACTGATGATGTCTCCTCAACTGGTGACGAAATGTTTGCAACTCAACTGTCAGGCTGGACAAACAGGCCAACAACTAATGAATCTACGAGTATTCCTCAACATAGCTGACGTGGATGCCACCAGAAACGGGCGTATTCGGCCTCTTCTAAGAGTTCGCCTCGTTTCGACGGATCGCCTACTACGCCTGGCCAACATAGAACCCTTCTTGTGGACTGTCTGAAGTGCTGTCTACTTTTCGAATGAATCTTCTTGGAGGGTCTTAAGTTATGGTAGCCCAAATGTTCACGCCTTTGTATCAGCAAATGAAGGTTTGCAGAGGTTTGTGCTACTAAGATCCACCGTTTAAGGAGGTGTTGTAGTTTTATGCGAAAATAAGTGCCTTGTGGTTTGTGGCTTTTTATTTCAAAGAAGAACGGCAACTGTGCTTAATCGCAAGAATATGTTTTATGTTATTCTTTCGATAGTGTAACAAAATGAAGGCACGGATTTCAAAGGCCAGATTTGTTTTTTTCTAAAAAATTTGCGTCACTTGTGGCGTTAGCAAAGAAATATCACTGAGTTTCAAAGCACGTCGAAGAATTTTCAGCAACCTATACATGTATCGCGACCTCTCGAATATCGTACCAACTGAGACGTAAGGCGGCCTGGTGCAGCACATTCAGTTGCTTAGAGGCATCATAAACGAGAGATCCAGCTGCGTCCATATTAGTCTCTCGCAAAACGAAATTTGTTTGCAAATGAGTGTATTTCACGTTTATATCAGTCTATAGTATGGGCTGTACTGTTGTGTGGCTGCGAGACTGTTACTTCGGCCGGAGGATCTAAGACATCTTCAGGTCTTCGACTACCGATGTCTCAAGCGTATAGGTAGAGTCTGCTGGTACCGAAGAATCCCGAATAAGTGAACATCGGACGGGTTTTTGGTGAAGAGGACGGTAATAAACTTAAAGAATGTAGTACTGCAAGCTAAGGTGGTTGAGTCACGTGCCCGAGTTACCGCCCGCCAAGACGAGCACTGTTTTCCGTGCCTAATCGGGAGTGGCGAAAATCTAGAGGTACAAAGACTTTGATGTGGCAGAAGGGAATGAAGAATGTTTCGAAAAGTTCTGGTGCTGTTCGCCTTCCAGGATGGGGTCCACGTGACCTTCCCACCGCTTGGCTGGAAACACAACGATATGGCGGCTAACCGATGTCAGTGGTGTTCATGCTGTTGGTTTCTATCTTGCTTGTTTGACTAAGTGTTGGAGATGTAGACTCCTTGGATGTTTGTTGTAGGCGAGCCCTCTCCCCGCCCCCTTGTTCCCCTTCTTTCGATTATAAGGCTTAGGTAGTGAATGCTGTGCGGCGGTGAAGCACCAGTGTTGTAATCTGGGGTTGATGTTATTCACCAACCCAAAACTCCAAGGCAAAAATCCCGAAGTTACTTGTAAATTAGGCTGCGGAAAACTTGTCGTTCCGTTTGTATAAATATAAACTGCCAAGGTAGATACAGATATGCAAAAGGTGCGGACATCGGACACTGTTTGATCACCCCCCCCCCCCGACTAACGAATTCAGTTTGGTAGAAAGTTGTTACAACCAACTCTTCCCCTAACCTTCCACCTTCGGAAAATCGCTCCTGTCAGAGTGAGAACCGTCTGATTTTCTTATTTGGTATGATTAATTACACTGCCTTCCCCAAACACCGGGAACTATAGCAGTACAAAGGTTCCGATTCTAGGACCAGTTGGCCAATCGCCAAGTCAGGTTTAAAAAAACGAGAATTTACTGTAGCGCATGCTGTGTACAGTTGATGCGTGTAAGTTATGACGTCCAATCGGCCAAACATGGATCACCAAAACGTTTGCAACTGTCCAGTAACCAGGTTGCAACTTGTCAATTTGCCGACTAAAAATGAAGCAATCTTGGGAATTACTCGCTTGGTCTGCCTGTCTGCGCGTGGAAATACGCAACTGGAAGTGATAGCGACCTGGATATATTAGTCGGTTACTATCACAGGAGCACACAAACGTACGATCTCGTTTTAATGCGGAACACGCGTGCCTAGGGCTAGCTTGAACTAGGTCACATATGGGAACCGGCGAGCGTGTAGATGTGAAGATCATGGTTTCATTAGTGTAGGTTAACTGCACTTGTCCTCAATATGGAACATCCCGCACACATTTTCCCGCAAGCTTTTCTTTGACGTTTCCGTGAAACTTTGAGACAGTTCAACTGATGATCAGTACCATCTAACCACATTATCCCCCCAGCAGGGAAAAGCCCGGATCAGAGGCTAGAGGACAACGGGGTTTGAGAAATCAACCAATGAACTTCCCCTCGTCGAATAGATGTCGTACCAACTGTACCCCTGAGGACGTTAGTTCATATCACACTTGGACCTCACTTGTCATCATCGGCCAGAATTCAGTATCCTTGTGATGTTGAAATGGGGTTGATAAGTCCTAAGCCGTCAGCCAAATGGCACGCAATGTCGGCGGAAATATGCCAGCTGCGTCAGGTAGATAACTGCTCACTTGTGGTTGCTAACTGATTACGGTAACGGTGGATATGTTAACCCGCACAGCGACCTCATGAAAACAATAGTAATCGATTTTATTGCTCGGGTATGTCCCGAGAGTGCTGAGCAATGTTCGAACCCCACAAAACGACACATCGAGTTCCTGCGGACGCTGATATAACAAACACAGTTATTTCCCCTTAACTATTTGGTAAGTGCGCTCCTGTTTCGATGGGTTCAACAAACCGGCTCATTGCACGAACAGAAAAAGGGAGTTTATTGTCGTCAGTAGCTCCAAGCTCACTCCCGTGGTAGTTAATTGAGGTCATTTGCAATGTACGCGTCACGTAGTATAACGTGGGGTTTTATACTGGGCCGGGTAACTTCGCCAACGTTGTGACACAAAGACCGGGAGGAAAGTTTAAATGCCTCATAACGAAGAGACTGGACTTTACCGTAGGTGCTACCTGTTATCTACTGATGGACAACCATCGACCACATAGCCATTAGCACTCGGTCACGAGGCTCTACTCTTGTTTGTCGACCTTCAAGGACCACTACTTCGTTTCAGGGTCTGCTTTCGTCCGATGTAAATTTTCCACATGCGTCGTTCGAAGACCGAAGAAACAACTTCTTCTTTTAGCCATCGACAAACTTTCTGACCTACAAAGCAAACTATGCAGAGCTTCAAAGGCCACAGAAGACGTCAGTATTAACTAGGACGAGATAAGCACCGCCGTTCATACGCCAGAGAACTTGTCGTGTCGCTGCTTGGTGCGAGATGTATCCCTTCGAACGCTGGACATAATTCGGCATAGTCTGATTGTGGGCAGAGAAACCCGGTGAAATCAGAGGGTTCTGGAAGTGATGGGAGCTGGTGCAGTTGGGAATGTTCGGGAGTTTTTTCCTGTGGTACGCAAGACGGGACGGAAAACCGGCTGTTGTTGGGATCATCAAGGAGCTGTGGTCTGTGAGCTTAGACCCTCTCTCAGTTTCTGAAGTACTAATGATGTCTTTCTGCCTTGAAGCGATGTCAGGTTGTTGATGATGAGCTCCCACCAGAGTTTTTCAAAGGTGGTGGTGAGTCACTGTGTTTTCTTTTGACCAGGTTAGTGCAACAAATTTGGGAACAGGAATGTGTCCCGAAACTCTGAACCAAGTAATCATTATAGCCTTATTAAACAAAGTTACGCAAATCGATTGCCCCAACCATAGGGGTATAAGTCTTACTCCAGTTGTGACACGATTACTGGCTTCAATAAAAGTGAGACGTCGATCCTCAACACGCGAATTGCAAGTCCGAAACACCAAGCAGGATTCCATTCGGTGAATTGACCACATCTTCATATTACGTTAGGTACCTCAGCAGTGACACATACGGCCGACCAACTGTGTCGGTTTTACTTGACTTCAGTTGGGACCTTCGACTTGGTGGATAGGTTGGCTCTTCCAGGTTTACTTGGCTAGCAGGGAACGCCTGCAAAGTTTTCAAATATTCTTCATGCCGTTTATTCCCATACTCCCGGCCGCTGTAGGGTTTATCAATGAGCTATCCAAACGTTTACCCACAACTAATGGGGATACCCTCGGCCCATTATTATTCAGTTTTGTCATGGAGTGTGCTCTTCAAGGGACCGCGAATCTCGGTATCGAAATCACATCCGCGGTTCACATTGTTCTGTTATTTGACCATCATGCGTTTGCACAAACTAGTGTCAATAGAATGTCCGAAGTGGTTCGACATGCAGCTTGTACCTTCAAGGTGCGGAATCTTACTTTGGACCTTCCCACTTCCAGGTAACATGTCGAAACTTCGGAATGAGTAATATTTACCAACTTGCGTTACTTTCCGCCTCAAAAACGAGTGTCACTGAAGGTCGAGTCTACAAAAGGATCGTTTAAATGTTCCTACTCTGTGAAACTCGACCCAGCCGATCTGTACATCTCCAACCTCTTCAGTCTTCAGTGTTTCCGTGGTATATCAGGCGTTCAGTAACTGCGGTATGTACTTAGTGAAACGTTCCGTAAGCGAATACTAGGTAACTAGTCGGATTTACTCGTGCAGCAGCCAATGCTTATCAGTTCAATGTGGTTGGGACACGTACCGCATAAGCCCAATCACCGTCTACCAAAAAAAAACGTTTTCCATTCTGCACAAATTTCATGGGGGACAAGCCATGACGTCACAACTCGAAATGTAAGTGGCAACTGTCAAGCTGGACACTTCGGGATCTTCGCGTTTCCCAAGTGGGGTCCACGTGATTCTCCTCGCACACGATTGGACACAGCTGATACCAAGAGCGATCTTGCTAGCGCCTTTTAGCTAACTCTCGTCTGTCTTTGGGAGTGGGTGGTGAGTGAGGTTCGCAGAGGACGTTGGATCGATCCCACTGATAGTACCTTGCGCTAAAATGATGCTGGCATGTGTTTATCTCAATGGAAAATGTGCTCACCTCTTTGCTTTCTTCAGGGACATAGAGCTTTTCACAATAAGTCTCTACCGCCCCCCCCTTCCTTTTCACCCTTTACTGAGGCCTACTTGCTCCATGGTTATATGACAATTAAGCACCAGTTTCCACTAGTGGAGCTTTGCTGTCTAAGATGAGAGGTAGAGAAAGAGTCACCGCTCGCTCACTGATTTCAAAAAATACAGTTTTACTTCTGCTTAAGCGAGTTTGTTCGATGTTCTGCGTTTATGTAAAACGCTGTGGGTCTATTCAGCCGCTTGCGGAGCTGTGAATCCGAATTTTTTTGCTTCCAACACTCCTAACCTTGATCATAATCAACCGCAGTGCGTTGCGTACAGTAGAAACACCTGTTTTCGTCCTACAAGCATGCCCGACCATATGTGTCTGCGTTTGGTCAATCAATAAGCAGGGCGGTTTTATTGAATCGATAACAGTCACGCAACTGTCTTGTTGATGTGGTTGTGTCTACTGATCCATATCTTTGCTTATTAACACAAATACCTAGAAAAACTGAATGGTAATCTCACGATGTCCAAAACAGGTGGCCATGTTTTTTTTTACATACAGTGTCCTTAGTGCTCGTTTTAATGTGCTTTTCCATGGGTGTGAATCGATTATTATCCCAAGAATCTCTCGCACGGTTGCAGCTTCTTGTATTTCCCGGGCAGGAATTCCCGTCGAGTATTATTCAGCAGAACTATCGTGCTATGAGCGCTGTTGCAGAAGTTTTCAATGTATTTTGTCGTATGCATATGATATGACGCAGTCTTAACAGTTACTCACAAGTCATAAACCAGTGTTATCAGGCGTTGCAGCCTGTTCGTGTCACGTGACAATCATCTCAACGACTCTGCACATCCGGCCAGGTTTGTCTGCTCCTGTTCGGCTTACAACACAGCTGACGAGCATCAGTGCCACGTCCTAAGCTTGCTGTTTAACACTAGGGTCCGCATTTGAGTATTTTCTACTACCTTAATTTTTCTATTATGTTACTTCCATGTTTAGACTAGCTGGGCACCTGTTTGTTCACGACTTTTCCTGCCATGATGTCCGAGCTCGAGATAGCTCGGTGGTTAAGGCGCTAGCTTACGGACCGGAAGATCCGTGGTTCGAACCCAACCTCAGCTTCTTGACCGCTGTCTAGGCTTGGGCAACCTGGCACTATTCCAGCCCTCGTGCCTCCTTCCGTTGGCATGATAGCTAGGCACCGAAAGGATGCTACAGTTCATCGAATTTCATCCAAATCAACACAGTGTTTAGATTGGTGTAGCATTATCGAGCATACTTGGTCCCGTGTCTGTACCCTTAGTGCTAGACGGCCGTAGTCATTTCGGCTGGCAGACTGCATTTCAATACTGATATTTTTAAGGTCATATAACTCGAATCAAAACTACTATGGGATCTCTTGGTCGACGTTTCATCCTTGTTTCGCGGTCTGCAGTCGAAACAACCCAGCTGCTTGATTGTGATCAGTTCTTGCTGCATTTGGCTTCAAGATAACGTGCAGAATACATCAAATTCATATACTGTGAGACGGATAATTCCCAGGTGCTTCAAAGTACCTTAGTCCTTGTTGCTTAAATTCGGAATCGGATATTCCTAGCGCACCTGGCCGATTTATTGGTCCGCCTTCACGGAATGGCAAGACGACCTTTGTAAGGACAAATACTAAATAGAATGAGATAGGAAGAATCCAACCATTTTGTCTGCAACTAACCAGTAGCTGGATTTCGGTACCACCAAGAGGCCCAACATATGGACCAATAATGTGGTGTGTGGAACTACGATCGATCTTTGGACCCAGTAATGAGATCTTAAACTGTTAGAACATCAATGCTTCGGATGTCGTTCTGGCGTAAACAGGCGTTAGCAGTTGCAGGCCAACTACCGCGCCCACGGATGGTGGCTGTGTTGAGAGCGCTGTTACACACTTGGCCTATCTTGTTTTTGGTTTGACCGGAAAAACGTGGTATGCTGTGCTCGGTCCATAAGAATATGTTATTGTCATTCAATGCCAATCCATGTAGCGCTATAGGATTGGGGCTTGCCCAAGCAGACAATGACGAAATAAAATATCTGGTACATACATGGACCATGTGCACAAATTCTGCCCTAAAAGTACGATCTATACATAGTTCGTGACTTATGAAGAGCAACTTTATATTTGCGAAATGCATGTTGTACGTAACCGACCAGAACAGGTTCTGACTGTCCTGTTGTTTTTGGCGTTCTGATGAAGAGACTGATTTTCTGTACATGTGTTTAACGTGGCTGGTGCACGTGTAACTGTTACTGAGTTACACCAGTCCTATGCTTGGCATGTGGGGATAAGAATTTCTCCACTACAGGGATAGTTCAGTGGTTAAGGCGCGAACTTACTGACCAGGGGGTCCGTGGTTCAAACCCAACATCGGCATCTCGACTGCTCCTGATGGTATTTCATTCCTCGTGCTTCCTTCGGGTGGCATAGCACCGGGAGAAATTACAGCTCAACTATTGTTATTATTACATTACTGACCGGAAGCTCCGTGGTTCGAACCCGACCTCTGCATCTCGACTTCCCCTATCTAGGCTTGGGCAACCTGGCAGTACACCAGTCCTCGTGCTTCCATCGGGTGGCATGGCAGTTGGGCACCGATAGGGTCCTACAGCTGAGCAATCTACTGGACTACGATTGTTATTGTTACTGGTACTGGAATAGGTATGAAAGTTGCATACTGCCTATGAGGAAGGGTGGGGCGGTGGCCGATTCGTACATAATTGCCACCTACATCATCATTTGTCGATTTCACGGTCAGCACTAGCCCATTTTCAGAGTCTAATGGCACCGCAGAAATGCAGCCGATGACGGAACACATGTAAGTGTAGTAACCAACATTGATTACTCATTCTTCGCAATCGAGTACATGTAGTTTTAGACTTTTTTTACGGACAATTATGCGAAAATAAACCTAAAAATTTCATCACACAATTCTGCCTATGGGCTGCTTACAACCAGGAATGTTACAAACATCCAAGTGGTTGAAGGGTTTCTTGAAGGTATTTTAATGGGACTTGAAGTTATCCATCGAAGGATGTATAACACTTCACACATCGCATGTGATGTGAGTTTGCTGACAAACTGTATTGCAATCAGAATTGACCTTGGTCAGCTCCGTCCAGGTGGTTATTTGTGCCGTTGTTCCAGTTATAACTCAGTTTTTCCTTTTCTGGTTGCTTCATTTAACCTCTGTGTATTCGCCATCGCCAGTTCGCTGATCCCACTATCTTCTCTTTTCACCTAGCAACCAGTCCTTTCGGAGGAAAGTCCCGTTTTTCAGTACCACAGTCACGTTCAAGTCCCCGTTCCTTGGGCCCATATGTGGGGGTCTTTCCGCTTTGAGCGTCCCAATGGGTCTACAATGGATGCCAAGATCCCTTCGTTTCCTCTTTGCGATCGTGCCTATTGGTCCAACAGCGAGGAGCACTCGATGGAATAGCTGTGTCAAAAAGCTCCATCACCTGCCCTGTACATAGTCAGTCTCCCTCTGACTCCACCGGGAGCACTTGATTTCCCGGTTTTCACCTGCATACTCTAATCAGTTTTTCGTCAGTTTGAAGACTTCATGGCCAATATTTTCAATCTCGGATTCTCACTTCCGGTTGCTGTTGTCTTCATCTTCACGGTGACCATGTAATCGCGGTTATTACCTAATTGTTTACCCCAGTAAATTCATATCGCGCCTTGCAGTTTGTGACTTGTTTTCGCTGACGTTTCAGGAACCCTCGACCCTTGAATTAGCTAGGGGGCGATGTACGGACTGGAGCTCAAGCACTACACACAAGTTGATAGATGGTATGGCAGTCGTTTCTTTTTGTCACAGGGGGGGGAGACGGACCGCCAGATTATTTGTTTGTTTTGACGAGTCAAACAGATGAACGACAAATCGGCTTAAATTCCCATCCACTTAGTGGTCACTGTTGATGCGCTCTTGGTGTGCGCCTTCTTATCGTTGGGTATGGGGTTTGTTTCCGGATCCTGTTGCCCACTGGGACTTCGGGTTGCGACGTATGTTCAACTGCTCCTGACGCTCCCCATCAACTTGGCTCCAGTGATTGAACAGTATCATGGTGTATTTGGGCGACAGAACCCCCAAACCAGTAGCTTTCGGATTCCGGCGTTCCTGTGTGGACAGGCTCGGCCTCTTCGGATAGTCGGACCTGTCTGCAACCACGGCCTTCCATTTGTTCCTGTGATGACTCATTCAACTCATGTGGCTGCCCCTCCGCTACAATGTATAACTGAATGCGGCATTGTCAGATGGATGTAATTATACTTTGGGCGAACGGTCATCCTAACATCCGGTGCTCTTTCACCGACCAAGGTCGTCTGGGAGGCGCACTTTTTGTAGCGGCCGTCTGGGCCCCACTTATCCCTTGAGGTGCATGAAGGCTTGCGTTCTATCCACATTGAAAAAAACTGATTCATCGGTTAGCAGGTCAAGCCCAACGAGGGTTTCAGGTTAAGTAGAGGACGCGTCAATGGGCCAGTTCTTTCGGGTTCATTCCTCACGATTGGTCTGTCACGTGGTTAGACTACCAGTCCTCAGATGACGGGTGAATTCAGTTGGGTTGACTGTGCTTCCGACGCACAGTCAAGGCTCAAACCGATCAATATTTGTGGCTGGATTGTTCCTAATCCAGCTGGGGATCACATGCTGACGACAGCATGGGCTGATTCGGTTCGCATTCGTTTTCTGAGGTGAACGAACCAGTGGCACCCTAATTGACCCAACAACTGTGATTCGGTTTGTGTGTTTTATGCTTCCGAACTCCAACGACCCACACCACAGAACACAGTTCCGTGCAAATTTGTTTCAATGAAGTTAGACCCCCATGTCCATAAGCTTCGTTCTCCAGTTCGAACAAGAGTAAAATACCCACATGCGTCTTGAGTTATTGTATGAGACAAACCCTGGGAGCGTTAACTCCATGTGGTGGAGCTTTCCTCTATGTCACTCATGATTTACTGCGCCTCGAGAAATTATTGATGGATATAGAAAAATTCCTGGTGTTTGCATGAGATAATGGGCTGGACAGTAAGCTACGGTTCTCCTCTCCTTGAGGTGCTACCTTTGGTGTCTCCATTCTTCAGAAGTACGCAGTTTCGACTGATATATTAAGACGTGTTGAATTTAGGATTCTTGAGAGTTCAGCCGACAGCGCCTACCAGCCAACAAATACCGAAGCAGATTCTGGTCAGAAAACCACTTCAGAGGAAACTAGAATATTGTCAGCTCGTTTGTTTGACGTACAGCCAAGACAGAGAACATGACCATCGATGAATGACCAAGTCTTTTCCACAGCAGATCGGATAAGCACCAGGTGGTGAACTTTGGATTTTTCCAGGTTTACGCTCGTTGGACTGAGCCTGAGTCGAAAATTTTAGGGGAATTTTCTTCCCAGAATATTTGTGATGTGTACACAAGGCTTCATCCTTATCCGTCACGGTTGCTCCGACAAGAAGTGCTGACGTTTTGGCTGCGGCCAACCCTGACCGCACAAAACCTACCGATCCCAACGCATTCTCAGCACTAAGAACTCCTGTAATTTCAGATCTCTGTTTGCACCAAAGTGGTTTTTCACCATAAGCCTAGTGTTTTTGAAACCAAAAATGATGTAAATTTCATTTTATGGCAGTTAAAACCAAATATTTATATGGTGATGATTGTGATGAAGTTGTGCCTGAAACAGCGTACTCTTTTGCCGAAATAAACTCGTTTGCCAATTACACACACGCCTAGACTGTGTCAAGAACTTCCAGTTCGATATCTCAGAATCGCACCAGCTCAGGCATGAAGAATATCATAAACTAGAGATCCAGCTGAAATTCAGTTGTGTCTTCCGCTGGTTGGCAAATGGATGTACTTCGACAGCTGTGTACAATTTTGTGTTGAGGTAGAACATAAGGCTGACGGAAACTCAGCGACTGCGTCCAGTCGATGAGCCCCAAGAAGGGCGAAACTGGTAGTACGATTTCAGTAACCTTACGAGTGGTGTGCTGCGTCAAGAAAAAAGCGTACCGTTTTTCTGACAACTGCTACTGGAAGCTCATCCTAGTTATTTGGTTGGTAATTGGGTGCGAAATATGGTACAACGGATGGGAAACCCCGTTTTTTCTGTTTGGCTTCCAACGCTTTAACAATTTTCCACAATTGAATTCGAAAAATGACGGAAATCGATGGGGCCACAGCAACCGAGGAAGCGGTTCATGAACTCATCAGTCCCTGACAAGTCGTTCAAGTGGGCCACCTATCGAGTGCTCATAGACGTTATTAACGACCGTTTATTCTGTTCCGTTATTACTCCGCAGTTGCGTGAGGTTTAGTACGAACTTTTGTAGGTTCTGCTTATGTTAATGTCGGCTCAACCGGTAATTGCCATGAGCAGCGGACCAATAGGGCAAGTGTCCTGTGACCCGAGTCGTCATGTAGTACATCAGCTTTAACCGAGCACCTGGCTGGGTAAGAACAAATAGGTGCGTCGAACAACCTTTGTCTAATATTGGCGATCATCTTTGAAAGGTAGTCGCAAGAAAACTAGTTTCTTTGGGACTATCAAGACGAACTGATTGAGATTTTATCCTGCCAGGTGTTTGTATGGAAATCTGTGGATTTGTGGTAGAGTCTGCTCTGAAATTTCTTCTTGTCTTGGTAGCTCGTTGTCAGCGTAGAATTTTCCGTGCCTTTAGAGGGCCATGGAAGAAAGCCAATTGGTGCAAAACTAGAAAGGTGGCCAGTCCAAAGAGCTATCCATGGGGACACTGTTAATCCGATTACGTGGAATACCTTCGGAAGTAGGACGACCATTTTCTGCGGTAACTCCCAATGGAACCGCTCAGCAAAAAACTCAATTGTCGATCGCATGGGGATCCGTTAGTTAAAAGTACCTCTCTGTTAACATGAAGCATTTTAGGATCCTCGCTGGCCTTTCCTCAGTTGTTTGGCTTATTTCGAAAGTTTCAAGTTGCAGACGTTTTGCGGGCTAACCATATTAACTACAGATCTCGGTCTCAACGCAAAAGCACCCTTAGCCTAGACGAAGATATTTACGATACCGTTGATTTTCGCAGGAGGATTTTTGCTTTGTACTATGGCACGACATGAGAAGATCGTAGAGTTAGTTCGTGTGTAGCCCATTCTGGGATACACGTGACGAACACCCACGAGTGCTCTCAAGCTTGCAAGTCTTTTCGTCTCCAGTCTGTTCTACCAAGTTGGCGTAACTAGATGCTATAATCAGTGATGAGTGATTTTGTGGTATAACAGCGGTGATATTCTTTTGACAAAGTGTGGTCCAAGTCCCCGGATTCCATAGTATCATGCCCCGGTAGCTTCTCGTGCAGTCTTGCACCGTGAACGTGTCCGTCCTCTGCACCGAGTACTATAGTACTCCTCAAAATGGTCTGACCCAGGACGTACTTAGCCACACCAAGACGTGCCCAGACCGTGAATTTGAGTTTGTTGGTATTCAACGCGGAATTTGAAGCACATTGGGTCATGGCAAGGGTTGCAGATTTTGCGAACGTCCTTCAGAATCGGATGAAGTAAAATCCCTATACCAGGCGCCACTCAGGGATTTTGCTTTTTAAGTCTTATGTCAGACCGTGAATAACAGTTCTTGTGCTGTAATAATGTGGCCTGAAGTTGCTCTTTGAAAGCCGGAACAGGAACATTTGCCAAGCTTCAGCTGCTTCAATACGCGAACTCAAGCAGCAACCCTTCATTTGAAGGGTAGATGAAAACTGCCCTCATGGTTTTCGATACTGCCTTCCAACTTTGATTGTTTTGAGATGATGAGCAACATTATCGTAGACGGCCTTCTTAGTTTCTGATTTGACGCCTTCCAAACGATGATCTTAAGACGTTTTAAACTCAGCACGATCATGACTGACGTTAGTGTTCGAGTGGGTGTGCACAACTATTGTATCCGTGCTGCCGGCACAATGGACTGTTATGTAAATGAAGAGAATATTGGTATCTCAGGTTGTAATGATGGTTTTTGGCTTGTTAACTGACCTGGGAAATTTGGTTCCAAACGTTTCATCACCAGTCGGGGCGACATCATCCATGCGGTGTGAGTGGAGGTGTGCTCAGGTTGGAAGTGCATGCACGTACAAGTTACCCAGGTCGACCTTGAACGATCACTGATCTTCTGGGTCACCCGGCCGATAAATCGTCGATCGTAGTAGACTTTATATCGATCCGTGCAGGCATAGCAATTACATAGTTCTATTCACAACGCATTGATTGCGTCTACAACCAAAATGCCCAGCTCAGCGGTAGACTTTTATGATAAACGGTCCATTGGAAACAGAACCAAGAGTAATGATTTCGCGAAATTGGACATTTGGTCGTAGACTGTAGAACCGCGGTAGGATATTTTTTCGTAGTCGGATTTTTTCTAAAAATAAATAGGAGCATTGTTTATGTTTTAGTGAAAAATCTCGTTAAAATCAAACGCATCTCCTCATGTATCTGATCCACTTGCTCCAGTTTCCAGCTTCTTTACACAGGCCAACTTGTAGTAACTGGCGAGAACCGATAGGTTGAGTAATAACAAGATGAACACAACCACAAACTAACCGACTGAACTTGCAATACCCAAAGACCTCTTGGCACCCGCAGAGTCCACAACATCTACCTATCTGCTCATCGGTTCTGGACTTTACATGTTACGGACACAAGTCCACTTTGGGTATCTGTACGACCGAATCACTTAACTAATTCCTTGATGAAGTTGGATGTTTCCAGTGAAGCCGATTGTTAACAGACTGCCTTCTCTCTTCTGCAGTTGTTTAAAAAGACTGGCATCCGACCATTCGAGTAGCTGCGTGCGGAAAATGACATCATACTTCTTCTGGTATGGTCAGTACATATACTTACCACCATCTGAGCCGATTGGCTGATATACCAACTAAATCCGACCCACCCGAGAACACTATCCTGAGGGTAAGACGGGCCACTGAAAATCTTCAACTTTCGAGTTTGATTGAGTATAATGCTCGAGCTGAGTGTACAACAATACAGAGGCTTTGAACCTAAGCGACAAAACACAAAAGTCAGGTTTAGATAAGTACAAATGGCTGATTTCTGTTAAATTTTGTTAAAACACAGGCCTTTGGTCACGAGTGGATTATCACTAAGCTTCTTCTCAATAATTCTCAGTTTGTATGGCTGTGTATCGTTTCTATTTCAGCAACTCGTCGAAAGTGCTATGTGCTGACTTCAGTGCCTTCTAATTGTATCTGGAGCGTGCCTCCGGCCTTGGAATGGTCGGTTCTGTGCGTGTAAAGTATCATATACATTGCATACATAATTGAACGGTCATCTTCTACTACCTTCCTTACGCTGGGCAATTCAGGTCTAAGTATCCATATCTTTATCGGCAGTAGGTTGGCAGTAATGACGCAATATTCCCGTATGTCAATGATACCGTCAGTGAAGACAATGATCGTCCTAATTTTAGGCTGAATTTGTGGACATCGATTGCCAGCCAGATCTTCGTGCCGGAGGAAAGAAGTTGTCCCACGTAACCTGGTTTATATGGGTTGGATAAAATTCCACTGCACAAAGCAATCTGTGGTGGGGTTATATTCTGAATTCCTATCCAGCTCTATGGCACACTGATTGCACTACTGCTGCGAACAAAAGGCGGGTATTAGGTATAACTTTTGGTCTTTCTAGCTGTGAACCCATCCGGACAGTTATTCGACTCCTGGTGACCAGGTAGAGGGCTTTGTTTCGGCGGCCTGATGAGTACGGAGCTAGAGGCCTGTGATCATACCAAGTGTATAATATATAACTGAGCACTTTCATCCGTTTCGAGACTCATCGGGTGGGTGTGGATTGATTCAACACCATCGTTTGATTGACAATTTCGGGCTATTACCTGTGGCCTGAGCCTTTCAGTATCCAACTACACCCTTACAAAGGACAACGCATCTAGCTGTGGTGTGCCCACGGCTAAAAGGTGCTACAGAACACTTGAAGAGCGTCTAGACTGAGAGAAGACTGATGCGTCCACCATATCTGGTCTCACGTAGGCGCAACAGTTGCGGTTTGCGATGAATCAATGTAATTTTTTCCGAATGCACCAAGTACGGAATATTTTAGAATCGGACTCGGATCCAGCACAGATACATAGAACGTGCACGTTATCAAGCAGTCATTGCACACATTTTGGCGTCAGCGACACGGCAAATTCTTTTTTGACTTTACAGTGAGAATCCTGAGAAGGTAACAAAGAATTACCCAAGAACATGAATGGAACTGGGCCTTGAGGTAGGGCTGTCCGTATTCTACCTGGTGTCTGTCACTTTATATCTATTTTTCCTTTTAGAAGCAATTCAATCCCTGTCGTCCTAAAAGATTAGAAAGATGAAAGTTTGTCAGGCAGAATCCTGCACCAGAACCGCTTAACTCCTCGCAGTTAGACCCTGCTACGGCCAAAAAGCATAACGCGCACGTGATTGGCCACAAGCTCAGGCTGCTTGTCGCTCCATATGAAGGCGAGCTCTGATTGTGGGTTCCACAGCCAATCATCACTCAGTATTCCCTGAATGCGGTTGCCAGTGCAGCGTCCAGAAGGCGTCCGAATTTCAGGATGCTGTCGACCCGTACACTAAATACGACGCGCTCTACGTGTTTATGGCCTGGTTTTGGGCACTTACTACACTTTGAACTGCTTTGGGGGTTCTTTTACCGAGAAATTTGACAATACTGGTAGAAAACTGCATACTGATCCTGCAAGAGTGACTGTTGACCTAATTGGACCCTAACTGAATCGAATTTTCTGTGATTCCGGGCATGATTAATTTCACTGTTTCACTTCTGACCATTATCTGGTCTAGTAGACTCCACTGATAAGTCAGGGCAGGAGTGCATTTCTGCCGCATAGAGCAGTTGTCAAAGTCATCGACTTGTTAACGATCAATCAAAAGTAACGCAAGCAATGATGTAGAGTTCTCGGGTTTGATTGACAAGGTACAAGTTAATGAATCAGTTCGACTGCATGCAGGCATTGCATTGTAGCTTCCGTCCCGTGGGTGAAGCCAATCTATGCTGAAAAGCCGAAAAGCACTGTGCAGTTGCTTCATCCTTACTAGGAGTCATCAGTAGTGCGCTTCTCATGAAAATCCAGAAGGTCTCGAACCCGCGACCTCCCGGCTACAAGTCGAAATTCTTAACCGTTCGGCCACGAGCGGCAGGTCAGCAGTGTGACTAAGTCGCACTTAGACAGGATATAGCGCCGCTCGTTCTTCAGTCACGGGATCCATATCACGTGGTCACACATGTTGACTGGCTCCGCGAGCAACGACCTCTCAGACATCGGATGGGTTTTATTCTTCCGCTGAGCTACTTATAAATTATTGGTAGTGTGAGGAGATTTGAAAAGTTTGGTGTAGATTTCGTCCAGTAAGTGAAGCTAATCTATGCAAATTGTACAGAGTCATGGTAGTTACTGAACCAATATTACCTCAATTTCCTAGTGCTCAGTGCTGTCATAAATCTGACAGCATAGGTTTATCTTTCCAGCAATAATAGAATTAACCAACTACTGAGGCATGTTTTCACAAGTGAGCTACGGTTTAACTCGTGGCATTTCAAGAAACTGTTTGCAACTGACAGGAGAATCGGGCCACTCAGCGCTGTAGACGTATGTCTTATTTCAAATTAGGAAAACCTACCGCTTCATCGTGTGCGAGCGCCGATCTAATGGATCGGATTCACCAGAGCCATGTAACATAAAAACAACTCACTTTCTTGCGAAAGGAACTGTATTAAATCTCAACAACACAAGGAGCCGGATTATCACGCGTCCGCCTCATTAAAAGTGTACATACACTGTTAATCGTTTGTTTAGTATGACAGGCCGAGTCATATGGTGCTTGGTACATCGTAATATGAGACAAATCTTCTGTCAGGAAACGTACGGTGTCCGATTAGCAGCGCAAATGGAAATTCGTACAACAGTAACTGGTCCCCAAGATCCACATCTGCGGAACACACAGAGCAGCCCCCATCTGAGGGGGGGGGTCACACCAAGTGAAGAGAATATTACCTTGCACAGTATACGTTCGGATCCAAGTCATGTATTTCCAAACTGGGAAAAACTTGTGGGTTAGTCCATTCATTCAATGGTTCTACCTAGTAAGCACTACAAAGGAACTTCCTACGTTGGGTATTGGGCAGAATCGACTAGAGTTCTTTTCCTAACAGTTTAGTTGACACCAGGTTTCCCTTGATGACTGCTGCGGTTTACTCACGTTACTATCTGTCGAGTATTTTAGCTGTAAAACGCCGTCCATCTGCCACTGTTTTCACGTCATTGACGTAATGCGCGGTACACGGATGCAGATTCACTGGTGAAGTAACTTATTTGATGGGCATAAAGTGACAGTAAAACCGATTGTACCAACAAAAACTGGTCACGCGCTCCTTTTCTGATTGGCTTCCGCTATTTCTTCAGATTCCGACACAAGTGCCGTTTCACTCATTGATGTCTATCCCCGAAATTACCTCATAAAAATGATGTTGATGCGGAAGGAGCTCAAGAAGTGAATCTTTAGGATCAACTTGACACGTAATTTCTTAATTGAGATTCACCGCCCAAAGTATTTCCAGGAAACTGCTGTGTAGTGTTGAATTGGCAGTCACCAATGCATCAGTCTATTGCCATTGACTCACGAATACATGATAAATTCTAAACAAGGCCACCACTGTAGTTTCAATTAAAGTTGTGTGATATTGATTGTGATTTGTGCATACGATTTCAACAGATTTCAACGCTGAAATGTCCCGTCGTCACGTCCCTAGAGTATCCTAGATCAGGCCACACGTTTCAACAGAAATAACCAAACGAGTTTACGATCAACCAGTTCTACTGCGGTAAGTAAATCGAAGCACCTCACAAATAGTGTGAACTACTGGATCAGTCGAAGTACAACGGCTTGCTCCAAAGAACCCTACCAAAATACATTGTGGGTGAAAAATCAGCCACTCGAATGCAGACTAGTCGAATCATTGACTTAATGTTGACGCAGCTCCACCACAAAGCCATAATCAGCTTAAATGGGTGCTATTCTAATCATTATCTCCACTTTTATGTGTTCTTTTATCCACTACAGTCCGATAACAATGCCAGTATTCCATCTCAGCCGTCTAATTTATGCTGGCAAGGTACAAGCAAGATATGCCACCAGACAAACGAGTATGAATCGGGGACTACGTCTACCGGTCGTGGGCTTCGGTATCTTCAACATTGTACCAACTGAAACATGACCTAACCCTTGTGCAGCACATTCAGTTGAAGTATATCGTAAACGAGAGGATCACCTGGGATTCCGTTGAGTCTCCCGTATGTAGGTACTTCGTCAGTTTTAAAAAAATTTTACGGCCAGGTGGAACCGAAGTTTCACTGGAACTCAGAGACTTCGCCTACTTTATGAGCCCCAAGAAGGGTGAAATAGGTTGCGGCTTGTCAAAGAGTCTTCAGCAACCTTATGAGTAGTGTGCTCCAACAACAGCGGACAAAATAGTTGATGTAACAAATTGAAAGTACCACCTTTACTGTGAAAATCAAAAATAAGTTAACAATAAGTGCCCTAAAACTTTCTCAGTCTAGTGAACAAGGGTATCGCTATTAAGTTCCAAATTTTCTCAAGTAACTTCTCCGGACTTCAGTGTCACATTGACGCGTGTTATCCCTCGCCACCACTGTCGTTCTAGAAGATTTATAGAGCATAATCACGCAATCCTGTAGATGCTATTTTTAGTAACTTTGACTGTGGTGTAGAAGTTGTACGGCCACAGGAAAACGATAATCAGTTGGTTCGTTTCACACTAGGTCTACCTTATCAAATACGACGTTGAGTTGAGTACACACGCATAACGGGTCGTCCCATATCTGATGAAAGTCGTCTGTTGTGAAACGTGAGTACAAAGCGGCCGTTCGGTTGTTAGACGTTTTGCCTGCCAACAACAAATTTGGTTGGTTAGGGCAGTTTCCGAAAATCGAATTCCTTTTGGAGAAGACAAAGCAATGTAAGTTACGCTTGTCAACCGAGGACGGATTACAAAGATGTGGAAAAACCAAACCAGCCCAAACCACGCGTTGGTGATATTGAGTAACAGTATTTACAAATATCGGTTGGCCCAAGGTCAATGGACCAGTAATTGGGCGCATCCAGACTTCCCAACTGCCTTCAAACTGTTACAACTATCTCAGTTGCTCTCAACCAAAAGTGTTAGACGCCAGTTCGAGTTCCAGCACGACTGAGTCGTGTCGTTCGAATTTGGAAACAAACTGGAGATGGCGTGTGGCTTTCCCGGATAAGATTTATTTGGGTGATTCTACACAGAATACGACACCTGCAATGATCTCTCATGAGAAAGAAAGGAAAAAATTAGTCAGGTTTTACAATGGCACTTAGGAGCACTTATTGTAACAAAAGTTTACTGATCCTTAGTTGGACTGCTTCAGAGGAAACGATCCTCCCCACATCCGTCTGTTGTTCCAAGCTCTTTGTCGTCTTTCAGCAAAATATTTTTCCTTAGTAATCATGTGAAGAACCATTCCTGAATTTCAGCAGCGCAAGTGAAGATTTTTGGCACCCTATGGGGGGATAAGGAACGAGTAAATGTGATCGAGCAGATATGATGGCCAGCTACCGTTTCCTCGACCCGGGTTCGACCCCCACATGAGCGCCTTCAGACTGGTTGCGGGCTCCCGTCCAGAAAATTCGTCCCCATGTTGGTTCAGAGATGCAAAGTAAAGTGGAAAAATCGGAGCCGATCTCCAATGATGAACATAAGTCTTTTGTATGTTTTTGTATGTTTTACGGAACCGGAAATGGTTGCTCGTCTGTTTGCAGTCTGATCCTCGTTTATTAGGTTCAGGATAAACCTAAAAAAGAGATGTTACAGCAAGCGGAATCCATCGTAAAAAATAAATCAGTGTACAAAGGAAGGGCCGAGTTACCTACACACCCAGCTTATTCAAATATAACTTCCGTAACGAAAACAAGTAACGGCACCATCATTACATGTTATACAGGGTTTTTTTCTTCGATAGTCACCAGGAAACGCCACCAATTCAAGCTGAAGTTTGGTAATATATGAAAGCTTTGTAGAACTATCTAAGATTGCTTTTGAATTAAGCCAGATATATAGATGAGATGTCACAATCTTCTCCCATATTCATTTAGACGTCATTTCTGTGTTTTTTCTGAACTCCGGTGCATCCTGGTAGGGTCAAATAAACGAAGGCTCATTTTAAGCGCATGCACAGTTGTTCACACAGTTGTATTAGTCGTATTGTCATAATCAGCCTTCTCAGTACCGGGTAAACCTTGACAAAAGTTCACCTGTGTCAAAACTGTGAGGCCACGTTCTATGGAATTTTCTTGAAAGACGCATCAACATAGCTCTGATTCAAACAACGGTATCGGATGAGTAAACGTACCAACGTGTATTGCGCACCGTTTGTCTCAAGTTATCTATCCGAGTCCTACTGTGGATATGAGTAAGTATTAGGTCAAAAAATATTTAACTTAACATCCTCCAGGCTGACACTTGGATGTGACGGATGATAGTGATGAAGTAGCAAAAGCTTTCCCCAACTGATAAGAAGGAGTTTTGGATGTTTCTAGTTCTCTTATCGCCTATGGTTTCAGCCTATCGGTTAGGATGACAGTCAGAAACCTACAGGAGTGCTCGCCTCTCAAAGAGTTGGCTTGCTGGTTTCGGTGGAGTGCTAGAAGAGGATAGTATGGCCAATGATAAGGGACAGAACTGAATAAGAAGTATTTAAGACTGGTTTTTTGAAAATACACTCAGTTGCGCACTAATTTGGCTTTCATCCGGGTCTCAACCGAATCCCGGACGAAACTCTTGTTCATGAGATTCTCCTGGACTGAATGAGTTCTACACAGGTAGCCCTATGTTTCACTTGGTACAATATTCGATTTATAGCACACATTTTCTTGAAGTAAATTACTCACATGGTTGCTGAAAATTCTTCGACAGCACACGACCGGTTTCACCCTTCTTGGGTCTCTTCAAGTTGACACAGTACCCGAGTTTCCTTGAACTCTATGCTCTACTTGAACCCAAACTGCACGAAATTAGCAAATACACTCATTTGAAAACCAATTTGCTTTTGACGGGAAACTCACCTGGGACCCAGCTGAATCTCTCGTTAATTTTAAGCAGCTGGATGTGCTGCATCAGGATGCTTCATTTTTCAGTTGGTACGATATTCGAGATATCGGAATACATTGTATAGACGTAGTAAACTACTTATAAGGTTGTTGAAACTCTTCGACAGTCCACGACCGGTTTCGCCCTTCTTGGGGCTCATACGATAGGCGCATTTTCCGAGTTTCCCTCAACCTTATGTTCCACTTGAACCCAAACTGTACGAAATTAGCGAAGTACACTCATTTGCATACCAATTTTGTTTCCACAGGGGACCCAACTGAATCTCTCACTTATGATGTTCTTCTTCAACACAAGGTTGACGGAAACTTGGAGACTGTGCCTACCTTATGAGCCCCAGAAAGGGTGAAACCAGTCGTGGGCTGTCGAAAAGTTTTCACCAACCTTATGAGTAGTATGTTACGCCTATACAACGTATTGCGATACTGGCCTATCCTACCACCTGAAGCATGAGGCAGCCCGGTGCAGCACATGCAGCCGACTAAGAAAGTCATAACCAAGAGATCCACTTGGATATCCCGTGGAAACCAGCTTGGTATGCAAATGAGTGTATTTCGCTGGCACTATCGTATTGGATTTCTTCATATTCTACTGTTTGTGATCCAGGTTCTCTCCCTCATACATAGTGGAAGGCCTCACGGGGCACGGCAGTTGACCAAACTCAGCGACAGACATTACTTCACTTCATAGCCGAGCTACTTAGCTAAAGTTTGCCTGTCATATTTTGTTACGCTTATGCCGATTCACAATGGACGCTCTATTCATCGTAGCATCGCTGTCAAGCACGAATATCAACTACCGCCATATTTCCGTCAAGAATCGTTGTGAAGATGACAACGAAAAATTTCGGTGATTCTTCAAATGGTTCTAAATGCATCGGCCTGAACATCTATTTGCTTTAGTTTCGCTGGTGTTTTGTCGGTCTTCTCTGCCTTGAAGCACGCTGTAAATGTGTTCTGCACGGAAAACCACCGACAATCACCTTGTTTCCTCATTTCTGTCGTTTTCACTCTCGGACTTTTCTATTTGGTTTCTTGACCAGACATATGCTAGTGGTATCAAAGCGAGTGGCTTTAGAGCCACACTTATATTTGCCCTACTGAACATGCTCCCGCACGCCTCCGAAGGTGAGCTCACTCAAGACCACATGACCTTTGTCAGGACTTACAACTGGTTCGTTCATTGCCCGGCACAGGGGTGGATACGGTCGATCAGTCGAGATGGAGTCACAAGTAATGTTAGGTTTACTACTCATACTCTTAAGAGGCGTATGGATCCGCGACGAAATTTAGCTCACCGAACCAACGCACCGCAGTACTGTTTCGTCATCCATATTGGTAAACTGAAGACAGTCTTTCTGTTGTCTCATCGAGAATGATATTTCAGTAACCACCAGCCAAGTAGAAGTACCTCACCAAGCTCTAGCCGATGCATATGTAGCTAGTACGCAAGGGTTTTGCTCACTGTTTCGTTTTTGTATGAGGCTATAAGTCAGGTAAAACTTATTGACACTTTCAAAATTCAACGTAGAAGAATCGGGATCCGTGATGGAGCAAAGGTAGTAGTCGCTGTGAGGCGGTTATACTGAAAACTTGTTAAGGTTACAGTCACCACCCATATAACCGTTCAAGCCTATCAGAGCCGTGAAAAGTTTGGATTCCATGTCCTCTGATTCTCGCCACAAAACACGTCGTCAGTATATCAGTCCACTGGTGCTATGGTGCTGCTTTCAGGTGTTCTTTTCCAAGTAGCGTCCGAAGAAAGGAGGTTCCATATGAATGCCTTTAAGGGTGAACATGTAGTTTTGTGCCCATGTGTAATTGTGGAATTCAGAGAACTTTTTGGCGCCATTTTTGTTGGACCAGTCTTTCGAATGTCCTAAAGATGTTATTCTGGTGGGTGCACACCGAAAGAGAAAAATGTTGCACTTCAGTTAACCCCTAATGGGGCTCAGTAGCTACGCATATCTGTGGCCATGCAAGGATTCGAGCGACGGATATGTGACATCCGAGGTGAATGTACATTTTTGCCTCACCAGAAGCCGGGCTAAACATAGGTATCGCTCAGTCCTAATTGAGCGTGATAACCCAGTGTGCCATGGTGGAGTCATGATAAACGCTACAATCGCCTAGTTCATTAGACGTTCGGGGTTCTGACTTACCACTGACAGGCTCTAGTGTGTGAAACTCGAGTAAATTGCCCCTACTCATTGGTGTACACTAGAAAGGATAATCTCATCACGACAGAGTGAAGACCATTCAACCAAGAGTGATGTAGGTATGTAGAAAGCATAATCACCAATATGCGATCGGTCAGTCTTTCGCACTGACTCTCGCAGCTGACTGATACTCCAATCAGTGGATCAACACCTCAGGTTTTTAGCCCTTTACCCCGTTTTTCTGGCCTCCACATAGGTTTTTCTACTAAGCGCTAGAACCGTATTTCCGTTTATTGTACCCACCTTTTTCATCACTATCGACGCACGTACGCACAGACACATGCGTACGTCTGTTGGTGCACTAGGTTTGATGATCACTCACAACTGATCTCAGTCATCGATCGACTGTGCGGATGCTCTGCTTGCCGTATACAGCAAACTTCAGTGTGGCATAGATCTTTCCAGCTAAAGATTTTTGGAACCAGATATATAGATGGAATTGAATGTCCTATTTGTAACGGACAACACATCGATCGTTTGTTACCAGTCTGACAAGGCCATGATCTCTTCCTTATTTTGTTTTCTATTTTAGTTGAAATAATAAAAAAGAACCAGCATTTTCATATCGGATACACTATGTCTGTTATCAGATTACCCGCAGTTCGCACACTGAGTACACTGGATAGGTCTCTCACAGGGCGTGGCTAGGAATCTCTCGAAATACGCACTGTACTTCATCTAACGGTAGTCAGCCAACACCACGTAACTCCCTCTTCACCGAGTACATAGCGAAACTCAGCAACGGCGGCTTATTCAAACATCTGTAACCGGTAAGTCAACAACTTGTTGCGCAGTTGAAACAAGCGAATATCAGCAACCCATGAAGCTTTATCGATCAAAAGGAACAAACCAGTTTTATGTGCTCACAAGGTGATCACTCAACCCATTTTTTCCCCACGGCATTGCGCTCACTTCGAACCTTTTTCAAATGCCGCCACCTGTTTCTCACTTAGCATAATACACTGCCTGTCTATAAGTGTATCTGTTTACCGTTGATGACTGATGAGAGTAAACGAGTGAGACAACACATCTTTTGTTGTGTCTTCTCCGTGTTCTCGTTTGATACAGTTCAATGTAATCCGATTCCCTGGACAGTCACATGTCCAGACGTTGGTTCATACAACTGTGGTGGACCATGAGAATTTTCGTCACGTGGTTGTGTGCTCCACATATCCAAGACAACTCGTGGAAATAAAAGACATTATCAGACCGAAAATGCGTGAAAGTCATCCTTGGGGTATCTAAAAGTTAGCATACATGGAGATGTGAATAGGACTTAAAGGTTCAAGTGAGATGCAGGTATATGCAACGAGGTTTTTGGTATGCGGTGATCTATTATAGCCACTATCGGTAAGATGTTAATATCAAGTTCTGTTGCTACGAATTGCTCTGCTTACCTTGATGAGCCCCAGAACTAGGCAACTCTACAGAGAGTAAGACCTCGGTAGAGAGAAGCCTGTGCAAGAAAGAAAGACTTTTGAAAATAGTTCTGATAGTTTGGATTCAGCATATTTTCAGTTATATTATATACATATATTATATTAATATATTATATTATATTAAATATAGCATACAATGTGATATATAATATATTTACATTATATTATATCATCATATTATATATATGTATATATAAGTATTACGTAGTGGTTAGAGCGCGAAATTACTGACCGGAAGATCCGTCCTCGGCATCCCGACTTCTACTTGGGCCCGTGCAACCTGGCATTATCTCAGCCCTCATACGTCCTTCGGGTGGCATGGCAGCTCGACATCGAGTGTTACAGCCGAACGATTATATCGATTATTATATGTATATTCGACCAACGAATGGCCAATCTGATATCGTACATAGAAGTACTTATACATTTCTGTTTCGGCCCACTTCAGCGTAAGCTTCATACACCTCCACGGAGCTGAAGCTTGGCGGTTTTTCCAGGATAAAGTTGTGAAATTTGTACTGGAAAAACTAGTCTGGATATAGAAGAACAATCTACGCAGATGGTCTGTAAGCATGGACTCGTCCTCGGTAGAGTGAGCTGATTCATCTGTCTTGGAGGGCACTGTCACGTGGCCTTCAGCTGGAGGTGGTTTTGAACGACTGTGTTATGTTTTTTGTTCAGTAGACAAGACTGAAATCACACTGGGAAAAAACGTCCATGTCAGAAAATCCCATCTGAAAAGTAAAAAAACAACGGGTGCAGCAGAACTAAGTCGACAAAGGAGTGAGACATGTTTTATTCGATCCGTCCTTCACAGGCTACGGTCTTCTTGACCAGCGCAGCAAGAAGACAGATTGCAATGTGATATCCTTCAGAGATGTCCTCGTTCTTTCAACCAGCGTTTTGCCAAAGAAAACTAAAATTAATGCACAAAATCTTGTCAGCTGATTACCATCGCACCGATACCATTTAAATTTGTTCCATGGATTTTCAAAAGTGATCTTCCGAAGGCTCGGAATTAGGTGAGCAGGACAGATGTAAGCATTTGTTTTCTATCTGAATATCTAAGCTACTGAACAGCTCAGTACAGTGAGTGAGCTAGCTTAACAGTGCAGGAGAATGCAAACTTATATGCTGACCGCGGCTGAAACACCGTTCGGTTCAGTCTTGGTCGAAACCCCAAAATGTGCGCGTAGTATGTCATCGCTGGTACAACCACGATCCTTGGCGTGCGCGAATCCGAAGTTGTGCGAATACCTAACGTTCGACCACAAGACAGTCATACATTATTTAGCATGAATAATAAACAGAACCCAGTTTCGTGCGTCACAGGAACGGATGAATCACTAATTCGTTTCTTCTCCGTTTGTCGAGAGAAATTCGCAATTTTCTGAACGGTTGGCTGTCTCAGATGCACCGGTTCGGCTCCTGCTAACAGTCTAAACCTTTTGAAGACGGTGTTATACGGCAAACTGTGGTAAATCTAGGTCAGCGGAAAATCTGTAATGGATCCGGCGAACTATTTTGACTCACTGGTCAATAACACGAGAATGACGTCCAGTTTGTTCCTGCTCAACCGGTTCTGAGTTAACCAACGCTCTTAAAAACCAGTTTTTATACCCTTTTCCGGAATACCGTGATGTATATTTAGGACGGAGTGATGGAGTGGTGACATTTTTTTAAGACTAATCTCTAAAACTGAAGTTGAAAAAGTCTACTAAGTTTAATCTACAGGAAATTCCCACTAACTTTCACTAAATAGCGGACGTAGTTTGGGTATATGAATGCCATCTTACATGGTAGTATCTCTGATGTTTTGCGGGGGAATGTGAGTACTCTTCACTTCCAGACCACTTCCACCATTACTTATTTCTGAGATGTACAATTTCCATAAAGACTTCGCGGAAGTGCATCACAGATTAATTCAAAAGGAGAAACATGGGCAGAATGACAGGAATATGGGTAGGCCAGCCAAGAATCGGCACTGTGGTGCGCTGGTTAGATATTAAACATATCAATTTGGACGGTAGGATCCCACTATCTGTGAAATAACTTCATAGTTCGCGAAATACACTCACTTTCATATCAGTTCCGTTTTAACCGAGGACTCAGCTGAGTCGCAGCTGAATGCCTCGTCAATGATATGCTTCAACTAAATGTGCCGCAAAATGGCCACCTCATGTTTCAGTTAGTACGATATTCAAGATATTGCGATATGTATTCTTGAGAAAAATTAGTACTCGCAAGGTTTCTGAAGAATCTTCGGTAGCGTTCGCTGGGATTCATTTGGGCTTCCCGTGAAAACCAAAGTGGTGCGCAAATCGGTGTCTCACGAACTGGGTTCAAATAGAACATAAGGTTGACGGAAACTCGAGGACTGCGCCTACCTGATGAGCCTGAAGAAGAGCTGCCAAAGAGCTGCCAAAGAGCTGCCAGTAATCTAGTGAATGGTGTCCTTCTCTGACGGAATAATCAGTAAACAGTTGCACGCAAACAACCATTTATTTCTGAGCCACTAAACCACAGACAATATTGGGTCAATATCTTTCGACTTGAAGAGTTTTCAGCAACCTTACGAGCAGTGTATTACGTCTATACATGTATCACGATATCTCGAATATCGTACCAACTGAAGCATGAAGCGGCCGGGTGCAGCACATTCAGTTGCTTTAAAACATAGTAAAGGAGAGATTCAGCTGGGTTCCAGATGCGTCTCCCACAAAACCAAATTGGTTTGCAAATGAGAGTATTTCACTAATTTCGTGCAATTTGGGTTCAAGTAGAACATAAGGTTGACGGAAACTCGGGGACGGTGCCTACTTGCTGAGCCCCAAGAAGGGCGAAACCGGTCGTGAACTGTCGAAGAGTTTTCAGCAACCTTATGAGTAGTGCACTATGTCTACACAGTATCATAAACAGCTCTGAGAAGCCCGAAGAAGATCTCCATCCTCGTCCACAAACAATGATGCCGGTCTGAATACTGGACAGACTTCCAAAAGTCAACTGAGGAGATGCACCAATATGTTCCAAGCCAATCTGGCTTAATAAGATGGCAAACGGAAAGTTTGATTGTTGCTATCGGATCTGGAGAGCCCGAAGGCTCCACAGATTTCACGTTCGTCCACAAGATCCTCACGGCCAAGAAATAACGGCGCTACATGAGCAGACAGAACCTTTGCGTTTATACATTTATATTTATATGCTACAAAGAGAGAAACTGAACAGAATGGATCAAACCTGCACGCGAAATCAAACTGGTTAAAACCAGTAATCAACAGTAAAAGATTAACACTGACAAAGATGTGGTGAGTTTTGCGAGTTAGGTGAAGCTGACGAGCGATCGGCCGACCAAACAAGACCAAATGTCACACCGCCACTGAATAGAGGGCGAAAGTAAACTGGCGTGGGTTTTACTTCCTGTGTAATTTCTTTGGGAGGTCCCCGATTGAAGCATTTGAGCAGAAAGTTATCTAAGTGACCATTTTATCGACCATTTTACCCATCAGAATGCTTGCGGAACAGATTTCTATTGCCCTGTTACACGGACAATGGAAAAGAATTTATTTTACTCTGAGAGGGGGAACAAAGTTGCCGAACTATGTGCACCGACCTGTTCATATTGGTCGGCGTCATTGTAGCAATCCGCCCTGTGTTCTTCTGAGTAAAACGTCTCTGAGAAGCAGCTGCGTTTCCTGTTTATTTTCACACTTAGAGGATTTGACTGGATGGGTCTCATTGCACAGGATCCAATGGTAACTTGTCAGAAAATGACTAACGCATGTCAGCTTCTTGTTCAACTAAAGGCCTAACAGACCGGTCATTCCAAGTCCTCAACCTAAAATTATGAACAAGCTGACTTCCAACGAATAATAGCCTTCCAGTTGGCTTTCAGCATCCCCTGGTTTTGCGCTAGGTGAACCAAAGTTGAACAGAAAAATGCAGGCACACAGCTGGATATACCAGGTCGCTACTTTCAAAAAGAACCTATGGCGCAAATTCGAGGATGGAAGCACGTCGAACTACCTCCCGACCTCCATGCTCACTGCTCAGAAGTGAACCCACGGATGAAGACAGTCAAGCGGATTTTCACAAATTAAATCCACGCAGCTGTCAGATGAATAGCGTCATCAAAAGGGGGAATGTCTGGAAGCAGGGGGCCCGAAATAACCAAACATAACGTTTTTCGCACAATGACCATACACTTGATTAATATTGTATGTATCAAAGGTGTCGCATTTTGTCCAATGTTTAAAGGCAACAATATTGTGAAAAAAACACTAGACACGAACTGAAATCTATCTGAAAGCGCAGGTTTCCACGAACTCAATTATGCCTGGCCTCCACAATCAGAAAAAACTGTTCCGGACTGAGTACACGACCGGCCTACCGCACATATCATAGTGCAGTTCACTTGCCGTTGCGATACAAAATCCACAGGTAGTCCTGACCGATACGTTCCACAGTGGGTACCTGAGAAAATTTCCGAGAGTTCATACAGCTGGTACAACACGGTTCATGACTAGTGACTGATAGGTGACTGGAGGTCATCGGCCACCAATAATATTTCTGAAACAAATAGCATGGTTGAAACTTTTCAGGTGTCCGAAATTCTGCTGCGCAAGCATAACCTGGAGCTATTTGCTACTTTGGAAGTGAGGTCAATCAGAACACAACGGCTCACACTGTGTATATGGAAAGTATTGATTCAGACGATTTGCCTACCACCTAGGTGACCTCACCTCACCTTCTTCCGTTAAATGTTTAATTTTGGCAAGTATGCCATTTGTGTTTAGTTGCGCTTAATATGAGAAGTAGCTTCCCACGTCTTTTATTGGGAAGACAATAGAACACAGTTTTCGATAAGTGAACCGGTAGCCAATTTGAATGTACCCATGCAGGGAGTCGAATTCCAATTGTTGAAATGGAAGTTCACCATGCTCACCACCACACTACTTGGAAAAAAGCTGAACGTTGATTCACTTTAACCTTCGTCTTATCGGTCTTTTGACGAAATGCATAAAGGCGACCTAATGACCCACAATAAGTCTGTGGTGAGCGCCTTCCGATTAGGTGACAACGGTTGCTAGCGCTCTGTCACACCGTGGCAATCGATACTTTTCAGAGTAATTTCGGACGCTGTCGACCGAGATGCCACTCCAAGACTGAACCACAGACAATGTGAAACCCGGTAACTTCAGTCCGATAGATAAGAGAAGGAGGGGGAGGGGGGTTAAAAGGGTCAATGGGTCACTTAACTAACTGACCGACGCCAGTATTAGACAAGTTTGTGAGACCGGGTTTTTCACAGCTTAAGTTCAAAGGTCAAACTAGTTCCGTTTGGACACAGGGAGGGGTCTTGCCGTCGGATTCCGATCGTATCTGTGACCGATAATAGTTTGGATCGCATTAGCCGGAATCGGTTCAGAGAAGCCTAGTCTACGACATCAAAAGTGTACTGATTGTTGATGACATGCAGGGTTTCGGCAAGTTGTGACACTTGGAATTTAGCTCCGTTTCTTCCAACGAGCACTCAATGAAAAACGTCTTGTAGTAAGACCAACGTATGATACTGGGTACAAGCATACAAATGAGTGCAAACAGAACCTGGTGGTAGAACGTATCAATTTTTTCCTTCAAACGCCACGTCTAACCGAATTCAGTCATATCACTGACATATACCGAGTATCTCCGAACTGATCAAGCCTGGTACGATCCAGACTATTAGACCCGACTGCAGGACAGACAACTTTGCGTCCAAAAGAAGCTCGTGCGACCCTTTTGGTGCCGAACTAACATGCCACCTGAAGGAAGCACGAGGGCTGAGATACTATCAGGTTGCCCGAGCCCAGACACGATCAGTCACAATGCAGAGACTGAGTAAGAATCACAAACCTTCCAGTCAGTAATTTCGCACCTTGACCACTGAGCTATGTCGAACACGAGCTTATACTGTGAGCATTGATGATACATTAACCTGTCACATTAGTGTAACTGAACTTAGCTGACAACTGAAAGTTGCCAATTGAGATTTTGTCCAACCTATGCTGAGAAAATACGGGCAGCAGTGTACAGCTTTTTCATCCTCATCATCATCGGTACACATCTCACAAAACTCTAGGAGGTTCCGAACCCGGCCAGCGGTTTGGACAGTTAACCATTCGGAATCCACGTTACATTGTCACGTATTGATTATCACTTGATGGCTCAAGGGAGGAAGTTATACTCATGTCGTGAAATTGTTGCTTCTCTGAGCTAGTTATAGATTGCTGGTTGGATGCCCATAAAAGAGTTCACAGAAGGATGGGACCAGTCAATGAGCGACAAACTGATATCTTTCCAGGTTCAAACACTTACCGTTGTTTCCATCAATATACAGGGGCGTGTCTGTGCGAAACCTTTTCTTTGGCTGTTCTCATCCAAGAGTATGTGATTTATGTACTTGGAGCGACAGTCAATCATATGTAACGACGGGGATTCGCTTTTTTATCACTCGCCCATTCGTTTTTGTTAGCCGGCTCACTGACAAACAAAGGTAACATGATCTGGGCTGTGTTCACTAGCTGGATGCACATACGCGTTGATTGCTGCGGATGTGTCTACAATTCGTCTGAAACTATTATGACGCACAACAAACGGCAAAAGCCAGTAAAGTGAATCCAATGATGACGCAGTTGTTGATGTTATCGAAAAGGTTTTATTTCGTCCAAATGTCGGCTAAGGTGCACAACGTTCGTTAGAGGCTATGTACTTACGAAATTCTTTCCGTCCGCAATGGATCCGTTAGTTTTGACAGTAAATCGATGTGAAAAATCTTTTTGTCACCAGACTTGATCTCTTAAAAGAGTATCCACAGTTTATTCTCAACTTAGTGACAGAACTAGACCCGAGACACTGTCAGGATAACCGAGTCTAGACAGGAGCTGTGGAGATGCCGGGGTTGGGTTCGAATTGCGGACTTTCTGGTAAGTAATTTGGCGCCTTAACTACTGAGCTACCTCGAGCTCAATCCTATCAGAAGAAGGGATGCCTAAACATAATAGAGGAATATAAAGTGAAGTGCCACTTGGTTTCAAACAAGTATCTATGTATATAAGTGTTTTCACATTCCCGTCGTGTTCCTACTGACGTTTGACCGGGAAGTCCATAAGTGCCGTCCTAAGCACATGGCCAGTTTAGTAACAGAATCCTGTTTTTCGCATACAATGAATGCTCATAGTCCAGGGTATATGTGGTCAGGGACTCCGAGTATAAGTTTTAGAAACGTTGTTCGTATATATCTCCCGACCTGTGTCGAGCATGTGAACAACAATCACATTTGTCGCTGATCCTGTTATGTTACTAGGCCTGTTCCCTGATGCGAGTAAAAGGCTGCGTGACTGATGTGGAAAGTGTCACAGACGTGCCGGAAGGAGTAAAAAAAACCTTGGATGCGGTCAGCACCGACAGCTCATCCTTGTTGTTCAGTAGAATTGGGTGAATTGTGAGAAAATTGTTCGAGTGAACAGTTTAAAGACTTAGTGATAGTATTTGTTCCTCTCATTCGACTGCAGTTCCACTCTTCGACGGCAGGGGTTAGAGAGCAGAACTTTTGCTCCACGGCCTTGTAGGTTTGTTTGATATTATACCTCTCGGACCAGCCAGTATCCCGAAGTAGGTTACGCAAGAGACATTGATCTTCCGCACAGCGTCCCTTAAACATATCTTCCTAGTTATTGGCGCTCGGCGCCTTACAAATAAACGACGTGCTGTTGTCCACTCCAATTGTTCTTTCTATATAGTGTGGGCTGTAAAGAGCCACCTGGCAGACGATTCAGTAGTAAACTGAGAAACGGAATTATGTTACCTTACCCCCCCCCCTTCCGTAATGATCTTCATGCGATGCAATGGGCACCAAAAATCCCTCAGCCAAGTTTTCGAGATTACGGTTACTGACAGTAAAAATTGTCTAAATCACCGAAAACCTGACTCCTTTGCTGTCATACCATAAGCGCAAAAGGGTCAACAAATAGGGCACTAAGTAAGGACTTCGTAGCAGTGCTATGAGCAGGTAACAGACATTAGCAAATGGTGATCCGGCTTTAAGTGGGAACATCATATTATCTTTGATGGCCAATTCTGTGATTTGTCGTCGTATCCAAAGGGGTCCCTTAAACGATGTTTGGAGAGTGCCTGGTAGGTTCGCCACTGAATGAAACTGTGAGGTCGTCATGGCAGAAACGAACCGACCGGGTGTGCCATCTAGGATCTGTGTGGTTTTTTTGGGAGTTGGAGGTGGAGAAACAACCGATTCGATTCTGTCAATTAAACTAGAATTGGTAATGGTTGATGTCTTAGGGCGGACGCGAACAGGTGACAGCCTGATTCTCAATGAGTTCACTTTTGCCTGTTCTTCTCATTCACCAGACACGATATGAGACCAATTGATATTTTTGGCTGCCTTATGCCAGTCAGGCCATTTGACATTCTGAAACTATCAACTGGCGGTGCACAAAATGCACACAGTTTGGTGACTACTATTCCAAGTAGTAAAAAGACTAGGCTGCCTAACAATCGTAGTTCTAAAGGCGATTAGACTTCCATGTGCCCGGATGATGCATCTCCAAGAATTACGGGCTGACAATTTTACCCTTGATATATCACGACTTGGGGAAAACTCTTCACGTTACCGACTTCGCCAAAGTGTGTTGCTCCCTTCATGGTCCTACTTGTCACATAAACAGAAGTACTTCGGAGGCTCAAATATCGTCTTCACGGAAACGTGCGGCTGTCTGTCTACTGTATTGTAGAATATCATCATTCGGAGGAGTTTCCCGTGAACATCACTCTGGTTTACAAACGAGCACATACGTATAGTTCGTTATTCAATTAGAAAACAATCCTGATCGAAATTGGAGGACTCCACCTACCGAATGAGCTCCGAAAAATTTGAAATCGAAATGGGAATCGAATCGTCCAGCTATAACACCATTTCGGTGCCTAGCTGCCATGCCACCCAAAGGAAGAACGAGGGCTGGGATACTGTCAGGTTGCCCAAGCCTAGACATGGGAAGTCAAGAGGCAGAGGTCGGGTTCGAACCACGGACCTTCCGGTCAGTACATTTGCGCTCTAACCACTGAGTCATCTCGCCCCCAGTATGGAATTTCCAGGCCGTAACTTGTCCACGACTACCAGATACAGTTATGTAAATATAATCTAATAATAATCGTTCAGCTGTAACACACTCGGTGCTTAGCTGCCATGCCACCCGAAGGAGGGCCGAGATACTGGCAGGTTGCCCAAGCCTAGACAGAAGTCGAGGTGCAGGGGCTCGGTCCGAACCTCTAACTTGGTGTGCCTGAGGTCACTGTGCGCGAGCATCACTCTCAATTTCGTGCAGAAGGCGGACGTTCGCATCTGCCACGCGCTTCGTTATGAGGCTCATTCAAGCTTCAGGACAATTGATGAATGTGGTAGCGGCGCACGTGGGCCGTAAACAGTAAAATCAGTTGCGTCCTCAGCTACCAGCTTCGCGGATGAGGACTCCAAAACAGCGAAATCAGTGGACAGGAGGGTGAATGTCAAACACGTTCCAGTTGTCTGCAAAACGACGTTTAAGGTTCCTAGCTATCGTCCTCGACAGACAGCTACCTTAACCGATAAAAACGTTATTATCAACATCGCGCCGTGATCACTTTGGTAACGCTGACATACATAGCAAAACGATAGAGTTGAAAAGACTATACTGCCAGGCCTAGACAGAAGTAAACGATAAGCAAGAGGTACATGGTAACTGAAGGATCGCTCCTCACGTCTCCACTGGAATTACGCGAACAGGTTCTAGCATACGGATATCCTTTGATAGTGAGCATGCGATAATTCGCGTATGTCTGGTTAGTTCCCAAGTACCGTTGGACAACTTGCAGGATCAAAAATTGACGCAAGCGATTACAGTTAGCGGTAATATGAACCATAGTGAATTTCGGTTGCGTCCAGTTATTCCTGACCTCATTTTGAACACACCTCGGATCATCATATCTTGATGATGTACGAAATGCTGTAGAAGCTCCTGCTTCGAATGTGTTACACATATCGATTAGAGTGACTTTTAAGTGCGGGAAAACCGTACAATCCTCTGGTTATTTGCATTAAAAGGGATAAATTGTTCCCGAAGAAGCGCTTCCAAGAGAACGGTCTGGATACTCAGGTTCACAGAATACCTCTGCATTGGTCATAAAACGGTGGAAATGACGGCTCTTAACCACTTGCGCATGGACATTTGTCAACGATTCTCTGTGAGAAACCCTTTCAATGAAGGGCAGTTAACGTAGTTGAATCAGCTCAAGCGTGCATTTCAGATTGGCGCTTCTGATCGGCAGATTTCCCTAGTCGGTTCGTGTGTGCCGTCTGCCTGAAGCTTGCGAAGTAACTCTACCACTCTAAAAATTGGAAACGGGAAAACATCTATCGTGGAAACCACAACCAACGAAACAAAATACAGTGTAGGATATCCAGCATTTCATCTGTTTTATACACGACCTGGCTATTTCGATCAATAAGAGTCCCATGAAATTATCGCCATTTGCATAGAAAGAAAAAATATATAGACACAAGATCAACCTTCCGTTCAGTGTTCTTTACGGTGACACGCAGTTTATTGCCATAAATTGTCAAAGAACGATTAGAGTTCGAGTGAACTTACTGAACGGAAGGTCTGTTGTTTGAGCCCAACCCGGATTGCTCTTGTCAAGGCTTGGACAACCTGACACCACCTCAGACCTCGCGTTACATGGCGTCTAAGTGCCGAAAAACTCCTACAGCCGCACGAGCAGCAAACGAAGTGCTTTTCAAGACATATGATATTCACTTTACTCGCGGCTACAATTTTTTCATGGTCGTAAGGAACGAAGCCTGTGCACTTGAAAAAGCGGACGACGATGGTCAGTCGTGAATGTATATTTCCACCAACAGAAGCAGTTATCGATTAATCCAGGCTGTTTATTGAGCCGTAACACCCTTTTGCTACCCAGCTACAGTGCCACCCGAAGGAAACACGAGAAATAAGATACCGTCAGGTTGTCCTAGCCTAGACAGGAGCAGTCGAGATGCCGGGATTGAGTTCGAACTATGGACCTTCCGGGCAGAAAACTCACCCCTTAACCACTGAACTATCTTGAGCGCCACGGCTTCACAGGCCGTTTGTCAATAGTCAAACATAATTGAACACTTCGGTAATTGGCTACGAATATCAACCTCATAGATTGTGATGAGCTACACTAGACGACCATGACTAAATGAGAACATTTTCAACCGACCCATTTCTATCGATTTGTAACACGTTAGGACTCATTCACAGCGCGATGCATAAACAGCCGAACGACCCAGCTGCATAGTGAAATCACTGCAACATCCGCTGCGTCCACGTTCGCTGGACTGAAAAAGACTACCGATTGATTTCGGTTTTGCAGTACTCGCAATAAACTTGTTTATACTCTGCCGGTTAGTAGTCCGATATGGCTCAAATCTGAATGCTAAACCGCTGTTTCTAATCAGAGTTACCACCCAAACAATGAATAAGCAACCCAGAACGCCCAAGTCCTTTGAATACATTGGGGTAGTCCACAGCCCGGATATCTAAAAACTGCCAGTCCGGAGCACAGCTATGTTGCAAAAAGCTATGGCTAAAAGGAGTGGAACCTATCCAAGAATGGTTCTCGTTAAACCTGCTGGATGCAAGGACCTGAACTAGATAGTTGGAGAACCGTTCAGATTTAACTTTTCTGGCGCCACAGTGTGACGGACTCTCGCAGACGATGCAACTATCCGCACTCCTAAACCTGACCCCCCCGCCCCCTAGGATAAGTGGTGACTGCAGGTATGCGACCAAGTTTGATCTTTCATTCACGATTCGGAGCTCGTCATATAACCCTTCCAAGATCTGCGTTCACTTCTCCCTCTATCGACCATCTGCACATTATTGACTCCAACCCTACCGATGAATCACGCAAAAGCTGACATCTTGGTCCATTCGTTCTGAACAATCCAAGCGAAATACACAATGCCTATTATCTGCTTCACCCACGCCCCACTATGGAGTACTGCCGAGTCTGACTGTGGACGCCCGTCTATGAGCCGCCATTACATAAAATTGGAATAGATTTACTCCGAGCTTATCACAGTCCAATTAGGAAGCAAATGCGCCCTGGAACTGAAATTTCCGATAGATTGGAGACCCAATCAGGTCACCCGGACTTACCTAAATTCTCAAGCTGACCGAGGCGTGGATTTACACAGCGCACAGATATCTGAGTCAGAAATAACAGCTACACTGAGATCTTCCCAAACCGCCCCGATAAACTGAAGAGAAAAACAACCAAAAAGGCGTGGTCCGATAGTTTATTCAACTAACTTTGTGATCGGAGCAGGTCGGAAGATAAGTGGCAGCAGACACAATTACACCTTAGAGCCAAGGACTGTGTGACGTTCTGGGGGAAATTGGACCACGCTCTTCTACACAGTCTTCATACGAACAATCATCATCATAGGCCAGTGGTTTCCACAATAAAAATCTCCTCAACAACACAGCTGAATGAGTCTGGAGGGGTTCGGGAGCCGTCAGTCAGTTTTTTTCTGGTTTTTTTTATTAGAAAAATGGAAGATCTAGAATTTTTTTGTTTGTTTTTTATAGAAAAACCTAATTGAAGTTTCGGTTCACATAAAGCAGAAGCCCCTTGCGTCCTCGCGCACCATGAGCGCGACAGAGACAGTGGTAAAACCAGCGGGAGAGAAGAAAAGATACTGTTACTCACACAATGAGAAACAGCGTGGATGAAGTCCGGAACTGGTGTGTGTAGCCTAGACAGATCAATGGATTCGTGTGAACTTGAAGAGGAGCACGCCGAGAAGGAAGAGGCGGTGGCGGCCAGAGCAACAACAGGATCCACTGAAAAATTGGTACATAAGGCGCTTGGTTCGCTCATGGAAAAAGAAGGGCAGTCGTGGCAGACGAAACGAGTTGAGAGACCACCAATCGAGGTAGCAGCACTAGGACGGGGCGTTTAAATAATGACTAGCTGAGACGACCTACAGAACGACAAAAAGATGAAATAAGTTCTAGCAAGCGTGATAATAATAATAATAATGGTACCGATAAGAAGGGGATGAACCGCCGGAATAGATGAGAAAATAGGATGATTACGCGTATAAGATGATAAGGATGGGGTTGACCGGAGGTAAAAGTATGTGCGAAGTTCCAAATCTCCGTGTGGGTGATGTGCACCACGTTTTGCATGATTGGAAGAAACAGAAGGCAGGAACAATACAGATAAGAACGAAGTAGAACGTGGCTATCTCGGCACAAGTGAGCCATTGAGGCAGGAAGTTGTTGAACCAAGCCAATAGCAGAGTACGATTGAGAAGATCACGGGAATGTATCACAGAACCTTCATTCATCCATCCTTCCAACGATGATGACCGCAACAGGTAAATGAGAGAGCCGGAAAAGATCGACATTTACCATCCGGTGATCATTGAGACCCTACAAGGCGACGGTTGTAACACACCTTGGCCAACAACAACAAAAAAGATGTGGAAAGGAAGTAAGTAAGTGGGATCTGTTGGTTTTCAATGCAGGCAAAAATGGGTGAATCTTTTTGGAAGTTTCAGTCAAAACTTTGGGATTTTTTTTAAACCAAATTCTGCAGTATCGGTGTTTGTGTGGATGCGCGGAATGACGATCACTAGCAGCAGTTCCCCAGTTGAACATTACTCTCACATGCTCCCCTGGTTACAGGAAAGGTGTGTAGTGGTGTTGTAGCAGAAGCAGTCACGGTCAGTAGTTCATTCAGTTCGCTGTCATCAGGGCAGAATTGAATGTAAACGTTGCCGGAAAGGTCAAGATGAGGGCGAGGCTGTTTGATCTGCACACGAACAACCGAGAATGAAAGCGTAAATGAGGCGGTAGGTATTGGTGGTAGAGAGAACACAAAATACGGAAAATAAAGATCAAGTTTTGGATGACGCATCCTTAAAACGATTTGAATGAGGATATTGTCGACGACCAACCAGCGGATAGTGGGCCGGACCGATCGCTTGGTCGGTCAGCGTGCTGGACGAATTGGTGAGTGCATCGCTAGTATTGCTACTACAAGCTGAGTTCATTTCACCTATACCGGAACTCGCGGAATCCTCAGAATCATCTGCAGAATTGAAATGAGCCGGCTTTTCATCCGTGACGGAGGCCAGAGGAGCAGCAACATCAGGATTACCAGATGCTTGATCGGACAGACAGACAGCGTTTGCACTATCAGAAACCGATTTGACATTTTCCTGGGAATAAACACAAGCACCGGGTGATTCCATGGACATTACCGTCGTGTTGCATGACTCCAGAGACACAGAGGTTACCGTATTACTGACTTGGTGTTCGGTCGATTCCAAAAGGGTCAACGGCTGAGGCTCCACCTCCCCAACAGTGGGGTGAATGTTAGCTTTTGCGTCGAGGTGGGCGGTGGGAAATTTCGCAGACAGCGGGGCTGTGGCCATAACGGAAGGACTTGGGGTGGATGTAGCACTAGCACCGATAGGACCGGAACTATTGATTGTGGAGCTAGGACGAGTAGGGCGTTGAATATACAGACTAGCTGCGGCAGCCGCCAGCCCAGACACGGCGTTAGAATTGTTAACAGAAGGGCTTGTGTGATGGACTTGCATATGTTGTGGTACCAGAAAGGGATATGGGATGTTACATGGAACTTGGGAAGCATTGTTAATTGATTGGAAAGTTGATCCCACGTCTGTAACACCAACGCTACCCTTACCCAAATGACTAGACACATCAGTGGGATGCTGTTGGATTGAAGTGTGCAAAAGAGCACCATGTGGAGATGGATAAGCGTATGCGGCTTGCAGCGGATAAACTGGAGTTTGAGACAAACGTGGAGCTGCTGGGTGACGTGAGAGTTGAGTCGGCAAGTGGAACGGCTGGGTTGTGTAGTAAAAGGGAAAAGCTGTTTGACCAGGAGAGGAAATCGCGTGTTGCGCATGCATGCCGGGAGGGACAGCGGGATGCATGTAGGCCGCTTGTTGGTGTTGCTGCTGTTGTTGTAGTGCGGTCATATATGCAGCAGCCCACGCCGCATGGCTTTGAGTTGGATTCAAAGTGGCTAATGGATTAGCATGACCGGCGAAAACGGCGTTAGCGAATGGTGGTGAGGCGACCTGTGTTGCTTGTTGGCCGCCGGATACAGAGGTCATTGCAAAGTTCATCGTAGGGCCCGCAGCATACACAGCGGGAGCATTGTGACTGCCTTGATTCAGCAAGTATTGCGGCAGACACGATGCTGGCCGAATGGGCAATGCGTGGACAGGCACGCCTTCCGTCGAGTGTAAACTTCCACCTTGTATTTGGGAGGCATAGTGTGAACCATTGGGAAGATTGTTTTGATATCCACCCATGGGAACTGGTGGACCCACGTTGATAGAATGCTGTGATCCCGCAGTCAGAGTATAACCGTTAGAACAGATCAATGCACCAGCATGTTGTGGTGGCCAGCTCGCACCGGGAGAGCGGTCGAATGAGAGAGCAGTGTTCGCCGGTCCCGTCGTCATGCGTGTCGCCTGAGAGGTGAAGGTGTTTGCAGACGCAGTGGTGAGCTGCCCAACGACAGTACTAGCGGAAGTGAGAGGACTTGCAAAACCAGGTTGACTGGATATAGCGGTCGGTGTTGACCTCCCGATTTCTCTTATGTTGGTAGATGTAGGGGATTGATCGATTGTGGGCTCGTTGCTACTGACGTCGGCCACCGAAGCATTTGACGTGACTAGGCTACCTTCCTCAGGTTCATTTGGTGAAAAAGCTGGTGGCAGATGAGACGGAATTAACCTGTTCGTCACCAGTGCCGTCAGACTGCTGTCGGGCGATGGATATGGTACCCACGATTCCTCCGGAACTAAGAAATAAAGAACAAACATGAGAGCAGCGCTGGGAGAATAAGAACACAACTAACTTTCGTTAGGTAAGAACAGGTAAAATGAACATATGCGGCTGTCCCCATGTGAAGAGACGATAGTGAGGAGCTGATCAAAAGTGATCTCTCCAGATGGTACTCTATGGGTAAAAAGGGGGAATATAACGTAATAGTAACATCAAAAAGCTGGCACAGGCTACCAATGAAACTCGTGATGAGCACGCAAAAGCAGAACAGGTAGACGAATCCTACAGATATCGTCTTCGTTTGGACGCACTACTGTTTTTTTATATTCTGGACAAGCCAAGGACAAGGTAAACTCCAGTCAAAACAAACGTTTAGATGTTGTCTATCCAACCGCCCCCAGGGATGCACATCCTTTTGGAGCCAATGATTCTTCGAATTCCCAAGACCTTCCCTTCTAGACCAGAAGGCGTATACGAGGAGTTGCACTGGATGTTCAAGACGCCAAGTGCTCAGGTGATTGTTACTGCAAACTTATTTCCGTTTCATGGGTCAACCGCTCGATTAGGCGTCGATATTCTTCACCCAAACACGCCTCATTGTGGACGCAGCTGACGAACATGCGAGAAAATATCCAGTCTGCCGAAACGTCAACCCATCACATCGGTATCGGTACATCAGTTGAGACAAAGCATGTAAGAACGAGCCCGGGGTAATTGCGCAGCTGAGGCAACAACCCAACTCTCCACTGTGTGTACAAGTCGCGACCGGGTCCCCTTAAGTACGAGCAAGCTTAATAGAACCTAATTGGCTTTTTCAAGAGTTTGGAAGAAGAAGGATGGTACTTTAGGCTGTTAGCCACTAGCTTCGTCCCTGTGTGTCACACATGTGCTTAGCCAACCACAGCTCGACGAGTGTCAGGTAGCGAACTGCACCACAGATACACCATAGACATCAAGCAACTCATTAGCTGGTGATAAACCAGTCGCATATCGGACTAGAAGGGGTGCTGTTTGTCAGGGGTAATTTTGGTAGTAATTAAAGACAGCTGACAGTGACACCATACGCAGCTAACCTTCATAAGTACACCCGAAGAACGTAATCTCTCGTCTCCACTGGGGGCGGGGGCGAAATATTCGGGGACTATCGACCAAATCGCGGCTGAATGGACGTTGCCTTTTTTCGGTAGGACCTCTCTTGAAGGGACTATTGTGGGAGGCAGTCTCGAGAAGGATACTCGGAAACAGAGAGCAATGTATAGGCCTAGTGTTGAGATGGACCAGTAGGTAGGTACGACCAGTACGGTACACTAGAAGGATCACTTGTATTCAATTCTTCGGCTATAAACGGTATCACAGACAGGATGGTTCCAACTTCTAAAGTCCCTCGCACCCCCCCACCTATAGAGGGACAAAGCCAGCAATAGTCGCTGAACTGAGAGCGACGGACTTACCAGCTCACCTACGGTGAGTAGCTCAAGTGAAGAGTTCGAGGACGGTCACTCACCTAACGCGATAGTTTTAAAGCAGGAGTGCCATTGTCTGCGTGACCCGAGCAAAGTCCGAGGGAACCAGGATCTATGTGTTGTGCGAAAGGTGGCTAAACGGATCGCAGCGCACTAGCGCATCTAACAGACAAATTAACAATAGCAATCGGTTGTCGAGATCATTGTGTGAGCAGACTACTGAAACAACAAAGACGAAGAAACGTCTGCTGCTGGAGACTAAGTCACATTAATATGTGGTTACCTCCAATGCCACCACTGGTCAAAGCGAAATAACTAAATCCGTGTCTTCGTCCGAATTAACCACTGACCATACTTTCTGATATGTTTATGATTTGAAAAAAAAACATAGGATAAACAGTGAGAAGCCAGACACTGCCTTCACCCAACAAGAGTTTCCTTCAAAGTGTATGTGGAGAAGGGTTCCCGTTGAAACAAGCTGATTTGTTGGAATGAAAAGAATTCGAAAGATTGGGAGCAAATACACCCCACTCCGAGAAATATTTCAGCCATTGCAGTAAAAGCTAGTGAGGACCAAGTTCGTGACGCGCCGATGATTGCACTACATTAAACATCATTTCTTAGCCTTTCCATTTCTTCAACAACGAAATATATTGTCGGAAACGGTTGTTATTATTCATAGGTAAAGGGCGGAAGTAAAAAAAAATCAATCGAAACTTTGTCCCATAGTTGTGGAAATGCTGAGAAACACGGTACAGCTTTCTATCCTTATTGCAAACCACCAACAGTGCGCATCACACCAATCTCCAGTCCCAGTGTGAGTTAATCACACTGTCGATCTCCCGAATATGGTCGCTTTCAACTACTACTTGGGAGAGCGAGGGTTTGAATCTTCCTGGATGTTCGTAAGCTACGCACTGCTGATGTTTCCCAAACAGAAGGAAGCAGCTATGCAGTACTTCTCGGCTTTTTGGGACAGTCACCTCACTTAGGGGCCGAAATCTCGATTGGATGTAAAAATGCCTGCCAGGGCCTCCACTCTAACAGCTATCCGGTGTCCAAGAAGAAAGCGAACAGCTGCTGGTGCCCAAGGTAATTATTATCAACGTCACCGACAGCATAACATCAGTGTTCAACACTAATGCTTCGCTGAGGACAGGAGGACGATTAGGGTCCTCGACCAAAGTCTGAAAAGCCTGACCGCAAGGCAGCGGTATTTACCGAGAAATGTAAGTGCGTTTCCATTTCTACAGAACAACTGCCACGCGTTCCAACCCTACACTAGGAGGGGCAGGAGACTGTGTTGGTCAGACCTCCAACTATTGACCAGCCTGGTATGAGAAACTGAGTGTCGCATGGGCGCCCCCCAGTATAGCTCACTGGGTAGCGGAGGCACACGAACCGCCACACCACGGTAAGGTCCAGTCTCTTCGTACCCAAGGTAAGCAGTTGCAAAGATCTACAGCCTGTCTACCAGCTGCGCTGTAGATGGAGTACCGCACACCAAAGCCTGTATTCTCTCCATAAAGTTAGTCAGATCCCAGAGCCCGTTGCGCGATTTATTTCCGCTCATTCACAAGCGGTATTGGTTGCCCCTCAACGCACCTTCGCATGTCCATCCTTCCGTTTGTCAACTCAATTTGTTTTCACGCTCAGGTATATCGGAGACGGCGATTCGGTCCAGTCGAAAGCGTCTGTGGGTGCCTTCTAGTTTTTTTCAGTTGCATAATTTAATCACCTCAGTTTTCGGACAACGCGCGGCAGCCAGGTTTTGAACCTCGGACATTGAGACTAGTAACGATGTCCACAGGAAGTCATTCTATGCACTTTCGCGGGCCTGCCTATCCAAAATTTTCAGTATGTTCAGGTGGGTTGGTTGCAAACCCAATAACTAAACAGGCGCACCCAATGATATTATCTTCGCGTAGGCTGGTGGCCCCAGATGCCAGATCACAAGTAGCTCAGCTTTTTACGGTTGGTAGCAGACTGATCTGCTTTGGTCTGTACGACAATAATCACAGAAGGTCCCATGGCAAAGACCGGATTGTCCAGGGTGCTGAGGACCGCATAGACACATAGTGGGCACCGGCCCCGAAATTCACATACCAACGTTTTCAGAAAATGCGAAATGAGAAATGGTAGTGGTAGCACTGTGAAACTTACATCGATCAATCCGACGGACTCCGCGTAGGCCACCTCCCATATCCTCCAGACAAACCACCTTGCTGTTGATCAACGCCTGCTCCACCTCATCCACGGTTGTTTTCAAAGCGAGAAGGCGGGGGGCTTGTATAAGCTTGTCCAGTGGGAGTGTGAGTCGGTTGACAAGCATTCGGAGGAAAGTGGAATCCCGAATGAGATTTTCACGCGAAAAATAGTGATGCCTATTGAGAAGAGGGAGAGAACAGTTCGCAGAGCAGTGGAGCAGAGTCAGCCGGATGCACTCATCATTGGCAACAACAGACCAGTAACACATACCGGTGATCAACTGTCATAGATGTACTATGAGTTGAAAGGTCAAGTACTCCACTCCAATCTGGCAACCTATGCTATAGTGATCATGTACACAGACTTGGTGTTATGGAACCCAGTTAGCTGCTGTGGGTAGACGACGGTAAGAGTTGGAGTTACTGTCCCAAGTAAAGCGAGTGCTATTTAGACGGATCTCGCCCAAAATACAGTTCAGTATGTATTTTCCTGACGGAAAACTACTCAATGTTGTTGAAAACTCTTCGACAGACCACGGCCAGTTTGTCCCTATTTGCGACCCATATGGTAGTCGCAGTCCCCGAGTATCCGCCAGCCTTATTTCTACTTGAACCCAAACTGTACACAATTCGCGAAATGCACTCATTTGCAAACTAACTTGGGTTAAACGGGAGACTCAGCTAAATCGCAGCTGAACCTATCGGTTATAAAATTCAAATTTCAAATGGTTCAGCTGAGGTTCGGTTGAATTCCCTGCTAACATCAACCTAGTTTGAAAATGAGTGTATCCCACTACTCGATACGACCCAACACACCTAAGCTCATCTGGATTAATAGTCACGAAAGTATTCGCTGTCACTTTGACGCAGCTGACCAGGAAGTTACCCATGCGTTTAGAGCGCACAATAGTACCCTAGCTAGCAACTCACGTAAAATAAAGGATGTAACTGGCTTTTGATGGAAAAAGGAGATATTCGCCCCGTGCAGCTGTCTTTGGAGCAAAGGCCTCGCCACTGGGAAGCAGACCCACTTCGACTCGTGTGGAAGTTTTTGTTTCTGGTAACATTTTTTCCAAGTCCTCGTAGCTAACGACACGGTAATCCCGGTCAAGTGATTCGTTTGGCACGTGAGCTGAGGGTTGAGGGGAAGGGTGAAGGAGAGGTGTTGTGGCGGGCAAATGACCCACCACGGACGCCCACGGATTCTGCTGACGACCGTCAAAGAAACCAACAGGTGACTGAACCGGACGGGGGAATGGTACGTTCGGACGGAATTGAGTAATCAAGAATCCGGGCTGAGGCACAATCAGCGGTTGGGCATGGTCCTGTGCCATTGCTGCAAACAGAACATAAAACAAACCCCTTTTAATGAACAAAATTAAATGGGTGCATGCCATTTAGCGTCAACGGAAACCGAAATTCCACAAAACACGGACACGAAGACGACGGTGACATAAGACAACCCGGTTCAGATCGAAATCTGTCAACTCTGCATGGCATGCCCCATGCTGGGTATATTCGAGATGACGACTTGTCGCGCAGAAAAAGGCCACGCTGGGATATCAGGTAACCTTCACTCTCTATTAGACTGACAGAACATCAAGAACGAGGTATTCATTCGAATATCGGTTGAATCTCACAGTAGCGGTCTGCACATGAGTGATTCATTCGTCAGTGACTTTTCGAATAACTGAGACCAAACAGGGAACACTTCTAACCGACCATGGCAATGTGAGAGAGTCGTACATAACATACTTGTCCAGCTACCGTTGTCATGGTAGCCGAAAGACTCACCTCCTGAACGTGTCACAGCGGATACAAAGCATCAGTACTGTGTACAATACCCAAGATAATGATCTAGTTGAAGATTCTCGAGAAACCTCCAGATGCCAAGTTTTCAAACCTCAGTAACAGACATACGGAGCAGGATGCACTAGATTCTATCAAATGGCTTTATTTACTGTAACGACAGCCACATCTAACAAGCGGTTATTGACTCCCGAATGACTACTGAAGGTGCCTTTTAAGCTATCGATTACTCCAAGTTAAGGCGATCCCTTTTTCAATGGCAAAAGCTCCTCGCTTGAAGACGGCAGAACCTAGTAACGGGAATTATCAATGAACGTTCGCTGAATTCCAAGGCAGAAAGCTCAGTTTTTGTTAGCTAACTGGCACCGACCAAAAGAACTATCGGTATATATGTTGAAAACGAGCTCCGACATTCAATATTGGCGAATTAGTTGATATACGCATATTCCCGCACATAGTAGTATTGTCTGTGCGTGGTGCAACATGAGACGACAAAACGCAAAACGGTCATTAGATGAATGCTGGGAGAAAATGGACATTTATGCTACTGACTGCCGTTCTCTCATACGGGCGTGAATCATTCCCGTTACTAGGACCACGTCCTCGGAGGCAACCCAAACTTTTGGATGCAAGTCTAACGCCACATCTGAATACTTTTCTCCCGATTGCGCGATTGGAGCTCGTCAAGGTGGGCACTGAAAGGTGACTCAACAATGGAAGGTTGCTGCGTGCGGTGGTCGTAATCAGCAGTTTGCTCACTTATGCCAGTAGAGCCGAAACAGCCTCCAGATAAATAACCTCGGCTGTTTGGAGTTCATCGTTTCTAACAGCGAGTGGCAGAGCCGACTTCAGCCAATCGAATAATGCTTTTCATATAGGAAGGGAGAAGCGCATTCCGAATTGTTCGATTGACGCCGCTAGACTGTCGAACGCGAGTTGTACTACCAGGGCCGTGTCACAGACTAAAGCGATGTCGCATTCCATCTCCCGTAGTCCGTTACCTGCGATCAACTCTAGGAATCCGTGCGATGAGTTTTCCGAAACTTCCTTCAAGGTGTCATTGGTAGTATACAAAAACGAAACGGTGGTAACGGACAAGTTACAATGATGATGACCACAATTCACCTAAGGCTACTGGAGACAGTGTGCGTACGATAGCTGACCGTTAACTTGTTCATTGCCTGTGTGCCTATACAAAGCTTGAGTGATCTTCACGTCCCTCCCATGTAGGTCATTTCCAGGTACACATTTCTACATACCAGTCCCATCAAGCGAGTCAAGGGCTCAGTTGATACCAAGATGAAGGGCAGTAGGCCGACGACAGGTGAGGGGATGTCAGTACAACGAAAATATAATCAATACTGCCTTGCTCGAGATAGAAACCTGACAAATGTTCGTGAATGTGCCATTCTCAGCATGGAAATGGACACCAAGGAACGACGGATAGAAAAGTTTGGATGCCACAGCAGTGGCTGCTGCATTTAGACGATCATTTTTGTTATCAGAATTTTAGCAGCAGTTTACACTCTGCAAATGTGAAGTGCATGCCACGCCGTGCGGCAGAATGAGTAGAATATTTCAAAACTCTGAACCAAGGAGAGCGATCCCGTCTGCGTACTCAATGTCTACGAGCGAAAGCCTTGAGAGCACCTTGGTTCTCGACATTTCAGGGACAGGAAAAGTTTCAGGTGGCATGTCCAAATTGGACGCCTCAATGGTAGCTTGTCGACAACCAGCACATTAGGTCCAAAGTCTTGAAAACTCCGTGCCAGAGACCGGGAGAAAATATCATTATATGCACCGCAGGGGTGAGATGGCTGTGGTTAGAGCGCGAATATACTTATCGGAAGGTAAGGTAATGGTCAGAACCTCCTACACTAACAACAGAGCACACATCTCTGTGCACTGTGGAATCAGTAACCGTAACTAGTCTTAACACGACACATTCGAACAATTCGCAGCTGACTTTCATATGCATCGACTACGCTCAGGTCATCAATGTTGTTCAGCCCATAAACTCAAAAGGGGACTTCAGTGCTCGAGTAGTAGGGCATTATGAAACTCAGCACAATAACTGGAAAGAGTAAACGAGGGTACTTCCAGCCGATTCAGATTCGGGAGGGAATTCGACGTAGCACGTGGCGCTTGAATGTCGGAACTTGTGGTTGTGCTCCAAAAAGCCGGGCATGAATATTTGGTGAACGCGACCACGACCTGGACCAAAGCCCTTTCTGATTCGGTCCCATAGGACGCTGAGGTACAGTGCGGAAACGACGATGGCAATAACAATAGTAATATAGATCAGCTGAGGCATCCTTCGGTTCATCAATGCCACGCAACTCTCACCGAAACAAGATCGTCCCAACTTTGCACAATGCCGGGAGCTCCGCCAGTGGCACGAGATTACCACGCACCACCAAGTACTGAACATGAGATACAACAATGACAGCGCCCGCATGTCGGAGAAGTATGATCGCCGGCCTCGTACACCCTACGAATTACCAGACATCGACTGAAACCCAGCCTGCCCACCGACCTTGAAGTCTAGTGGACACAGAAGGCCAAGGAAACGGAGGGGACGAGGAATCCTGGGAATACCCGAAATTATTTCCACTGATTCGCACTGCCGATCCCCAGACGCGGTCGGCGAGTGAAACGATCAGGGATCGAACTAGCGCGAACACGTTCAACAAAGAAAGGCTTGACCGGCAGGCCGAGGATTTTGAAGAACAACTCTCGTGTGCATCCCGTACTACTCAGTAGGTTTGTCGAACTGCACTGGAACCCTGAATGGTGAACTGGAACATCCTACGGACTTGGTTATGACTGTATATGTTCTCCAAAGCACAACCGAGTTCCTGGTCAGGACGACCTCTCATCGTCTTTGTTTAAGGATTGGAGTAAAGTCCCCAGTCAATAACAAACAACAATAAATTGCTCGGCTGTAATGAACTTCCGGTGCCTCCCCGCTGTGCCACCTGAAGGAAGCATGAGGACTGAAAGTCTCAGGCTGCCCAAGCACATATAGGAGCTGAACTTGGGTTCGAGCCTCGAACCTTGAGGCCGGTAATTTCGCGCCCTAAGAACTGAGCTACCTCCGTCAGTGCTTGTCTAATCTACTTGCGTTCATTTTCGAAAAGAATAATGTGAGTCGTTTAGGGAGGATCTGCGATAGTCTACTTTCGAAAAAATGGGACCATAGAGATTGTGGTAATCATAAGGGGGTCAACTGGACTCGCCGTAACGGGGCTTCTGGCGTCGTCACCTTATGGCTCCTCGGCCCGAGGAGCATTCACGCGAGCATCAAGGATTCTGGCCCGTGGGGGTTGCACTAATCAAATCTACACACTCCACCAGCCGCTGGAACAACACCACATGTATAAATGATCCACAATTTCGGTATACCTGTATTACTAAGCCCCATTTCATTCCCTTGGCCGACCGGTTCTCCATAACACGCTTGATCAGCAAGGTATTTGTCAAGATGTCTGTCAATATACTGTGTTAATGTACTTTGTATTCTCATACTTCCTGGCGCGTGAGAATATACGGGGAGCCTACCAAAAGGTTTAGTACATTAGTGATGTCAACAAGGATGCCCACTCTGCATTCTGCCTTGATATCCTGATCGACGAGAGGAAAGTTAGGCCTTCAAAATATGGATATTCAAGCTGCTGCTGCTGTCCGCTGAGTACGCAGACATCGTTCTCGTCTTTGAACAGGAACGGAAGGCACGGATGTTTTTGGATGGACTGACCAGTCATCCCGCCGTCAGGCACAGTGTAAGGCCATGATGCTCTTGGACATGCAGACACGGAACACACCTAATACAACGTAAAAGAAGGCATTCGAGGTTGTAAAGCGTTCCATGTATCTTGGAAGTTCTCAATTTTTATTCCTTTCTTCACATTGAGGCCTTTAAATAAATTATGGTTGAATGGCAGCGAAACATCAGTGTTGAACACTGATGCAATGCTCTCGATGATGACTGCTACATTGGGACACCCATACTTCAATCTCAAGAGACGCGCGTCATGCTACAGTACGGGCCATCATACTGTATGGCCGAGACGTACCCTCTGCAAGCAGCCGAAGACGCCTTCAGGCCTTTGACAACCATTGTCTCAAAACAACAGCTCGTGTAGACTGGGGCCAACGAATCAACCAGCCAAAAATAAATGATGGGTATGTGACAGCGAAGCATCAGTGTTCAGCGCTGATGTGATGCCGATGACGAAGAGCCCAGGGTTAGCCTTCCCGTCATCTACTTTCTTCTTCCCATTGTGAAGCTTTATTCAAATACACTAACACGATTGTGCGAAAGTGAAGTACCAGTTTTCACATCAGGTGTTGCTGTCAATGACGGTGGATCTCAGTGTCGACTACTGAACCATGGTGGATTGAACTTCTCACCAGCTGCAATAAGTGAGCTGGCAACGTTCAGTGTGATAGCAGTTTATTACCTTATTTGATTCGTATATTTTGCCGCATAGCAGAGGATGACTGTAATATCCGTTCCGGCGTTGAAAACCATGGGCACATTGGGAACCTGGTTTGCTGTTGGTTTCCATAACCCGGTGTTCTACAGCAGGATGGTTTCAAGTTTCACCCCAACGAACGCATGGAGGTTTGTGCGCAAGTCCGAATTCTGGTTCGAGCGACATGTTGACGGCTCCGAGAGGCCAGCGAACATGAAAACTAAACGACCCAACGATAAGCAGTGCACCTAGGTTCGCTGACGCATATCGATTTACTGACGGTGTTGCCGGCTATCGCAGACTATCATCGTTTTCACCGTTGAATCGCCAGGCCTTCGGGGTTTTGCAGCAGTCCATATATGTGAAACCGTTTACGCAGGTAAATATGAGTAGGGATTTATGATACCAAGCCCTAAAAAATCAGGTTTTCCTTCATTCACAGGAGCTTTGGTCCCTAGTCCCTGTGCTGACGAGCTGCGAATTCTCAGAATTCCGGAGATAGGAGGTGCAGTGTTCTCGCCGCTTAATTGACGCATGGGCGCGCACAGGCCTGGAACTCCAAACCAAAAGTACGGGAAAAGCATGTGATCAAAAGAGCACACAGGAATGCAAAATAGTGGAAAGTTCCTGAGTCAAAGGAAATACTGACGCTGTAACTAGAATACGGAAGAACTAGGTACCGGTGCTACCTTTAACAAACCTGTACAAGCACAAATGACGACAATTTACCTAGTCCATGATTTAGCGCACTGACAGTCATCTAACAGAACACCACACAAACTGTAAAACAGCTGTTTAAAAACCTGATTTTGGAAACTGTGCTCGTTTTCAACGTTTCTGTTAAGAATGTCTCCAAGAAAACTAAAGGGCTTAACGATAAGAATATGAAACCGGACAACTAGGGAAATAGCGAAACGAATGGGCATATCTTGAAAAGTTATCTCGAATTGACTGTAACAAGCACTCGAATGAGAAAAGGTGGCGGTTTGTCGATCCCATTCATCACGTGAAATGTTGTTTCGAATTAGCGACTGAAAAAAGTTTTCTATAGACAAATACCTGTTGATAAACTCCGCCTGCATGAACTACACCAGAAAAGCAAGAAACCCACCGGGCTAGACCAGATCAGCCGCGCTTTGCGTACGATCATCCACTAAAACAAGGCCGATGACGATGGGGTCAGTTCAGGCCGGTATTCAGTTCGTCAAATAAGTCCTATATGCTTGTCGCCCTTAATCCTATAAGAAGGCGTCAACATATTTAAAAATAACAAGGAAGGAAGTAATCCAGCTTTATGTACAGCCGTGTACACTGATGTCAGATGTTCCACCCACCTAATTAAAGCGCGGTATGTTCGAAACTGGTTTCGTTTTCCCCTTAATCTCGGCTGAATTCAAAATGAGTGGCTAGCCGTAGGCTGAGCAATTCCCAGGGGCTTTTTATATGGATTCGTTTGGCACGCCACGTCTGCCGAGTAGTTCGGCGGCCGTTGTATTGGTGGAGCCCAGGTCCACCGATGTGAACAGTGACTTTACATTGAAAGGACCCAGTATTTCTTCCTCTTCAATGCGTATAACACTCGGTTTTTCCATGAATAGCTCTTCTCTTTTGACTGAGTTTTATGACCCGCATTTTTTTGGCAGGTTGTAATTTGGTTCATCTGGAGTGGTACGTTTCGTCTTAGCTGTGTTTTCAATTCGTGTAATTTCAGTAGTCCGTAGGAGCTGGGGATGGCCGGGTCCTGAGCTCATATTTTCCAGTACAAGGGACAGATTCTCGGTGTAGCAGCTGATGGTGCTTTACGTATCGCGGCCTTGACAATACATGCTTGAGTTCGAAGGCGTATTCTGGCGGAGGTGGAACTCAGAGAGACAGCAGGTCAAGGGGTCTCTGACGAGAGCAAGTGCTGTCATCGGCTGGTGTAGTCATTGCTCTGGCTGGGAGACGTGCCGCATCAGCCGTTTCAGGACCTGGAGAAATTTCTACCGGGGTGATGGGGACATTTGCAGTTTTCCTGTGTGGTGAAGCAGAAAGTTCATCTGCAGGGGCGATGGAGGGCTCAGGGTCTTGCAAGTCTACGGAGCTAGAAGCTGCTGGATAGTTTTGTGTGGGTCCAGTGCTGAGAGCAATCACAGAGCACTGAGAGTATAAGGGTACCATGGGAGCATCAACGTAAATACTGGCAGTTGATGGCGTAATAGATTTAGGTACGACAGAATGTGGGATCGGGTTCACAGGGGAACAAGATGGCCGATGGTTTGAGATGGGACGTCGGCAAGCTTCATTCATAGATGCAGTATTAGTCTGCCCGATTGTCAGGTTGATCGCTTTGCTGATCGTACGGGTTGTCGGGGTACTTAGGGGACCGGCGGAGTCGATTTGGTATCCCGGAGGAGGGATATGATACTTGGTCTGGAAATTCGTGAGAATCGGAGCCAACAGATTCCTGTGTGGCATCAGAACGAGGTTTAGGGTCAGTGTATATAGTGGGCGTGGACAACACAACCGTCTCAGCGTTATCAGAGACGGCTGGGGCCCGGCAGATTTTTATGCCACTGCAGAGGAGGCCGGGTAATTCAAAAGGTTCTGTAAGTTATAGTTTGACTTGGTGGTGATTTGGCTGTTGCTCGGGGAGGTAGGTGCAGGGGACATCTGTGATCGAGTAGCGTCGAATGTCCTAACTCGTGCGGATTAGTAAGTGGAGAGGGGTTCAATCTGGTAGCTTCCAATGACAGAATTATGGGATTTAGGTGGTAGCATCTTGGTTAGTTCTCTTTGCATTCGAGAACGAGCAGCCTTAAGTTTTATGGTTCGGAATTGTTCGGCAGAGGAGAAAAGAGCCTGGGATTTTATTGGACGCACGGCATCATTTTCATCCCGGAATTGCATCATTATTGGGCAGAACATGGATGGTTTCAACTTTCGGAACCGTCGAGCTGTACACGTGGTGGCAAGCATGCCACATGCAGTCAGGATGGCAGTTTTGGTGTGTTCTAGCGGAATTCGATCAGGTGCGTTGAATATTAGGACAGCATGATGACAGCATTCAATGCGTTGACAAATCTCAGAGACAATCGTGTCAATGAGACTTGGCGGTTTTCCTAGATTGACTGGATTGCATGTTGCGTCAGGATTTAGGAGATATGCAATGGGCTGTATGGCTCGGAAGGAGGCCATTTCATTTTCCATCTTGTGCAGACGGCTTCTGAGATTTTCCAGGCCTTTCAGGACCTGCGATCTTACTGGCAGCTGTGAGAGAAGGGTGTTGCTGGGTTAGGAGGCAAACCAACGTCAGGTAGTGCCACTGAATAAACTGAGGCTACTTGGAGTGCCGTGTTTACCGGCCTCGAAATGTGAGGGGGTTGAGGGCTGGTTCTTCTGGCTGTGAGGCGCTTCCTTGAACACATTGGTGATGGGGGATTCAGGGTACAGCAACCGCTCTGAGGAATAAGATGGGAGAGGTGTCATAATGCGGTACTTTGGTTCAGGTTGAGGTTGAGGTGTAAGAATGAGAGAACTTTAGAGTAGTAGGGAAGCTCTATATCGTATTACGAGAGTCTCGGTCAGTCTTAGTAACCTATTTGAGCTGGTAGTTTAGATAGGATTGTGGAAGCGTGGGACAGCGGCAGCACGTCGACAGGGACGATTATATAGATGGGGGCTAAACGTGTTCGACGAACTGGGGACTGACACTGGCAAGATTAGGCCTAATGAAGAAGAAAGGGCTGTTCGCTTATGTGATCGCAGCAAATTGGAGAACCACCGTAAATAGATAGTTATCTAGTATAAAAATGGTTAAAGACCTATGGATGGGCTAGAATCCAAAGACGTTTCTACAACACCTGACCTTGATACAAAGGAGGAAGGGGACGGTACAAAGGGGTTGATGTATGCTTAGGGGTGAGTGGATGAGGAAAAGCTCGGCCAGGGTGAACAAGCAAGGCACATTGTGGGAATGGGTTGTAAGGAGTCATATTAGACATATTAGAAAACGCAGCCGGGGTTTGTGGTATTGTGGTGGTGCATGTTGCTTGGAGGTTGGCTAAAAGATATTTGCTCTCGGTGCAATGAGATAGAGTAAAAATTGCAGCCTCCATCTGGATAGCCATTACCATCATCAGAGACAGTCATATAGCTTCGCGAGTGGCCGACTAGGTCGCTCATTTATTCTGTTAGTTTAAACATGAATGTGGAAGTGGAGGTGTGTGTCAATACGTTTGCGCTGTCGATAAGTGAGACGATCCGCAGACAGATATGACAGACACGATAGAGTCAGTCAGGTTTTCCTGCAATCTGCAGCGGCTCTCAACGTGTTATCTCCGTGTAGGGTACTGAAGCTATTTTAACTGAATATCACAAAACAGCGGGCTCTTTTAGAGGCACAGAGAAAAACTGAGCTGGAGGCCGAAGAGGACTCACCAGATGAAGTCTGGGAACCAGTGGCCTCAACTGCCCGGTTAGCGCAGTACGTGAAACAATTTCAGATTGAGGAAATACATCCGAGATATGCTGGTGATATTAGAGGGTCTTCTCCAGGGCCAAAACCGGCCACTTCCGTCACTCCAGTGACAGCCACTGTGGAACTACCCAAAGTAGAACCATCATATTTTGATGGTAATCCGAGTCATTACCGGAGGAACACACGACAATTTGAGATATATATTGAGAGCGAGGCGGAGGACGCCGGTCAGAGGCTCCTGTATTTGATCCACTAATGTCAAGGCGACGCGAGGGCAGCCACTGAAGAATGTGTGATGCTCCCGCCGGAAGTAGCGTACTCCAGGGCTCGGGAGATTCTACGCAATCTTTTTTGTCAGCCCCATATTACTGCTGGCTCTCTGCTCGACAGTACGTTCTGACTGGCACGACAAACCACTGGAGCAGCCAAGTCTCCGTCGGACTTGTGCATAAAAGTGCAAAGTTGCAGAGAGAGTCGTGCATTCTCTTCCCTCACCATTGGAGCACAAATGGGCTGAGGTGGCAGATGAAATATCGATGACTGGCCGGGACCCAACATTGACTGACTTGGCAGAGTTTGTGGACACGCGCTCCAGGGTTGCACGAAGTCGGTTTCGGTAACTGGATCGAGAAGGGGATGTAAGACGCCCTCCTGTGCCGCTAAATTCTGCCAACCAATCTCCCAGACGGGATGGTGCCACGAGTTTCCTAACCGACGTAAGGCCAGACGCAGACAATGGTCCAAGCACTTGCTCATTATGTCCACAGCCCCACCCAATTTATGGCTGCCAGCGCTTTCTACCTATGGAAGTTCCTGATAGGTGGAGGAGCATACGGGAGCATAATGCATGCTTTGTTCGCTTAGGGGACTCTCACATGGCTAAAGATTGCAAGCCAATTGTTTGATGCGGCCAGTCGGGTTGTAGGGAACGACATCATAGGTTGTTGCATGCATCAAAACCCGGAAACAGAGCAGGAAAGTCTCCAGAGGTGGATGGCTTTTGTGCCTTAACTCAAGATTGTAAGCTTACAGCACGCCTAGGAGTTATTCCTGTTAAGCTTGACACTCCAAAAGGAAAGGTAACAACGTATGCGTTTTTAGATGCCGGTTCCGACATACCATTAGTAAAGCGGGACTTTTTGGCAAAAAACGGGGTCAGGATGCTACCCACTTCTATGCCATTGATACTTTGGGTGGTTACATAAGATGCACTTCCGACGCCAATAACATCAGGCCTTTATCAATGGACGAAAGTCAGTCGATAGATATTGACAGGGCGTTCGTCGTTGACAGCTTACCAATGCGAGCTGTCCCAACTATCAGAGAAGCGGCCAGCTCGTGGCCGCACCTTGACGAAGTCTCTTTCGACGAATTGACTGAGGACGATGTAGGAGTCCTTCTTGGCTGTGACGTATCCGAAGCGCACTGGGTATTCGATCAGCGCCCGGGAGGTGAAAACCAGCCATTTGCCGTAAAGACCTAACTTGGTTGGACACTTCTTGGTCCGATGGGGATTGAGACGAAGCAGTAGGTTGTCAGTCATTGTATAACCGCGTGCATTCAGGGCATACAGGAGCATTTGCAGAGGCTGTACAACATAGAATTCGCAGACGCTCCAGCGTCGAACATTAGTCTCTCTTTAGAGGAGCAAAGAGCATTATTGACAGTAGAGACTGGTGCGGTGCGGGTAAGTGGACATTACCAACTACCACTCCCATTAAAGGATAACGCACTTCCACCGCCCGATAAATTTCACGTAGCTAGAAAACGTCTAGATAGTCTGACACCTAGACTGTGCAAAGATCGCGTTTTGCGCGGAATGTACCATATAGTGCTTCGCGCCTATACGGTTTTCTGCCGCGTATATAAGTGCATGCTTCAAACTTCGATGTACTTGCGCAGACGCCCCGTGGAACCCTCATTCATTCGATCTGGCTTGTCCGCGGTCTACACTCACATGTCCTCCTACTGATTGGAAATTTCTCGTGACTCTGCATCGGCCTGACTCCACTTGTCTCAGTCTCCTCGTCTAACCCGCATCCAGCTGCCACGGAAATGCGTTCCCCCTGTCCGATTGCGACAACCTTGACGATCGTTACGGGGCTGTCCAGAAACCGAAGTATGTCAGTGCAATGATGGCATGGCACTGCCATACCCAGTCTGATAAAACTCCCACAACTTCTTTCTGTAGAATCTCGACAGCAGCCTCTCGCCCACTCGAGCCTGTAATCGCAACCACAAACAAAATTTTCACCTCGGCCCAACCGCCTCGTTCTAAACCGCTGAACTTATTGTTCGGACTTAACCAACCTAGATTCCTGCCGCAATTTCGGCTTGCCTCTTCCAAAAGTTCAATTTCATTTACGGTGTTCGATTGTCCCTATGCATTTGCCCCATCTCGCCGTCAGCACCACCCCTTACACCTGACCACCCTGTAACAGTGACACCAGTGAGTCTACTCAGTTTCAATTTAGACCATAGTTTTGAGACAAAAACCTGCCATTTGTCTCCAGATCGGATTCTTCTACCTCCATCTCCATTGCCATTTACTCGACCGCCCAAGGTCACTCATGGCCTGTAACGGTTTTCAGTTTTAATTCGGGTCAGCCGGCTTCATCTTTTAACTTGTCGTACCTCATGCTCATTATCCTCTTTTTTCGGTTCCCACAACTGTGGTGACTTTTCACGTAATAAGCATGCCCGTTATGTTGTTACCTGCCGTGTTCAGGTTGTAACGACCCGACCATGCCTCAATCAGCATGCTCTCTACAAGTTACTATTAATAATGCCCAATGTTTATGACAGTGTCCCCTTTCCGAGCATTTTCCTGTACCCACAAACTCCGCCAGTTATTTTTTATTCTGACTGTAACATTATGAGCATGCCTGACGGCATGCCACCCACCAGTTGGGAATAAACGTTATTAATATTACCTGGAGAAAGGATACATTGGACGGGTGGCAGATGCCCCCAAACAGTCATCAAATACAAAGTAGTGGTACCTCCCACATCATCCGGTCATCGACCCGAAAATGCCAGAAAAGATTCGGGTCGTCTTCGACTGCGCTGCCAAACGTCATGGTGTGCCCCTAAATGATCACCTGTATCAAACCCCTGATTTAACCTCAAAACTTGTAAATGTTAAGCTCGGCTTTCGTTTAGAGCAAGTTGCTGTGGCAGCGGACATCGAAGAGATGTTCCTGCAGGTCAAGGTTGACCCCTGTGATAGAGGTGCTCCAAAATTCCTGTGGTGGGAAAACAATAGGTTCCTTGGAGAACCTAGTGAATTTCAATTGACACCCCACCCGTTTGGCGCCACCTCCTCCCCTTTCTGTGCAACGTTCGACTTACGGAAGACGGTTGAAGAATTTGGCTCAGGTTATGCCATATCAGCCTTCAGTGCGATAGGCAATAATCTATATGTTGATGGCTGCTTAAAGTCTTTGCCGAACTCTGTAACGGCCAAATGCTTCGTAAACGAGATTAGGGCTTTGCTCTCAAAGGGGGGTTTCCGCATGAGGAACTGGACTTCCGATGGTCGCGGGGTATTGTCAGCCATTGATCCAACCAAACTCAAATCCGGTGTGGGAAACATAGCTACGGACCCATTGACAATCAAGCGTGCCCTAAGGGTGCAGTGGGATACGGACTCCGATGCACTTGTGATCGCCTTTAATTTACCGGCGAAACCTCCAACGCGCAGAGGCGTTCTTTTCTGTATATCTTCACTGTATGATCCTCTGGGATTTGTTTCTCCGTGGTTAGTACCAGGCAAGTGTCTACTGCAATCCATGTGCAAAATTGCACTTGGTTTGAACGACCCGTTGAAACATACCAATCTCACTTGCTGGGAGAATTGGTTATCTTACCTTCGTAGCCTCCGTAACCTGCGGTTCCCCAGGTGTATAAAGCCCAAAGAGGTTAATGGTATTCCATATGCCTAACTTCATGTATTTTGTGATGCATCAAAATTTGCATATAGCGTGGTGCCATATGCTCGCTTTATGGTGAACACTAAAGTTTCTGGCTGTCCGTTTGTCTTCTCGAAGGCGCGGGTAGCTCCCCTCAAGTCCGTTTTAATACCAAGGTTAGAGTTGACAGCTGCGTGTTTGGCAGTCCGAGTAGCAGATACAACTGAAGCAAGTACAAAGGACGACTTCCAACGTACTGTGTTTTGGCAGATTCTATGATTGTTCTCTACTACATCCATAACGTATCTTCAAGATTTTGTACCTTTGTTTCAAATCGACTAACAGTTATTCGTGATATGTCGTCACCAACTCAAGGGAGACATACAACGTCGGAGAACAATCCAGCTAACATTACCTCTCGAGGGACATACATCCTCAGTTCGCTGCGTAGGTGGTTAACCGGGCCAAGATTTTTACTCAAACTACAGAGAAATTGACCTCCGCGGTCTCGGCTTACGCAGCCCGATGGGGTCATGTTGAAGAGCTTTGTAGCACAGGTTAACCGATTGTGGCGAAATGATGGCATGTCCCCACTAATGACTCGGTTTTCCTGTTGGCTAAAGCTACAGAAATTTGTGGATTGGTTACTGCGGTACAAACAATAACCGTTGATTAAGACGGGCAAGGCCAGTAAAGGGGCTCTATCTTCCGGTGTTATCAAAGTATCCAAATTCCACCAAGCATGTAATTGTTTGATAAAGATCGTGCAATCCAGTCACGTCGCACATGAGTTACATCAGGTTAACGCATCTGTACTGGATGCGAAGCGTCCAAGCAAGCGGATTAAAAACGGCATCTTACGAAAGTTGTCACCTGGTTTGATTGATGGCGTTGTGTGCGTAGGGGCAGGCTTAGGTCCTCGAACTACAGTCAGTCGGTAAAAAATCCAGCTGTTCTTCCGAGCCGACATCCTGTTACTGCCTTGATCATACGTCACTTTTATGAAGTTGAAGGGCGCTGTGGAGCAGCGCAGGTTTTGGCCTCTATCCAACAGCGATATTGAATTATCAGTGAGACCCGCGCCGTTAAACGAGTGATTTGTGTGTGCTCTTTATGCAGGCGCCGGCCCGCACAGCCCGGCACACAACCGATGGCTCCATTGCCGGCAGACAGAGTACAAGCGGGTTGGTGCCCCTTTAAGCGCGTGAGAGTAGACTACTTTTGACATTTTAAGACCAAACGAGGGCTTTCGCATGAAAAACGCTGTGGCTGTATCGTTAACTGTCTAAAAACTCGAGCGGTTCATCTAGAAATGGCAGGCAGCCTGTCGACCGACTCATTCCTCCACCGTTTGATGCGATTCGTTGGTAGACGTGGCAAGCCTACCGATATCTACAGTGACAAGCGTACGAACTTTGTTGGAACACTAGCAGAATTTTGGTATGATATAGAGCGATGAAGTTAGAGTAAAATATCGGACCGACTTTTGTCTAGGGATATACAGTGATACTTAAATCCACCAGCAGCTAGCCATCGCGGTGGTGTGTGGGAGCGTATAATCAGGTAGGTACGACGTATCCTTTTGTCTTTGCAAGGAACCGTGTTCGACCGATGAACAATAATATTATAATAAGGTTCATTCCCAACTAGTGGGTGCCATTCCTTCAAGCATGATCAGAATTTTACAGTCAGAATAAGAGCATGACTGGTGGGGTTTGTGGGTACTGGGAATTCCGTGGAAAAGGGACGGCGACATAAAGAGTGGGCATTATCCGAAGTAGACTTGGTCACGCTTGAGGCGGTATGGGCAGGGAACCAAAATTACAAGAGCTCTTTCTTTCTTATGTGGAACATGTGAGATGAGACAAGGTACGATCGTTAAGATTTGAAAGTGGCGGGCGAAAACAATACGAGAGAGGGCATAGCGAGAGGCTTCCTGCCTCTTACGTGATAAAAATAGTAAAAGAAAAACTTCAATCTGCAGGAAAAGTGGACCCAGAATAATGGATCAGGAGAGGCAGCATAACTGGCACGATCTGACCGGCCGATCTTAACTAAAGTTTAAAACCTTTACCGAGGTCTCGTAGCCTTGGGCTTTTGGGCGCATGGCCAGAGTCATGAAAAGCGTAAGTGGTGGAATATGCAGTACGGATAAATGGTAGTAGGAAATTCAGAATCACAACTGAACACGCTCCTTATACAGGCAGAGCAGATTCTAAATAACCGACCTATAGTCCCGCTATAATCAGACAGTAACGATTTGGAGCCGCTTACTCCAAGCAGTTTGTTGATTATGCGGTGTTGTCCTGCGATACCCGGTCGCGACGATTTGGCTTCTCGATACCATACCGGTTGGAAACGGGTCAATTATATTGATGGCTCATTCTGGCGTCGTTGAATAAAGGGATATCTGCCGATGTTGCAGGCGCGTACTAAGTGACTCAGAGCCCCTCAAGACTTGAAACGAGGAGACTTGGTTCTGGTTTCTGGTGAAGATGTGCCTCCTAAAAAATGGCCTGTAGGAGTAGTGGATAGTTGTGATGCGAGCCCAGATGGCTTATTGAGAACCCTACATGTTAGAACGGCGAGCGGCTTTCTTAAGAGAGACAGTAGAAAGGTATGTTTACTGGAGGGACGCGATTAGGCCTGTACCACATCGAAGTCGGCCCTTGTGGTAGGGGTGGACTCGGACCATTCGTGTCGGTGGCTGGTGAGGTACCTTAGGAAGGAGCTGAGCGTAGGCAGAGTGCAAGAACCAGGGCGTTCGCTGAGTCGGCGTGAAGAATTTGGCGGGCGGTGTATCGTCCATTACCTTGACATTTAAAATTCCCCACGTTTCTTTGGTCCCTATTTGTAAACCGCTCCACTTTTGTGTTTAGTGCGTCTGTATGAGCTGGTCTTTCTTTGTCCCTACCACCCCACTTATTTGGCCTTGAGGTCATCCAGCCACCTTTTGGCCGACCTTACGCACGTGTGACTGTCTCACGTGGGGGCCTGGTTGCTCATTTGGTTCGTACTTTTGTAGTCCAAGTGCACCATTGGTTGTCGACGAGTATCTACTGTCGAGGTTTGTACATTTTGTGAATTGATGTCTTGTGGTAATAGTACCGTATAGAAACCCAGCTCCGACTTTGTTTTGCCTTTCCGGGGGTACTGGTATTACGCGTCACTCAAAGATACCTTTTGCCCTTTACACCATCCCTATCCTGTCTCATTTAATCACATGTTGTCACCACCCTAGTGGTAGTAGGCGTTATTTTTTCTCTATTAATACACATCATCCATTCTGATGTCTCCTCAAACTCACCGGGCTTTACCGATCTCATCCCATTCCCTCTTCTTCCCAAACTTTATACTTCGGCAATGCGCGATTTAGACGACCTGTTTGGCTGTTATTCAGCCAACATGGCCCATGACCTACATCCACAGGGACTCCCAACCGAACAAAAACTTGCGATCTTATATCTGCTTCGTTCTACCTTTGTTCCGTCGGCCACCCTGAAAAATTACCGCTGCTCAAAGAATTGCACATACCAGCCCAATGACCTTAAATATGACGTCCGTTACGGGGCTGCCCAAAAGCCGAAGTACGTCAGGCCAATGATGACACGGCACTGCCATGCCCAGTTTGTTAGCACACCCGTAACTATTCCCTTCCTACTCTCGACTGCAAACTCTCGCTTACCCGTTCCATTAACTGCAAACACGAACAAGCCCTTCACCTGGCCCCATCCGCCTCCAGGACACGTTTCTTCCAATCTGCTGAACCTTTCGTTAGGATGTAACCATTTCGGTGGACTTTCAGTCTGTTCTCCCAACAAAGCCAATAATTTTCTGTACAGTCCACCTTCCGGCTTATGTGCTGTCACCAACCCACTCTTCCAGGGAACTTTTGTACCTGACTCCACTACAGCAGCGACACCAATGAGCCTCTGCAGTTTCACTGTACACCATGATCCTGAGAATCCTGCTACCACTTATCTATATTGCTAATCCCTCCACTTCATCATTCCTACTTACCCTTTTTGCGACCCTGGCCATAAGCCCAACAGTCCAGAGCCACGAGGCCCCGGCGGTGGTTTTAGATTTTAGTTCAACTTGACCGGCTGGATGACGCCAACCCTGCTGTTTCACCAGATCCAATGTTCCGGTTCCTCGTTCTCCGCAGTTTGCACTTTTCTTGTCATGTGTCGGGCAGGAAGCATCTTGTTTTACCCTCCCTCGTTTTGTCTTTGCCCGCCGCCTTCAAATCCTAACGATCTAATTTTGCTCCATATTTTCTCCAAAAAAGCATTGGAACCTGTGATTCCCTGCCCGTGCCGGTTTAAGGGTGACCGCGTCTACAACGGAAAATGCCCATTGTTTATGACGCTCTCTCCTTTCCACGCAACCCCCTGTACCCACAAACCCCGCCAGTCATGCTTTTATTCTGACTGTAAAGTCATGAAAATGCCTGACGGTATGCTACCCACCAGTTGGGAATAAACATTATTCTAGTTTCCCACTCCGCCAGACCTCCCGCCATATCACCTCCATGCCACTTGTGTTTCACTGTCCCCGATATCCGCTGTGTTTGGATCGGCCCAATTCTGTGCTGGCACTCAACTTTGCAAATCTGTATATGACCAACTTACATCCATGCATTACTGGTTGCCCTCAAACGACGGCTGCTTTGCCTTGATCTAAACTGTGGTATCATGGAGAAGCACGACAGCACGCAGCTCACCAGTTCAAAACAAACAGCACCGCCATCGGCGGGGAAAACCAGTATTGAACACAATTCCCTAATCACCACGCTATCATGAACAGTAACGCCTAACGAAGACTGAAACGAATGGAATAATGCAACAGTTTGTTACAAACAGCTTCATGCCCTCGTGGAACCTGGAGCCTAAAGCCTAACCAGTGACCAGGAAGACCGTCCGAGTCGCATACTGGGGTGAAACGTCGTCTGTGGGTCTGACTAGGAATCCCTTGCGAACCCCACCCGACATGAACTTCTTACGTAACAGCTCACCAGCTCCAACCATCACGAAGACACGGAGACTTACCGTTACGTGGCGGCTTGTGCGCCCTTCTAACCGAATAAGCCATAGTGAAAGGTGTGCGTGCGACGTCCGCAAAATACCTCACTTGCGGTTGTCTGATGTCTGGGAATTTGGCGAAGGCAGTATCCTGGTCAGTCAGTTCGGTCAGAGACGGACTTATTCACTTAATAGTAATAATGTTGGCGCTAGGATAGTGGACAAATGGGCGTCGTAGACTTTGGGACCCAATTTATCCTCTTGATATTTTGGATAGCCCAAGTTACTCGTCAAAAAAATTCCCTATGTAGAACCTCAACACATTCGCAGTTTTGCTAAAAGTTGCTTAAGCGTACTCAGTGCTTGCTTTGGTCGCGGAATTCATATTTATAATGGCTCCCATGGGCCAATGGCCGATCCTTAAACTTATAAGTTGAACAAACAAAAGTTTTACGCAACGATTCAGCGTTTGACTGCATTTATTCCAGATCATAAAGTCTGCCCAACGGTCGCGCTTTCCATCAAATTTGTTTGGGCGTACTCAAGGGCGAGCTGAGCGCAAAATTCATATTCATGCTGGATACCCATAGCCTAGTGTGGTGTCTCGCCTGAAGACAACGGGGAATTTAGTGGAAAATTCTGTTTTCCCTCTACTGTGTTAGAAAATGTTCCGATGTGGGCATGAACAACGATTGCGTTGTCTTTGTCCGCACGAGCTAGTCGGACGAAGCCGAGGAATGTGGTGCATGTAGTAAGGCTGGTGGATAGTTCTATGAAGTTCATCACACGCTGTCGGGCGCACGCGAAGGCTCAGTCATCACCGATATATTGAATTTTTGATAGTGTTATCGGAAAAATAGTGGGTCTAATGGCAGCACCGTCAGACATGACAACAGAGCGGCCAACTGTTTGGAGTTATGGAACAAATTCAGCGGGCTTTGACCGTCTTTTTGGAATATGTGACACGATCAGTCAGGAAAGAGCAGAAAGCAGGTGAACCGGGGAGAAAGCCATAAGACCGGGTATAGCAGCCGCGGCGCCGTCATATTGATGATGTACTATTGTCTGTGGACAGCCCCGTACGTGAACATCTTGGGTACGTCAGTTGAGGTTATCGGGGTGGTCAGGACTGGCCAAGTAACCGGACGATGTGTGGTAACCCGCTCCTAAAAAGCTAACGTTCTGGTGTTCCCCGCCTGCCTTTCGGATTTTGAATAGTAGGCTTGGGCTAAAGACCATAGTTGTCCCCCATCATATGAATGGATACCGCAGCATCACGCGGATCGGCACACACCTAACACTCCTGCAACCAAAATTATGTGGTGCCGATCGACAAAGGTGTGGCTTCATTACCTGGACCAAACTGTGTGCTTTACAGGGTGGGTGAAAGAAAACCGCACTACTGCCGACGCCTTCCTCATTTCACTTTCACATTTTTCTTCTCCCATTTCTCCCAGGCGTGCCATCCGTGGACTCAGCTGATCACATTAACATCACTTACGAATGCATAAGCCAATGACTGCCTCCAACTCCCTCTGGAACAATTGTGTCAATCCTTATCAGACAATGGTCTGGGGGGGTTTTTCTCCGCTTTCCAGAGTAGCATTTTGGGTGAAGCAACTTGCGTAGCCAATCAGAGTTTTCCAGAAACCCAAGCTGAAGGAAATTGACACAACCGGTTTCTAGACTCTCATCCAGACTCTCCGGCTCCAGATGCCAACTCATGGTGCACAATGCCAGGGGTTCCACCTGCGGTATGGCGTTACCAGAACCCCTCAAATACTGGATATAAGACAGAGCTTTGGCAATGCTTGAATCACAGAGATGTTCCCGCCCGTTCCGAGGGAAATTCAGCCCGACGACTTATCGGATGTCAAATGAAGTCTGCCTATCCGCAGACCATGAGGCCCGGTGATCACTTAAATTTAAGGAGAGACAGGGAACGCCAGAAATGTTCAAAAATGTTCGCACAACGAACCCACGAACACCGCTTGTCAGCAAACTTATCAAGGACACGGGCGCTAAATGTATAGGCCACCCAAAATTTTGGTGTCGCCAGATTTCATGGAAGCGCTTGACCGGTCCTTTATGTGACCACTAAATAGACTATCCATTCCCCCGTTCCTATTCCATCGCTGATCGACGAGGCGTTGAGAAAGGTACTTCGGTGCCTTCAGAATCTTAGTGTTCAGGCAGCTACCGAAGAAAAGAGCATCCATCCAGAATAAGCAAACAAGATTCTTCTATTTTTCAACGACGGAAAGCAACAGGTTTTTTGGCTGCCTGACTAAGTTAATCCCGTCATCTGGAATGTACATTTTACCACAAGGTTTAAGGTCATGTTCCCGGTGACGTGGTCATTTGCAAAACAAGTAGAGGTACCAAAGGCCGCGAAGCATTTCACCTGGATCAGAATCCGTGTGATTTCCGGATGTGGTGTGATAGATAACGTTGCGCCACGAATCTGCAGGACTGATGTGGTGCCTGCTAATTTGAGACGTACGCCAAAAGGATGATATATTTCCAGGTCTCCAAGCTACAGCATGGAGATCAAGCTGTTTATCTGTGAGATGCGGCCGGTATAAGCAGCCGAACTGAGATTTCTCTAGGCCGTCGATAATCGTAAAAGACAAATAGCTCGCTTAAAGTAGTACCAGGGAATCCAAAACGAGGCAATCAGAATACCGGTGCTTGGTTGTGAAACAGGGGATTCAGTCAAAGAAGAAGTCCAGCAGGCAACACTGTGGCTGCTTGGTCATGTAGCACGCGCACTAAACCATTGCTCTCCAAAGAATGCTGCCTTCCATGTCTAATTTTCGGTGGCACAGACAAAGTAATGGTCGCCTCTGGTCTGGCAGAGGTATATGAAAGGGAATACGAAAAGCGGGTGATGTCGACTGGGCTGGATTTCTAGGGTGGCCCCGCGTAATTTCTTTGTGCATGGTTCGGAAATGCTGCATGATATTATTCTTACCGGTGCCAAAGGAATTCTCGGCTCCTATCCAGACTGACTGAGGGGATATTTGGTGGCGTAGATACAGTGAAATTATTAGAGCATGGCAGCACTTCGCCCCTTCCTCCATTCACGTTTGCTTTCAACGTTGGAGCCTGAAAACTGTAGCAAAGTATCCATGTTGAACACTGGTGCTATACGGTTGATGCGTATGACAAAATTCAGCTATGCAGCTCCACTCAAAAGTCATAGTAGGCCAGTTATGTATCCCGACTATGGAATTTCTGATCACGTGCAAAAATATTTGCGTGTATCCCAGCCAGGGGGGTGTAAGCGTTCAAAGCACACTGGCTGGAGAGAGACGTTTGTATTTTCGGTTGTCAAATGTAGACCCGATGCCTGCTATCCTGTCGCCAAAAAAGAGGAAGGCGTCGAAAGAGTGCCGATATTTTGGAATATTGGATGCGTTCACTGGTGGTTGATCAGATGACCTTGAGTGGCAATCAGTTTGCAAACGTTTAATCCACGGTCGAGGATACCTCGCTGGTGCGCAGCTGAGTGGGTACTTCCGCCTTAACTAGCTGCGTTCATGTAAAATTTGGAGTGTCCAATATGCTCTCATGTGATTGGCCAATCGGTGTGTACGTTCCCGTAATATTATTGGTCTGTATATCACGTGTTCCATTGGTTGGTCGTATAGCTTCTGTCGGGTGTTTTAAATGTTTTCGATTGGTCCGCTCCAAGTTTGCGTTACGTTGTGGTCTTTTTGCGTTAAATTTGGCTGGTCGCGATGGCGATTTCGAATTTCGGCAATTTCTTCCCTTCGGCCTGACTGGTTCATTCTTGGTTTGCCTCGATGTCCCTTCTTGGGCTAGATTAGCATTTGGTACTTATAAGGATTATAATAAAAATAATGTTTATTCCCATCTAGTGGGTAGCATACCTTCAAGCATGATCATGAGGTTACAGTCAGAATAAGAGCATGACTGGTGGGGTTTGTGGGTGCCGGGAATTTCGTGGAAAAGGGACGGCGACATAAACACTGGGCATTACCCGAAGTAGACTTGGTCAAGCCCGAGGCGGCATGGGTGTGTAACCGAAATAGGGAACATATCAGATGAGACAAGATACTACCGTTAAGATTTGAAAGTGGCGGGCAAAAACAATACGGGGGGGCATGGCAAGAGGCTTCTTGCCTTGTACGTGATAAAAATAATTTTAAAAACTTCAATCTGCAGAAAAAGTGAAACCGGAATAAAGGATCAGGGGAGGCAGTAGAACTGGCACGATCTGACAGGCGGATTTGAACTGAAGCCTAGAGCCGTTACTGAGGCTCTGTAGCTTTGTGCTGTTGGGCGAACTGCCAGAGTCAGGAAAAGCGTAAGTGGTTGAATATGTGGTACGGACAAATGGTAGTAGGAAACTCAGAAGCACAGTGTGCAGTGAAACTGGAGAGACTCACTAGTGTTCTTGCTGGAGTGAGGTCGGGTGTAAAAGGTTTCTTGGGAGAAGGAGTTCACGCAAACACACATGAGGGGGCGCAAACTGCACGGAAAATGACTGACTTGGTGAGGAATACAAAGTAAAAGACACCGAGATGTTTAGGTCCAATGGAAAGTTCAGCAGATTGGAATGAACGCCTCCCGGGGGCGGCTGCGACCAGATGAAGATTTGTATTGTGGTTGTAGGTAAGGGAACAAGTGTGCGCAGTAGGAAGTGGGCAGTTGCGGGTATGCTATCAAACTGGGTATGGCAGTGCGTGCCGTCACTGCACTGAGATACTTCAGTTTCTGGCCAGCCTCGTGAAGGAAGTCGTGAGTGAAGTAGTTGGGCTGGGATATGCAGCTCTGTGAGCAGCAGGATGTTGTGGGTTTGCCAGGGTATTCCGCAGGGAGAGCAAGACCAAGGTAATATCGTAGGTAGTATTTGTTGTTTTCTTCTCTTTTTGTCCGGTCGGGGATCCTTTCAGGTGTGATGCACTTATCGGGTGAAGTGGATAACGGCCAAACAGGACGTCCATAGCACGTATTACCGCAGGTCGAGGCTTGGGAAGATGATGAGATGGGATGAGATCAATAAGGCCTAGAGAGTTATAGGAGTCATCAGACAGGATATAGTCGTTTATGAAAAAACTGAAGGTCTGCTACATTTAGAGTGCTGACGACAAGTGGTTAAACGAGAGGGGATAAGGATGGACCTGCACTCAGTAGTCCAGTCCTCAAAGCCAAGCGGAGATTTACAATATGTGCTATTATACTGCCTGAGACAAAGGACAGTACGATGTAAGTAGGGAGAGAGGCAGCGTGATAAGGGAAACCAAACACTTTAGGAATGGCGAGGGTGGAATTTCTCAGTAGGTTGACTAGATTACATGGAGGTTAATAGCGAGTTGGACGATACTGGGACAATCTAGGATGGAAGGTGAATGCAAGACGATTGGTCACTAGTCCACGAAGCACTACTATCAGCCTCGGTCTAAAAGTGGTGCATGGCGAAAAAGACTTTCGACGCTAGCCTCGCACGCCAGCAGTGGAGGGTTTGGAGTCTCTGTATATTTATATTGTATGTGTCCACTCCTGGGAGCAGCTGGTAGGTGTTCTTCTTTTGTTTGGTTGACGAGGTGAGTTTTGGAGCGGTGTACCCTCGATTCCGATGAAGGCAGCTACAGCTATGCGCGTCAATGTAAGTCATGGGCATCGTGGATATTCTTCAGGCTATCCCAGGTATATTGTTTCTTTTTGAAAGACGGAAGGCCAGTTTTTTCCTCATCTGTAGTTTATGGCGTTGCCAGATAAATAACTCAACCGAGGTGAGTCCAACACCAGCAGCATCAAACAGAAGACAGCAGTGCTCTTTTTTAGTTTCCTGAATTCAAAGGCCAGGCTCAGAACCAGCGGCGATGGGCGATGCACCCGTGCTACTAGAGGGGTGGCGGGTATACGAACGCACCATGGTGCAACGTAACAGAGCGATCCTCCCTGAAGGGCGTACCCGTCCACCACACAAGGTTTTCATCCCTCGTGCATGCTACCAGATTTACAAAGTGGAAAACCATCCAAACAGACATAAATGCGGTTTGTGCTTTAACAAAATACTCCAGCTACCAGTTTTTTCCGGTCGGGGGAAAGCAAGGCCATTAAAAACAGCTCAGTCAATTCGAACGAGCAAACAGCAAACAGACACTGGTAAAAACAAGTCGCGGAGGAGGTAAGTAAAATGACAGTTGCCAACGAGATAATGGGAGTGGAATGGTGATATTCAGGGCGCGTGCACCATGGCTAAACGGCGAATGAGCGTTGGTGTGAGCTGCCACGTCAAGCAGAAGCGTACCGCGATGTTCCGTGTGTGAGTGTTTAGTAAGCTGTGGAGCAAATCATCAGATGGATTCGGTATATATATATATATATCGGCGCATAATGCGCTCTAGTAATGAAGAAAAAAGCTGCCTTTGGTTTGATTTTTGTCAGTTGCATTTAGGCTAAGAGCACCAGTCACTAGACAGAGCTGATGGAGTAATCCGGGGTAGGGACTTGACTAGAACGAGGTATAAGTTGGCTGGGGAAAAAAAGAAAAACAACCAGGCCGGTAAAACAACATCTTTAGACCAAGTAAGCGTTGAAGTCCCACAGTGGCTTGATGCAAGTCAAGAGGTCAGAAAGATATGATAACAGGATCCTTTACTTGCCCACCAACTGTATCGTCGCTAAACTCAACTGCACACTGGACCCGGTTCATAGAGGAGGTCGGGGGCAGATGCGAGCACAGTAAACTAGAAAGAAGTAGTGGCGTATGTTTGTACGAGCTGAAGGACACACTAAGAGGTTGCAGGAGTTACGAAATCTGTAGAGAGGACGAGAGTTTACGTTTGGTCTAGCCTCTGCCAAAAAGGCGGTTTTGTACAGCAGATGGTGTAAGAGAGTTAGATTCAACTTAAACCGTCCGAGCCATAATGGTTCAAGGCCTAGGATTTGACAGCGGGAGCAGTAAGAGAGAGGGTTGGACCGGGGGAACAGCTTTTTCGTGAAAGAGCGCTGGACGCTTTCAATTACGAGTCTACAACTTTGGGTGCAAAGAGAGGAGAATGAGGGACAGAATTCCACGATTGATCGTACGCATAGCTTAAAAATTGCAGCCATTGTGTCTAGAAGGTGAAAGGAGCGTAGTATTAAAAAACTGAGCCCACGTGCTCGGGCAAACTGGAACTGCGTCTGGTGGGAAAAGCTAAACGTACAGGAGTATCTGGGGCCGAGATCTTTGATCTCCGCGGAATGATGGATAAGATTTCCATTAATTGTGAAAGCATCTGCCGGAAGGGAGCAGCGGCAGGAAGTTATGCAGGATTTCGTTGAGGAGAAGCTTAAGCAGGAGTCTCTTAATCAGCGAGTCGGTGAGTCTATGTCTTGCTTAATCTGGTGAAAGGTAAGGGCTCGTGCGGTGGGGGGGAATGTGTACGTGACTTTTATATCGTCCGCAAAGAGGACGACCGTACCGCGGGATATGGAGCCGAAGACGTCGTTGATGTACAGTAAGAAGAGGATTGGGCCTAGCACACTTCCTTCAATGACTCCACTAGTGATCGACAGTGAAGATGATTGTATGTCCCCTATTTGTGTTAGATGCTTACTGTCAGATAGGTAGGAGGCGAACCACTGAAATAAGGTTTCAGTGATACCAACAGTACTAAGTTTATGTAGGAGGGATGCACGGGGGACCTGGTCAAAGGCTTTTTGCATGTCCAGGTAAACTGTTACAGTGGAGTATCCAGCGTCGTGGGCTGCAATGATGGTCTCGAAGAAGTGAAGCTGGCAGCCGCTGAAAGATCTTTGAGACAGGAATCCATACTGTTGGTCATTTATGGCATTAGTAGCCAGGAGGAACTTGGTTAATGGACCTTTGATCAGACGTTCAAGGGTTCCCATTAGGAGGGAAATATGGTGCATCCCCCCGTAGTTGGAAATAGTTTGTCTAGATCCAGATTTGAAATGCGGGTGTGCTATAGATTTCTTCCGCTGGGAGGGTGTAACGACCGTTTCGATTTCCTGGGCCACGAGCACCATGGTTAGGAACCAAACCGGCAAAACTCCGAACGAATGGTGACGCAAATGTGTTGTACTATAAAAATAAAAGTAGTTACACGGATACAAAATTACAAACCTCAACGGTTTTCGACAAATGGCGAGGTACTCCAAAAAGCAAGCAAAGCCGAAATGGATCAACAGTCCGCACGTGGTCGAAATTGAGTTGCGAACTGATGCATTAAAACAAATTTGGAGGTGACCAAAGTTTTGGTACAAAAATAGTATAACAGAAGCGGTAAAAACGATCTGCGTAGCGAGGAAAACGGAAGATACACAGGCCTTTGCCAAACTGAAATACGGTTCAATTATATCAAAACTAAAAGGGGCGGTTCATTTGAATTGATAACCGGGAACGCAGTCATTCAAGATGGGAGGCAATTTTAAAGATATACAAAGTTGCAACAGAGGGGACGATTCCATGGTTTAAAGAGTGGGTAAAAAGATTTAACACAAGGATTCCAATATCTTGGCCGCCCTGTCTCAGAACACGGGGTGGAAGGCCGTCAGCCGCTGGCACAATAGAGTCCTTAATCTTTAGAAGAAGGGAAGAAACATCACTAGGGAGATGGCTACGTTACTGAGTGGGTGGTTACCTTGGCAGTTGAGAGTTTGGAGATATGCAGCAGTGGGTATGGGTTTGGAGTTGGACGGAATGGGTAAGTAGCAGCTGGCGAAGTAAGCGTTCAGATGGTCTGCTATAGTGACAGGATCAGTGATGAGGCCATCATCTGTGGGATGTAAACAAGGACTTGAGTTGTTGTTTGAGGTGCAACGCCCACGGAATAGTCGACTGAGTAATTTGGTATAGGAAGGAGCTCTGAGGACGGTGTTCTCTTCTCGGCGTTCGAGAGATATCCGCAAGGATTCTTGGTCAGTAGAGAGTTTATTGATGAGAGTTAGTAGTGCAATATCCTGAGATTCCCGATATTCTGTGCTTGTCCGATGTATTTTGGCATCCAAGGTTTTTAACTTATCGTGGCAGGAGATACCGGAGTGAAAACGTTTTACAGGAGAAACAAGGTGAAGAGCAGTCAGTAGGTTTTGGTAAAAGATGTCACAGACGCGGTGTGTGTTTGTAGAGAGGAAGAAGTCGTCCCAATCCTGAGAAGCCAGCGTGGACGAAAAAGCTTGTAAAATATCCAGAGAGAGGGGATGAAACAGGGATGGATTCAGAGGAACAGTTTGGCAACAACTGACTGCGTTGCAAGCAACGACTCAGTGGTCACTTCTTGGGAAGCGCGGGCCAACCGCAGCTGTGGCCAACTGGCCATCGTTTGAGAATATAAGGTCCAGGGTATGTAAGCCACGAGTGGGGCTAGGTACAAGTTGGGACCAGCCCTCCACACTAAGTTGAGCAAGCAGTGCGGCGTAATGGGCGAGGCCCGTAGTGGGAGACGAGGAGATATCCGGCAGGTTAAAGTCACCCAGCAGAAATGTAGACGTATGAGGAAGGGCATGTGCAGTGGAGATAATACGGGAAAGGTCAGCAGTAGATGCGGGGAGGGGGCCGGTGGTGGATAGATACAACCTACTAGTGCAGGTCGTTTGGTCTGTTCTATGGAGATCCAGATGGCCTTTGGAATCCCTTCTGGGCTGGAATCATCAATGGGGGCTGCACGAAGTTCCGATTTGGAATAGATGGCACAGCCTCCATCCCCTGAGTCCCTCCTGTCAGAGTGGTGGATTTTATAACCAGGGATTGAAACAGCCGTGTCTGGAATTTTAACTGAGAGCCATATTTCAGTCATACAACTCAGACTTGGTTGCGCAACAGCGATAGTGGCACGGAGAGTATGGATTTTTGGCGGCAGAGAGCGAGCGTTAAGCAGCATCATTGATAGTTCCATTGGCGAGCACACCATACCAACTAGGAATTTACTAACCTCGCTTATGGTGGAGTTTGGTACTAGGGGGAAATGGGTAGGGGAGATAAGGGTACATGAAGTAGAGTTGACCAGGCGTGTGTTCAGAATAGGTCGAAGTGTCTTCACCACTGGGGTTAGGGGGCGGATAGTGGGTGAAGTAGGTCTGAACCCATGGCATAAGATAGAGTATGAGGCTCATTATGGGGTAGGGAATATCTCTGGAGGGCTGGTGTTCAGTTGGCAGGGTTTGGGAGTTTGGACGGGTTTTGGGACATGAAATCCTTCGCATCGGCAGGAGGTGTGGAGAGTGATATGGTGCAGAAAGAGTCGGTGGGTGTGGAGGATAGGTGGCGTCCGAAAATGGTCTACAGTTGGGACGGAAGTGGGTGATCAGGATGGTGGAAGCACATAAGGGTCTGAGCTGGCTACCGGTATTTGCGGATGTGGGGTTTTACCAAACTCGCGGTACGTGTGGTTTGATGTACTTGTCATGTAATTATGGGGATGCCGGAGCAAAGTCCAGTTATCTTGTAAAGAACAGAGGACAGGGTGTAGTTGAGGGTGTCTTACGTATCGCGGCCTTGGCGATAAATATTTGAGTCCGAAGGCGTATTTTGGTGGAGGTGGAACGCGGAGAGACAGCAGGTCAGGGGTCTGTGACGAGCCCAAGTGCTGCCATTGTCTGGTATAGCCAATTATCTGACTGGGAGACGTGCCGCGTTAGTCGTTTCAGGGCCTAGAGAGAGTTCTACTAGGCTGATGGAGATATTTGCAGCTTTCATGTGTGGTAAAGCAAAAAGTCCATTTGTAGGAGCGATGGAGGGCTCAGGGTTTTGTAAGGCTGGGAAGCTCGAGGCTGCTGAATGGTGTAGTGCGGGTTTAGGTCTGGGATTAATCACAGAGCATTGGGCGTTTAAGGGTACCATGGGAGCGTCAACGCAAGAACTAGCGGTTGATGGGGCAACAGGTTCGGGTAACTTTTTGGTAAGCTGTCTTTGAATTCGAGTGCGGGCAGCTTTAATTTTTATGGTATGGAATTTTTTGGTAGAGAAGAGAAGAGCCTGGGATGTTAGCAGACACGCGGCATCCTTTTCATCCCGGAATCGCGTTATTATTGGACAGCACATTGATGGTTTCAGCTTTCGGAGGCGTCGAGCAGTGCCCATGGTGTCCAGCATGCCACATACAGTCAGGATGGAAGTTTTGGTATGCTCGAGTGGAGTTCTATCAGGTGCGTTGAATATTAGGACCCGATGCCGGCATTAGATGCGTTGGCAAATCTCAGACGCAGGCGCGTTAAAAAGAATTAACGCCTTTTCTAGATTGGTTGGATCGCATGTTGCGTCAGGATTTGGGAGACATGCAATCGACTTTATGGTTTGGAGGGGAGACATTTCGTTTTCAATCTTGTTCAGACGTGTTTTGAGATCTTCCAGGTCTTTCAGGACCTGAGATCCTACTGGTAGCTGTGTGAGAAGAGTGTTGCCAGGTTGAGGAGGCAAGAATATGTCAGTTAGTACTACCGAACAATCTGAGGTTGCTTGGAGTACCGTTTTTGCGGGCCTCGTAAGGTGAGGGGTTGAGAGCTAGATATTCTGGCTATAAGCCGCTTCTTTGAACATAGTGGGGTGATAGATGATGGGAATTCGGGATCTAGCAACCCCTTTGAGGAGGAACACGGGAGCGGTGTTATTATGAGATACTTCGGAGCAGGTTGAGGGATAAGTGATTGGGAGGAATGCGGTTGAGAGCTCTAGGGTTGTAGGAAAACTCTATATCTTATTGCGAGGGTCACAGTCAATCTTAGCCACCTGTGTGAGCTGGTAGTTTAGATAGGACTGCGAAAGCGTAAGACAGTGGCAGCACGTCGACAGGGACAATTATGTAGATGAGGACTAACGTGCTCGAAGAACTGGGGACTAACACTGACAAGATTAGGCTTACTGAAGAAGGGAGACCTGTTGGCCTTTGTGATCGCAGGTAATTGGGGGACCACCGTAAATAAATAGTCATCCAGTACAAAAAATAGTTAAAGACCTATGGATGGGCTAGAATACAAAAAAGTTTCTACAATACCTGACCCTGAAATTTTAGTTTAGTAGGAAGGGTACCAATGGGTGAGCAAGCATGGCAAATGATATCCAAACGTTAGCCTGATAGACTCGTTTTTGCCCATAAAAGTATGAATTTGTTCATATTTGGCAACACGAAAATTGGAGAAATTAGTTTGACCATTGCCCATATACTAGGGTGCGAAATATTATGCAGTGTTGTTAACAAGTCAGCGCATTGCTCATGGAAATACAGGTCTAGGAATGAGTGTAGAGAATCCGTAGCGGATGGTACCTGGCATTAGTTGTAGGCGTACGGTCCAACATGTAGTGAAGATGATTTGTCGGGTGATAGCGGTATAATGGGTTTATCATTTTATAGCTGAGCCGCACACTGCAGATCATTTGTGAGTTTTGATTAGAGTAACTCAGTTTCCGGACGAGACACTCTCAGGAAAAGATGATGAGGTGTCCTTCTACTTGAAGAGTGTCGTTGGTGAACTGAGATATATAGTAAAGTTGACGTAGTTCGCAAAGGGAATATTTGTAGGATTTGGCCTGGAGGATGATCTTGCGTCAGGTTGTAGATGAATTAATTTTAAAGAATCAGCCAGTAAGCAGTCAACTTGGTCAAAAGCTTGTTTAAGGGTGTCTATAAAGTGCAATTTCTCAGTAGGAGGATTACCAGCTTGCGGCTTGGTAAAAGGTGCCAATTGATTGCAAACCCCGAGAACGGCGATAGACATTACTCATCCCCAAAAGAAGTTCAATGGTCTTAACGGATGTAGGGAAGGGAAGGTTGCGAATGGTGTGAAGTTTGCCGATGTTAATGCCATATTCAGTTAAAGGACCAAATAAAATGCGAGGATGTTCTAAATGCTGTGCGCGTGTGAGACTGTCATCCAGGTAAGCAAAACAAAATATTTGTGCTGCTTTACGAAGGCTGAAGGGCACGCGTTCAACTTTGAATAACCCAGACGGTGTGGTGATATCAGTTTTATGAAAGTCGTCAGCGTGTATGGGGATGTGTTGCAAAGCGCGGAGAATGTCAATGTGGGAAAAAACAGTGCATCCATGCCGATACGAAGGAAGTGGAATGGGGTAACTCTGAGGTATGTTAATACTGTTTAGTTCTCGGTATTCACCGCAAGCTGGCCGGTATCAAGACGTTTTCCGGGGTGCCATGCGGAGGGGTGAATTTCACGTAATTCGGGTAGGTCTGATGATACCTGGTTGAAGAGTTCATTCCCAGCCATCTGCAAAATTTCTGTGACCAAACGGGGTATGTCTGCAAAAACAGGGATGTCGCGAATATGAGTGTAATGGAATACGGAATGTTTTGAGTTCGGCTGGTGAAAACTGTGTTTGGTTAAATCTGGAAATTAGCTAAGGAATGCATCCTAAGGCGAATCGCTATTCCAAGAATGCGTTACAGGATAAACTAACGGTAAAGTAATGGGTCATCTTCTGACAGAGAGCTTATTGTGGGCGCCGATTGTATTTGTTGTCTCAGATTCACTAAAATTTAAAAATATGTAAGCAAATGGGCGCCAATGATGGGGTTTTTTGCGTCAGCGATGATGGAAATCCATGAAAGCTCAACGTAAGTCGGGATTAGCTCGTAGGACTCACTGCCTGTAAGCCTCGAAGAAAGAACGACCGGCGACAGTTTGAGTACAAGTGGAAGTTTTGGAGTCGGAGTTAGCGGCAGATAAAGGAGCAGTACTTGTGTCGGCTCCAGTGCCGATAAGAAAACTGAGGCCAGAAAATTTGTAGAAAATTGTCAGTCGGCGAGTAATGTAAGGCAGTTGACTTTGCTCGCCCGTGTGTTTTTCGACGCTGACTGAGGGGACCGGTGGTTCTTGCGGAACGAACAAGGTTGGGAGAACTTAAGTGCACGATGTCCAAAAGTGCTAAGTTGCCATCAATTACATTTCCCGTGGGGGATGAATGTGGTCGAGAAGTCGAGCGTGGACGTGAATATGTACGACGCAATTGGTGGGGTCGAGGCACCTGATGAGTTAATTTACCAAGGCGATCGTGATGAGTAGACACAAAAGCCGGTCCATCCAGAGGAGCATGTTGAGTTTCTAGTGTATTATCTGCTATGCTGGCAAGTCCAGCGAGCCGAACACTCTGAACCGGAAGATAAAATTGTTCGACAAAACTGGCTGTTAAACGTTTCAGAAAGAGTTGTTTAAGCTAGGTTCCATCAATTTTGCGGTGCCCCATGATGTTTTAAGGTCGGCGTAACAGTTGAGATAGGGTAAATCAATCGAGAGCTTCGACGCTGTTCGAAGATTTGCTGTCAACATGCTTCGTTTATCTGTTTTGCCCTCCGGCCGCATTCTTTCCATCACAGTGTGTCCGTGAGACACTGTTGGGCATCCTGCCGGTTGGTTCGTATGCCCTTTGACAAAACGCCCAAAGGGTTGTTTTCCAGGATGACCCGGTCCTGAATTCAACAAGAAGATTCCCGATAGGGCGGGGATTGCGTAACCTACTGGAGCGCTGTTGCTACTGTTTGTTGTTCCCAGCTCGTCCGCGATCAGCTTGGCCAAGTGAGTTTTAACAAAGTTAACAGGTCCCACATTATCGGACTTGAGATTTCGGCCCTTGGGTTCGCGAGTGAAGCCTACGTCCACAACCAGACTCACGAATTCACGGATTTGCGGATTGATACACAGGATCGAGGCTTTCGTCCAAGTTTCCCGGGTCAGGTTTGTTATTGTCGTTAAGCGGCTGCCGTTCACCTGAAAGGCACAAGCGGAGAAAGGGTGTAGCACTGCTCTTTAAGTTCTCAGCGCGGGGCAGTAAGCTTGCCAGCACAAGAACTCGCATAGAAAAGTGTCTAGTAGTGCTTTGAAATGGGTTCTAGAAGGAGCGTGGACAACTGTCGGAGGAGGGTTATTCTACGCAGCAACTACCCGAAATGAGAAAATTTTTTGCCTAATAAAAGTGTGCGCTCTAAGCTCGAAAATCTTCCTACCATGTCCCCGCCGTGTGTTGGCTGGATCAACGGCGAAAAACCCGTTGGCCAAGCCTTGTTCAAACAGGACATAAGTAAAAATTGGGTCCCCTCGGAGGCGACGATACTCCAAGGAAAAGAGGTCAAGCGCCGCGAGACGCATTTCATAGTCCACCCTTTTAAGGTCGGCAACCATTTTCGTAGCAGCTCGCTGGACACCCTCAATGAGGGTTACGTCCTTCTTGCGTCCTGAGTAGACAACTTGGTTGGCGTATTTTAAAAGCGGTCTGACCTAGGCCCCATAGAGTATTTGGACGTCCATGCGAGTAATACGGGAGAAGGTGAGCCGAATCATCCGCAGAACAGCGAATGTCTTTTGAGCCCATTTCTCATGATACAGTGAGAAGGACATGTTTGAAGAGAGCCAGATACCCAAATCCTTTTTGGCATCTATCCTTGTGATATCTTCTGGTCCATTCTCACCATGCACGACAAAGGCGTTCGCTGAGTCTCCTCCGAATGACATATGGACGCACTTTTCGTCATTCAGAGGAAGGTGCCAGTCCAAAGACCACTGATTTGCAGCGACTACATCCATTTGGAGGGCACTGGCATTGGAACTCCAGGATTTCAAGTCATCCGCGAAAAGTAGACATGGACTTGAAAGAACATCTGGAAGGTCGTTGACGTATATCAGAAACAGTAGTGGTCCCAAAACGGAGCCTTGAGGAACTCCAGTGGAGACCGGCGCCGGAGAAGAGTAGGTCGAGCCTACTTTCACTCGGAATGTTCTGCCTGATAAGAACGCCCTAATCCTGCGTAGAATTTCCCCTTGAATCCCGTAAGACTCGAGTTTGTGGAGCAACAGGACGTGTGGGACTCGATCGAATGCTTTTGAGAAATCGAAAAATACGGCATCCGATATGACTCCCTCATCCTTAGCTTGGGTTAAGCTGTCCATAAATACGAGCATGTTCGTCACGCATGAACGGTTTGGGAGGAGTCCGTGTTGAACTGGGGATATCATGTTGTTGGTAGTAGGGTGACCTGGGATGACCCGCTTCAGAATGCGTTCCATCACCTTGCATGGCACGCTAGTGAAGCTTATAGGCTTGTAGCTGCCAGGCGATAGTCGGCCACCAGTTTCGTAGATTGGTGTGACAATCGCTTCTTTCCAAGCAGATGGAAGGTTGCCCTCATCAAGTTACAATCTTTGGTACCATATGGAGTGGTGATGCCCAAGTGCTACTAGGAGGACGAATGATTCCAAGTTGCAGCATATGTTGAAACTCATCCTTAGCAATCTTTAGTCTTTCCGGATGAAGTCGTCGTGAACGTGCGTAAACAGGAGTTCCACGTGTGTCAATGTGATGAACCACAGAGGGTTTCGGTTCTGCCTGATGAAAAGTTGGCCTTAAGAGCTCCGGAAATTTGCGGAGTAAGCTGTGGTAACGAGAAGAACCGTGTGGTGATGGCGTTATTAGGCAAATGTTCGGCGTAATTGTTGGCTTTCCTCTGACTGATAATTGAGTGGTGGCGTCAAGTAGACTTTGACGTTTTAAGTCTACTAGTCGATTAAGATGAGTCAGAAAATCTGCCCCTATAATTGGTTGATGTACGTCTGCAATGATAAAAAAAACCATCTGAATTCTCTACGTAGGCCGAGGTTGAGGTCTAGCGCCCTTTGTCCGTATGTTTTAGTGCATGTGCCATTAGCCGCCCGCAATGTAAGCGGGGAGGGTGTCAGTTTGTAGTTACAGCGGCTACAGGTATGACACTAATATCAGCGCCTGTGTCGACCAGAAAACGGAGACCGGAGTTCCTATCTAGTAGAAGGAGACGTAGAGTGTTGTAATCTAGGCCTGGGACACTGCTCGCCTCTACTGTCCGGCCTGGTCATTTCCCGATTGAAATTTAACTGCAGATGGCAGCACCCGAAATGAACAAGGTGCTGTGCATTTTCGAGCAAATCGAACGCACTGGCTATGGTACCAGCAGTACCCCTGAGAACGGTTAGAGGAAACAGAACGATGGCGCTTGTGTGCAGGTTGAGGTGTTGGTCGACGGCGTTGAGAACGATCAAAACGAATAGCAGCTATCTGGTTAGTGAGTTCATCAAGACGAGCGTTGATTGAAGAAATTGTGCTAGACGAGTCAAGAGAATTGATGTTCGAAGTGCAAGACTGTATTTCGAGTATTTCATCAGCAATACTTGCCAGTTGTGTCGGGGGAACGTTATCTGTATCAGGTGCGAGAATCGATTGCAAATGTGTTGGTAAACGCTTGAGAAAGAGCTGTTTGAGCAACGCGTCATCGATTTCTCTGTCACCCAAAATGCTGTAAAGGCTGCGTAAGAATTGAGACGGTGTACAACCATCTAGTGTTTCACCGCTTATCAGTTGTTCCAAGCGCTTATGTCCGGATAATGCCGTTCGCGTAATTAACGTATTTTTAAGCTGTGTAACTGGTTGAACGTTATCCGGCGCCATAAAGATATCTCGTAAGTCTGCCACTAATTCAGGAGACAGAAAGTATAAAACATGATAATACATAGTGTGCTCCCGCGGTGATTCCTCTATGGGCGAATTGAGCTTGCACTTGAGTAAACCGGATGCATGGGTCATGGTGCCAGAATGGAGGTAGATGAACAGATGTGGCGTTGATATTGGGCTGAGGTAATAGGGTGTTTGACGACTGAGCCGTAGATGTGTCAGACATGAATAAAAATATAGGTATATGCAAGTCCGAATGAAAAAATGTTAGGGTTTAAGTGGGTTCACAAAATTCGGGCTCACCAATTCGTTAGTGCCCTACTATAACCCAAAAATTGGTTATATGGACAGAAAACGATGAGCGCTAACTGAGACCGTTTTGTTACGTGAAATGATTACAACAGTTATATATGGAAAGAGGGACATATCGTATTGTAGGTACAAGTTGATAAATCCTGTTGCTGGTCCGAATCGCGGTGTCTGGTGGGTGCGCTGACATATTGAGTCCAAGCTCTCTGTTGAGCGACTTTGGTCGGCGCCACCGCAAAAGTTCCACTAGACCCGACACGCTGGAGCTCCATCCAGGAGGCCTTGGGAACGTTAAAATCAACTACCAGCAAAAGATGTGGGAAGTAGTAGCTGTAGGAGAGCTGCTCAAGGGTTTGTATGAGGAAATGGTCATCTTCCGGAGGACTCGAGAAACAACGGTAGAGCACGCCGAGAAGAGTATCCGTCCCGCGCAGCGGGGTTTGGATCCACAGTGCATAGCAAAAAGGCGCTAGATTGCTATCGGAGAGGACATTCGGGATGGGCAGGGCCGCATGTAAATATAAAACAACCCCATCAGCCTTCGTGCGTTTTGAGTCAGCTGGGAAAATAGAGTAGCCGTCTATCGAGGTCTCCGCGTCAGACACATCTGGTGTGAGCCAGGTTTCTCTAAGTGCGATTATGGACTGCTTTTCAAGGCAAGCTGACTGTTTAATATTGCGGAGTTTGTTGAAAAAAACTGAAGCAGTTCTTGAACAAGCAGTTCAACACTGTATCTGCTGCCTCCGAAGGAGGGGAGCCGAGAGGTGTGCTGCCAGAAAGGTTAGCAGACTTAATAGCTGGACGCCGGGTTTAAGTCCAAGTCTCCGAATGGGCATCTACGGCATACTTGTCTGCTTCCTGCCTTGGTGGTCCCAAGAGCTCCTTTTCATTTGCAGGTTTTTGTCACCCCGTGGGAGTCCGGTTTGCGTGGGCCTTTTATCTTTGGGGGACTTAGGTTTTCCCCTCGTGAGCGAAAATTTCGTTTGCTGCTACTAGTAGCTCGTTCAGTACCACCTTTTGGGCGATTAGAATTGCTGTTCAAGGATTTAGGGCATACATGAGTCTTTCTGGTTTCTTGGGCATTTTGGCGCGGTTTGATGAGTAAAGTTTCTCTGTGAGGCCCTGTGCATTGGGTGGCAGCACCAAGAAGTATTACTTTTGGTGGCACTCCCATGAGGCAGAGGACTGCACCTTGAAGCCTGCCAGTAGCTTTCTCAGTTGGCGAAGTGTATGTGGTTTGCTTGACTACAGTCGCTTTTCTTTCGTGTTTTTGTGTGGACTCCCGAGTCACCAGCGATCAGCGTAGCCAACTGGGTGTACGAAGGATTTTTCGGTTCGCTGTTGTCGGGTTCGCCGCTTTGGCTGTCGCGGTGATTGGTGTTAGGCGGAATTCCACACGGATCCCCCTTTACCACTCGCAGTCAGGTGCTGCTACGGCCGAGAAGCCTACCCCGCGCAAGAGTGGCCAAAATTTCGGGACGCTTGCCACCCCGGCATCAAGCCGAGATGTGATTGGTCGAAAATCTGGATCCAACAGCCAATCATGACGCAGTATTGGCCGAGTGCCGGTTGCCAATGGCGCATCCAGAAGGCGTCCGAATTTCCAGAAAGTTGTCGCCGCTTACACAATATATACGAAGCGCTGTACAAATGTTCTTGACTTCGTTTTGGGGGTTAATATACCTTGTGCATCTTTGGTGGTTG
>SJOL01009893.1:362940-375382 GCA_004794785.1 Opisthorchis felineus
TTCCAGAAAGTTGTCGCCGCTTACACTATATATACGAAGCGCTGTACAAATGTTCTTGACTTCGTTTTGGGGGTTAATATACCTTGTGCATCTTTGGTGGTTGGTTTTGACGTGAGCGCTAGCTTGGGAGGCACAGACCGAGAACTAAGCTGAGGAAAATACCGTTATTACAATTGGCGACGACTGTGTCCACAATCGGAGGGGCCATGTTCGACGGAGTGGAGCTGGAGACCGGCAGTTTCACGTTCTTACTGACTGTTGGGTTCTCGCAGTATTCCCCGAGGTCGAGGTCAACGCTTTTGGTTGATTTGTCGGTAGGCTTCGCTGCTTGTCTCCCCACATCTGACCCAATCCAGCTCAGAAGTTGTGACTTGCGTGTGCAGTTCACTGGCGCCTCCGAGTGTGGACACAGTCGTCGCCAATGGCCGCGACAGCCAAAGCGGCGAACCGGACAACAGTGAACAGGAAAATCCTTCGTACACCCAATTGGCCACGCTGATCGCTGGTTACTCGGGAGTCCACAAAAACACGAAAGAGAAGCGACCACAGTCAAACAAACCACATACACTTCGCCAAATCAGAAAGCTGCTCGCAAGCTTCAAGGCGCAGACCTCTGCCTCATGAAATAGCGGCAGATTTACGAGGTATACTTATGGCGCCGAATAACGTTCAACCAGTTACACAGCTTAAAAATACGTTAATTACGCGAACGGCATTATCCGAACATAAGCGCTTGAAACAACTGATAAGCGGTGAAACACTAGATGGTTGTACACCGTCTCAATTCTTACGCAGCCTTTACAGCATTTTGGGTGACAGAGAAATCGATGACGCGTTGCTCAAACAGCTCTTTCTCAGGCGTTTACCAACACATTTGCAATCGATTCTCGCACCTGATACAGATAACGTTCCCCCGACACAACTGGCAAGTATTGCTGATGAAATACTCGAAATACAGTCTTGCACTTCGAACATCAGTTCTCTTGACTCGTCTAGCACAATTTCTTCAATCAACGCTCGTCTTGATGAACTCACTAACCAGATAGCTGCTATTCGTTTTGATCGTTCTCAACGCCATCGACCAACACCTCAACCTGCACACAAGCGCCATCGTTCTGTTTCCTCTAACCGTTCTCAGGGGTACTGCTGGTACCATAGCCAGTGCGTTCGATTTGCTCGAAAATGCACAGCACCTTGTTCATTTCGGGTGCTGCCATCTGCAGTTAAATTTCAATCGGGAAATGACCAGGCCGGACAGTAGAGGCGAGCAGTGTCCCAGGCCTAGATTACAACACTCTACGTCTCCTTCTACTAGATAGGAACTCCGGTCTCCGTTTTCTGGTCGACACAGGCGCTGATATTAGTGTCATACCTGTAGCCGCTGTAACTACAAACTGACACCCTCCCCGCTTACATTGCGGGCGGCTAATGGCACATGCACTAAAACATACGGACAAAGGGCGCTAGACCTCAACCTCGGCCTACGTAGAGAATTCAGATGGTTTTTTTTATCATTGCAGACGTACATCAACCAATTATAGGGGCAGATTTTCTGACTCATCTTAATCGACTAGTAGACTTAAAACGTCAAAGTCTACTTGACGCCACCACTCAATTATCAGTCAGAGGAAAGCCAACAATTACGCCGAACATTTGCCTAATAACGCCATCACCACACGGTTCTTCTCGTTACCACAGCTTACTCCGCAAATTTCCGGAGCTCTTAAGGCCAACTTTTCATCAGGCAGAACCGAAACCCTCTGTGGTTCATCACATTGACACACGTGGAACTCCTGTTTACGCACGTTCACGACGACTTCATCCGGAAAGACTAAAGATTGCTAAGGATGAGTTTCAACATATGCTGCAACTTGGAATCATTCGTCCTCCTAGTAGCACTTGGGCATCACCACTCCATATGGTACCAAAGATTGTAACTTGATGAGGGCAACCTTCCATCTGCTTGGAAAGAAGCGATTGTCACACCAATCTACGAAACTGGTGGCCGACTATCGCCTGGCAGCTACAAGCCTATAAGCTTCACTAGCGTGCCATGCAAGGTGATGGAACGCATTCTGAAGCGGGTCATCCCAGGTCACCCTACTACCAACAACATGATATCCCCAGTTCAACACGGACTCCTCCCAAACCGTTCATGCGTGACGAACATGCTCGTATTTATGGACAGCTTAACCCAAGCTAAGGATGAGGGAGTCATATCGGATGCCGTATTTTTCGATTTCTCAAAAGCATTCGATCGAGTCCCACACGTCCTGTTGCTCCACAAACTCGAGTCTTACGGGATTCAAGGGGAAATTCTACGCAGGATTAGGGCGTTCTTATCAGGCAGAACATTCCGAGTGAAAGTAGGCTCGACCTACTCTTCTCCGGCGCCGGTCTCCACTGGAGTTCCTCAAGGCTCCGTTTTGGGACCACTACTGTTTCTGATATACGTCAACGACCTTCCAGATGTTCTTTCAAGTCCATGTCTACTTTTCGCGGATGACTTGAAATCCTGGAGTTCCAATGCCAGTGCCCTCCAAATGGATGTAGTCGCTGCAAATCAGTGGTCTTTGGACTGGCACCTTCCTCTGAATGACGAAAAGTGCGTCCATATGTCATTCGGAGGAGACTCAGCGAACGCCTTTGTCGTGCATGGTGAGAATGGACCAGAAGATATCACAAGGATAGATGCCAAAAAGGATTTGGGTATCTGGCTCTCTTCAAACATGTCCTTCTCACTGTATCATGAGAAATGGGCTCAAAAGACATTCGCTGTTCTGCGGATGATTCGGCTCACCTTCTCCCGTATTACTCGCATGGACGTCCAAATACTCTATGGGGCCTAGGTCAGACCGCTTTTAAAATACGCCAACCAAGTTGTCTACTCAGGACGCAAGAAGGACGTAACCCTCATTGAGGGTGTCCAGCGAGCTGCTACGAAAATGGTTGCCGACCTTAAAAGGGTGGACTATGAAATGCGTCTCGCGGCGCTTGACCTCTTTTCCTTGGAGTATCGTCGCCTCCGAGGGGACCCAATTTTTACTTATGTCCTGTTTGAACAAGGCTTGGCCAACGGGTTTTTCGCCGTTGATCCAGCCAACACACGGCGGGGACATGGTAGGAAGATTTTCGAGCTTAGAGCGCACACTTTTATTAGGCAAAAAATTTTCTCATTTCGGGTAGTTGCTGCGTAGAATAACCCTCCTCCGACAGTTGTCCACGCTCCTTCTAGAACCCATTTCAAAGCACTACTAGACACTTTTCTATGCGAGTTCTTGTGCTGGCAAGCTTACTGCCCCGCGCTGAGAACTTAAAGAGCAGTGCTACACCCTTTCTTCGCTTGTGCCTTTCAGGTGAACGGCAGCCGCTTAACGACAATAACAAACCTGACCCGGGAAACTTGGACGAAAGCCTCGATCCTGTGTATCAATCCGTGAATCTCACCCTACTTCCATGTGCACTGCCGGAGGGAGGTCACACGTAATTTGGGGATCCGATGGGTGATGTAGCATGAATGACGGGTTCTAGTTGCAGGTAAGTCCCATTGGAATGGCTAAGGCGAAGTACACAAGTAGGCAGGCAAGCGGGCAAGCTGATAGATCGCGGAAGGTGAACGGAGCGAACGGGTTTATTCATGGGTGTATTCTGTTGGGTAATTTTGGAACCTCTGTTTTCATGGTCGTGTTCTGTTTATGGTTGTTTGTTTTTCTGTCCAGAGAGCTAGCTAGGGAATGGTAAATTGGGGTATGCGGACGGTCACAGCCCGACGCTCTAACAGAAGCGTCAGTTCGTCTGCATCTAGTTCCTGCCAGCGTTTGACAGACTGGCAGACAGTTTGGAATGGAAGGGTGTTGAAGAAAGTGTCACGAGCAGCTACTGAACCGATTCAGTAGCGCTTATTCGAGAAGGAATAGGAGGAGACCAGAGAGCAGTACTAGCTGTCGCTCGTTGATGCGATTAGCATCAGTTTACATAGGGGAATGGAGAGATAGCTGATATTATGCACTGCTCATCAAGGTACATGGGCATTTAGGGGGTAAACAAGGTGCACGGGCCCAGGGCAAGTTAAATCATGCGAGACAGCTAACGGGTAGGGCAGGGGGCGTGACGTATAACGGCGGTAAATTCTTTGCCGTTTGGAGGCCTTGTGTTGGTGCGTCGGTTAGTTGTTGCGGTGCCAGAGGAAAATGTAATGGGGTGATGGGTAGTTAGTGCTCGGCGTCGGTGTTTGGGACACCTGATGTGCATCTCCAAAAACCGTCTATCAGTGAAGGCAGTTTTTCTGCTTCGGTCTGTTGACAGAAGACTTTCGGGCAAAAGACCGTACATTAGTGGTGCGAAATGAAGATGGGTACCGTCAAACAGTGTCGTAGAATCATCGCGCTTTCCTGGCTGGGACCCACGTGACTGTCCTCGCACGTGGTTAAAAACTAAACGGCGTGGCACTCAATCCCAGTGGCAAACATGTTACTTCCTGGTGGGACTGCTTTGTTTAAGTTTGTCTGCCGTTGGATGCTGGGCCCAGGTGAAATTCGCAAAGAACGTTGAGTCAATCCCAGTAATGGCGTCTTACTTGGATGTGATGCTCAGATGCGTTATGATGCGAACTCACTGAGTGAAATGTCCATCATTTGAACCAAACATTGACACCTCAAATTTCCTGTCTCGGCTTGGGTATCTTGGCAGTATTTCAGCCCTAGTGTCTCCTACGGGTGGTATGGTAGCTAGGCACCGGAAGGCTGTTACAGCTAAATGACTGATTGTCTGCTCAGATCGTTTTCTTCGTTGCTGTTCCAAGGTTTAGGCATCACGTTTTCGGATATTTGGGTAAGAACACGAGGCTATTAGTACTATACCTTCACCCTCCCTCTTTACACTCCTTACTGGAACGTTCTTCCTCATGGTTGCATGCAGCTAAACATCAGTGTTTACTACTGGGGTGTCGCTCTTCGTGATATCCTTGTTGTCGTGTGTGCATAATTTTGTCTCGTCACGAACTTTTCTTTCGCCTGCTGGCGTAAGGTGTCACTTATCAGTTCTCAAGGAAGGGAACCTGAACTAAGGCTGCTATCTTGTGGTGGTCGTATTTCTGTGCTGCAATGATCTTGCAGGCTATACCAGCTGGGACTCATTTCCTAGGGTTTCAACCATGCCAGGATGGCCAACGGGGAGCAGCCCGACGAAGAGCAGCGAGTCCCCATACTGTGAGAAATCGTATTTCGAGGCGGTCTGTAGGTAAAGTCGTTCTGTCCTCTGCGATGGGAGTATGAAGGCGATAAGGTGTTTCCTTCAGGCGACCAGCTAGTCCATATGTATGGAAGCAGCGATGCTGCCTTCCCTCGACGAAGGACGGGTTAGAAAAGGTCGGCCTTAATAACCGCACTCCGATTGTCCAACGGTTGATCTTGACCGCCGGCGCATTATTGAATGCGGTCGAAACACTTTTAAAACCAAAGAGTTTGGTGCTGCTCAGAAGGCATCTGCTGTGGGCAGCCGCAGTAGGAGTGAGACAGTAATGCCTTACTCCCTGCGCCCTCAGACCAGGCCAGACTCTGCGGCCAAGTGGGTCAGACCATTGGGTCATTGGCTCCGGAAAGGGTCCCGGAACAAAAACCCACGTCCACTGCTTATGGGTCGGAATTTTTTGTCAAAGGCTCCAGGTGGTTCAGCTGTAGCATCCTTTCGGTGCCTAGCTGCCATGCCACCCGAAGAGAGAATGAAGGCTGAGATACTGCCTGGTCGCCCCAGCCTAGACAGAAGCCGTCGAGGTGCATCGATCGGGTTCGAACCAAAGACCTTCGGGTCAGTAAGTTCTCACTTTAACCACTGGGTCATCTCGAGCCCAAGTGGATTATCTCAACCAAACCCTATTCTTTGGCCTGGACATCCAGGTAGTATCATTCGCCCTTGCGGGCCTTAGTTTGCTCGCTCTTCTCCATAGGTGGCTCAAGTGGTTAGAGCGCGAATCTACTGACCGGAAGGTCCGTGGTTCGAACCCGACCTCTGCCTGTCGACTTCCCCTGTCTAGGCTTGGGCAACCTGGCAGTATCCCAGCCCTCGTGCTTCCTTCGGGTGGCGTGGCAGCTGGGCACCGAAAGGGTGCTACAGCTGAACGATTTTTTTCGTAGGTCCCTCAGCCAAGTTCTTCTGACGCTTTTGCCCTGGTCGGGAACGCGTCAACCATATCTTTACCTTAAGACAAGTTCTTGAGCAGCGTCACTCTTTCAGACCAATGGCTCAGTGGTAGAGCGCAAACTTACTGGCCAGAAGGCCTGTGGTTCGAACCCGACCTCTGCATCTCGACTTCCCTTGTCTTGTCTTGGGCAACCTGGTAGTGTCCGAGCCCTCGTGCTTCCTTCGGGTGGCATGGCAGCTAGGCACCTGAATGGTTCTACAACTGAACGATCATGTGTATGTATGTGTCCGTATCACTGCACATACTTACCCACCGCTTCCGTGCTTCGTCTGCACAGCCTGCTCTGGTTTATCCTGCCATGATGCCCGTGTAGTTGCACCGTCAGTCAGAATCATGAGATTGACCGCGGAAGGCACAACTACAATCTACACCACAGAGCGACCATCCCGCTCGCCACTATTTAGTGCATTTCGATGCTGCACTCTGCCGGTCAGTGACTGACTTGTGCATTCGTTGGCTCCACGAACTTCGACAACTGAAATTTTTTGTATACTTTTGCTTACTTGTGTGTTGATAGTACCGTGGACTTTCGAGCTTAATTCCTCCTTTAAATTTTCGGGATCGTGAAGCCTACGCCTGAATCAAAGTTCCATATTGGGAACTCAATACAACACGTCATTTTTCAAGGAGAATAGATAGTGAGTGAGGCAAGTCCGTTGACTAATCCGATGAGGGATGCAGACTGCGGTTTGAAGCAGTCTGTATGGCATGGAGCTTTTCTGTTGTTCTCCAGTTGAGAGCTTGGGGGCTGAGAGGTGAGGCTTACATGAACGATGTGTATTGCTGAAGCATTTGACTGAGATCAAAATAAAGAGACTGTCGGTTTGTTCAGTGTTTTGGGGACAAATGATAATTTACGGTTGCCCAGGCTGGAGGAGGCGGTTTGTTTGAAGTATCCTTCCTTGAGCATTTGAACCAAAAGTTGCACCCACAAGGCGATGGGTTTCGATAATAGTGATGTTCATTTGTAACTTCCTTTCGGTGCCTAGATACCGCGCCACCCGAAGTGAGCACGAGGGCTTAGATACTGCCAGGGTGCCTAAGCCTAGGCAGAAGTTAAGATGCCGGGGTTGGGTTCAGACCATAAACCATCCTGTCAGTAAGTCCGCACCTTAACCATTCAGCTATCTCGAGCAGTTGATGTGAAGAGCCAACGATAATATTCTGACCTGCTTGGCTGAGGTGGGCGCGGGGCGGAAGATATTGAAATCTGATTCTATTGTTAACCACAGCAGATGCTTGTGGAGTAGAATGTGGCTCTTGGTAAGATTATATATATATATATATATATATATATCGGGGAACTCCGGGCTTCGATCACTGAGGGACGTGCAACTTTGCCCTCAGACTGCCTCACAGTACGATTTCTCGTGGTACAGAAGCTTGCCCCTCTTTATCTTGCTACTCTCCTTCCGCTTCATCACAGTGGTTGAACCCTGAGGAACGCCGTTCCAGTTAGCATAACCAGTAACCGGGAAATAGACGAAACGGTTGGAGTTGTGGGGTGAATCTCTGCAAACTGAGACTTTGCCAGTGAAATTATATGTCGTATTAACAAAGCTAGCAGAGCCTTCAAAAAACCTCCAGCATAGATGGAATGGCGTGAGCTCTGCTGCTTCCCGAATGTTCCAGTCCACGGCACGCTGATTCTATTGGGACTTCCCTACCGATAAGAAGCGTAGCCTCCAAACTAAACATGTCAACCAGCTTACGGTGTTCGATTATTGCCTTCCAATAGTCTCCCGCGTCTGGTGAAATCATGTGGACATGACAGCTTAACTTCCACTGCCAGTTGAAAGAACTTCTCAAGTGTTTTTTGTCTCTTTTTCAGCCATTCATGACTTATCCACCCGTGCAGGGCCTAACAGTTTTCCTGAACTCAGCATTGTTACGGGCTCTACGGATGTATCAATCACAATTGTGAGTTATATCGGGGTTGAGGAGATAAACGACCTTGAAGAATCTGTACCTTGGACCACTGAACCGTTCCACGATATGGATTCAAATGAAGCAGAATGTAAAAAGATCGAACAGTCCAATGAAAGGCTGAATGGAGAAAACAAGGCTTCAGTTTACAAGATAAATTGTTAGCAACATGGATTTGTCATTTGGAAGCGATCCTCCTAACAAGCATGAAGCATAATAGAAGCATGGCATGATTACCCCTCTGTCGATTCCTCCTGCGAATGAACGGCAACCAGCGGTTATTCTTCCTGTTTGTTCTGACTACTCACGAGTAGCCCGACTCACCTATTTATTATAACACCGTTTTGCTTCCCCGCCGTCCGTTCCCTGGGTTTTCGCTCCCGCTTACTAATGGAAAGATCTTGTTGCCTGTCCGTCTTCGCTTGCAGTTTCGTATCAACTCTATCCATTTTCAAGTGTCTGATCCTGGGAGCCCCTCGGACGGTAGACGAGCGCACTACCCGCTGCGCCCACTCGACTTCTCCGGCATTCCTATTTTTTATATTACCTTTGTATTGCATCTCATCCGATAGTCTCTGTTGAGATTTTGTTTTAACCGGGCCTAAGTACGCACTCCGATTTGACACGTGACACGAGCAGCTGCGTCGCACCGTCAGCTAATGACTGCGGGCAGTTTTCCCTACCTCCCGAGCGTGCTGACTGTTTTCTGCACCGTTAGCTCTGTATACAGTCTATTTAAACTGTCTCACTACCCGTATCTAAAGCCCTACTGCTTCATTGGCCTTTTTCTACTCCTACCGATTGTGCTATTATTGATTGTACGTTCTGCTTAATTCATGATGTTTATTAACTCATTTGTTCATAGAAACAGTTCTCAATACAACATCTACTGCCCTCATCCGTCTGTTCCTATCGTCCACTGAATACGAACTGCATGTAGTCCGATGGCTCCAATTGTCCTGTAAGATCCTCAGTTGCCCGGATCTTACACCCTCTATTCCAAGCGAATTTGCTGGGATTTGTCGATGCCGCGATAGAAAAAGAGTAATATATTTTAGCCAAAGTTTCTCTTTCCCCTCTATCTTCCATAACTCACGCAGCTCGTGCATTATGGACCAGGACGCTGTTACCAATGGAGACAAGCAAGAGACGGAATCCCCGTAAGTAATTTTCTTGATTTATTCACAGAAACTTTTCGGTTTCTTAACCGTTTAGTTATGTTACGAAAATACAAGGCCATCCAAGGTTTGCAGGTGGTAAGCAGTTGAGTTTGTCCAAGTGGTGCATTTTTCGGTTCTCCCGTTTGGAATTGATGATTAGTTGAGCCAAGTATTAGGAACATGATTTGCGATAAATCTTTGGATTCCATCCCGTGCTTAAGAGTCCACCTTAAACGAGTCTCAGGGTATGTGACGTGCTCGATCAAATCCATGTCATGGTTGTAACATGACATGGAGTTGCGTCACTTGTGGCGTCAAAAAGGCATATCACTAGATCTTAAGGGTCGCGTGTATCGTGCTACAGTAAGGGCTGTGTTGTTGTATGAGTGCGAGACATGGCCTCTGCGGACAGATGATGTGAGGCGTCTTCAGGTTTTCGACCACCGATGCCTCAGAAGCGTGGCTGGTTTTGGATGGCGTCAGCGTGTTAGTAGCGAGGTGATTAGAAAATGGGTATTTGGTTGTGCTGCAGGTACTTCAACCGGGGAAAACATCCAGCACCACCGACTACGATGGCTCGGTCATGTGCTACGCATGCCGGAACACCGTCTACCGAGACGAGTGTTGTTCTCCGTGCCTCCTTCAGAATGGCGCAAACCGCGAGGTGGACAACGCATGACTTGGAGAAGGGCGTGAAAGAGATCACGAAGCGTTTGGGTGTTGTTGGTGTTGTACGCCTTCCAGGATAGAGTCCCTGTGACCCCGCTTTTGCTTGGCTGGAGACGTTGCAAGAAATAGCCGCTAATCGGTGTCAGTGGCGTTCGTGCTGTCAGTTTCTTTCCAGATTGTCTGATTGAACCCTTGGAGGTGTAGGCACCTCAGATTGCTTGACACAGGCCAGCACAATGTTCACTCCCTCACCCACTCTTTTTCTCTTTTCACTTTAGGGCTTTAAATATAACTAGATGAGCTTTATGGCTGTATGGCAGTGAAGCTCAATGTCAACACTGATGTTGCTGTCTTTGATGATGATGATGATGATCAAATCCGTTACGCTGGACAGACTTAGTCATCCCAGTCGGGTGCCAAAGTAATACAAGCACTGTGTTGGAGATGGTTTGGGAACCACTTAGGAACTATCGGTAGGTTAGTGAGTAGAATGTTGGTCGCTCAGTTAGCGTCGGCAAGGCTACCGATCCACCACTACGCTCCCTAACAGTGCACGGATGATGTCACTTCGATTGGTGATAAAACGTTTGCAATCAAAGTGCCCAGGTCAGCGAACAAACCAACGACCAACTACCTGTAGGTTGTTATCAATCAATGTTTCATCAGGCCTAATGAGATTTCTGCTTTAGCGAAATACACTCATTTGCAAACAAATTTGGTTTTTTGAGAGACTCACCCGGAACCCAGCTGAATCTCTCGCTTGTGATGTTTCCAGGCAACTGAATGTGCTGCACCAGGCCGCCTCATGTTTCACAAGCGAGAGATTCAGCTGGGTTCCAGGTGAGTCTCTCAAAAAACCAAATTTGTTTGCATATGATTGTATTTCGCTAATTCGGTGTAATTTAGTTTCGAGTAGAACATAAGGTTGATGGAAACTCGGGGACTGCGCCTACCTGATGAGCCCCAAAAAGGGCGAAACCGGTCGTGGGCTGTCGAAGAATTTTCAGAAACCTTATGAGTAGATTTCTGCTTTGTTTGGAACGCTTCCATTGCAAGATGACGTAGAATTGCCGGCAACTAAGTCTTCTACGAACCTGTTGAGGTTTGTAGGTTAGGTTGACTTCCTGTGGCTCCATTTAGGTCCAGCCGGCACCATCTCAACAATAGAGTTAAGTTTACCAATGGTGTCAGTGTTTGCTACCGAATTCCACGGTCGCCCCTAATATAGGGTTGACGTGCCTGATAAGCAAGACATCCTGTTAGGGAATCCAGTTCAAAATCATTCAGTTCATCGACACCAGCCGGCCTTCATTGAGCCATTCCGTAATACAGGTCATAGCGGCCTAGACATTGTACCCATAACCCAATTCAGGGTCTTGAATTGGTGAACTATATGAGGTTTTCTCCACACAATAAGGTTCCGCCGAACAGTTCTTGGTTTTACGCTCCGCACCTTGCTCCATATCTTCTCCTACTGGGCACCTGCGTAAGCTATTTACCAATCACGATAAACACATTTGATGGATTGAACTCCTGTGCGGGTCCGCTGGTTTTTGTATAGTTTACTTCACCTATTGCTATATTATCACACCAAGCACTGTGTACATTCGGATCACGGTCAGACGGGTTAATCATGTGCTTTAGTCCATCTGTCCAGCCCTTGTTACAGTGCGCTTTCTCGTCAAACATCTTTACTACACTTTTCTGTGTTGTAGCGAAAAACCTAACCGATTCGGTAAATTGTAACCACCAATGTCGAACTGAGTTTGTAGGACTTGGGTGCTCTATTAAAATTTGTGTGATATCGAACGCCCCTTTCTCGTGGTTCTTCAGCTCCCAGACCGTATTTCATATCCAGTGGTTTGTTGGATTGGGCCCAGTCATCTTGACATCACCCATCCTGATATTCTTAAAAATATGTACGATTCATATAGATGTCTGTTTCCCATCATTCAGCAGTAGCACCCTTTCGGTGCCTAACTGCCGTGCCACCCGAAGGACGCACGAGGGTTGGGATACTTCCAGGTTGCCCAAGCCTAGACAGGGGAAGTCGAGAGGCAGAGGTCAGTAAATTCGCGCTCTAACCACTGAGCCATCTCGCCCCTGTTTCCCATATACACTTGTGATCGTCACTGTGTTTTCCAAGCCTGGCAGTTGGCTTGCAAACGTCAAATCATCATTCGATGAAACATCTTCAGGGCACGGTTCGTTGCGGATTCAATCATTTCCTCACTACCTTGATATATTCTGATGTCAGCTGTCGACTTGCTCTTTTAATAGGATTATTACATTCGAGAGGTACTTGGAGAATCAAGAGTGTTTTCCGACTGAAGTATGCGGTTATTGTTTGGGGCAATACTGGTTGTTGTCTCATGGACTTCTTAGTCTTCAGCAATCATCTGTTCTCCTTCACCATTTCCAAATATTTTTATTCGCCAGGCAATGAGCACTTTGGTAGCCACTTTCAGCACAAATATATATATATATA
>SJOL01009893.1:375461-386660 GCA_004794785.1 Opisthorchis felineus
TATATATGTATATATATATATATATATATATATATATACTAACGGTTATCCCTGCCCAATTCCTGTGCCCTCCATGCAGTGCTATTCTGCCACCGACCATTCCTTATTTTCCGGATCACATCTATGGTGAGGCGGCTTACTTGAATCTGCTACGTCATATATTGTGTCATGGTGTTGAACGAAGTGATCGAACCGGCACAGGTACTCTGGCTGTTTTCGGACCACAGATGCGGTTCAGTCTCCGAGACGACAACTTCCCTTTATTAACGACAAAGCAGGTGCGCCTCTTCTGTCCTACTTATGTATCTCATCGCCAATAGATTCGCCTAGGTTTCTGTTGCTTTGTCCAAAAAATTACTTTCTAGGGTTGGACAACAGTGATCTTGCCTCTAGGCTGGTATTTCGTGTACACGAACCGTGGCTCAACTCCGGATTGCTTCTCAAATAATCATAGTAGTTACAGCCGTCCACACCGTCATCATTAGTTTTTTTCATGTCGGTTGTTGCCCATCAACGACTATTGCCTCTTTTCGGATCCAGGCATGGACTGTCTCAGAATACGGGGATAAGATTACGGACCGCTTGGTGTGCCCACCTACAGATACTTAGGGAGCACGCGATGTTTATCCTCGCCGTGTGGATGAATTTCAAACTCTTCCATTTTGTTCGCGACCTTCCCCACCCTAGCAATTCTATGCAATATTGTCCCACCGGTAGTGTTTCACAACTACAAACTTCTCAGAAGGTCGTTCCTCTTCTAATCTCGCATTAGTGTATTTGTAACACATTCGTTCATTGAACCTTTGCCGCCACAAAATTGCTTCCGTTACGAACCTTTTTTTCTGAACGTAGGTGTTTTTTCGCGGAATCGTTGAGGAGCTCCTTTGGTTCATCCGTGGTTCTACAGACTCTAATGAACTGGCGGCAAGAAAAGTTCATTTTTGGGATGCGAATGGCTCGCGAGAGTTTCTTGACAATCTTGGATTCACAGAGCGGAAAGAAGGTGAGTCTCTAAATGTAATGTAGCTTTTAGGCGTCAAATAAGTATTTCCAATTAGACGGAACATACTACTCATAAGGTTGCTGAACGCTCTTCGAGACACAACGACCGGTTTCGTCCTTGGGGCTTGTCGAAAAGGCATAGCCCCCTAGTTTCCGTCAACCGTATGTTTACTTTGACCCAAATTGTACGCAAATAACGAAATAAACTCATTTGAAAACATTGGGTTTTAATGAGGGTCTCAACTGAATCCAACTCAGTTAAAGAAGAATGTCATACCAGAGAAGTTTAGGTTGATTCGGTTGATTATCCGGTGCAAATGAGTGCTTCGCGAATATTTCCAGCGATTTTTCGATGGTCATGGTGAATTGACAAGCACACCGAGAGTGATTTCATTTGTCGGAAGTTGTGCCCGGCTTCCAAATGTTCTCATGCATTTGATTGTATGAGGCTCCGAATCCCACCTGGTTTAGCCATCGTGTCCCGATGTTTTAGTGGAAATGATTGCAACCAACCGACGGGTATGTGCAAACGTTTCAATTCAGTCCACTGACGATCCGGAACGAGTAACGAATTAATCTGAACGGTCATGCTGTGTGCTCAGGTCGCTCCGGAGAAGACCGAAGCTTCGGTCTTCGGTCGTCGACTCTCGTTGGATTGCCTATAGGCGTATACAATTTTCCACATCTCAAACAAGTCTCGCAACAAAGAAGAGTTGATTGAACGTTGACTTCAAACGTCACACAATCGGCCTCCGAATTACGCAGTAGTGAGAACCCGGGTGCGGTGGATAGATGGACGACAGCCTTGAGTTTTTTCACTGTACAACTGGGTTTTTGTGGAGCCTAACAGGAAAGACCTTTTTTATTTCTGGCAAAGTGGAATGCAACAGCACCGACTAGAAACAGGATCTTAAATCATGAAAATGGAACTTCAGTCGGCTTTGGAAGTATACTATTACGACTGCTGTCGAGGAACTCCTACTTCGACTCACTAGCTACTAGGACATTAAAAGAGTTTTAATTATGGTGCATCCTGCTTTGCAGGGAAGGGAAAGCTCATGGTTAGAGAAAAAGGACCATTGCTTTGGAAATTGCAGAGCTCGATTTTTTAAGGGTTGAGGAAGACAGAGCTTATTGGACTGTTCCTTAAAAGACTGCCAAGAGTATGCCATACCAGTATGCCGCTCCAACGCATTCTACTTTATTGTACCTTATCCACATGACGCATCCTACTGCCCAGCACAGAGGAACCAAATTATGCTTGGCAATACGGTTTAAAAATTTCCACGTGCTGCTGTTCGCTGGGGAGATATCAAACCTCCAGACATTCTAATAAAATGAATAAATCGTTCAGTTGTAAAACCCTTTCGGCGCCGTGCCTCCCGAACGAAGCACGAGGGCTGGGATACTGCCAGGTTACCCAAGCCTAGACAGGGGAAGTCGAGAGGCAGAGGTCAGGTTCGAACCACGGACCTTCCGGTCAGTAAATTCGCGCTCTAACCACTGAACCATCTCTGACCGCATGGGGGACGTGTGTATCAGGCTACAGTGCGGGGTGTTTTGTTGTATGGTTGAGACTTGGCCTGTTCGAGCAGCGAGACTGAGGCGTCTTCAGGTGTTCAACAATCGTTGTCTCAGGACCATAGCTCGTGTGGGTTGGTTTCGGTGAAACCGTAACGAAGCAGGTAGAAAGTGGGTTTTCGGTTGTGCAACGGGTACTTCCATTGAAGAATGTGTCCAGCACCAGAAGCTGCGTTGGTTGGGACATGTGTTGCGTATGCCGAACCATCGTTTGCCGAAGAGAGAGCTGTTTTCCATGCCCAATTCAGAGTGGCGGAAGCAGAGAGGTGGCCAACCTTTGACCTGGCAGAGGGGTATGATGGGGATTACGAATCGGTTGGGTGCTGTCGGTGCTACTCGCCTTCCAGGTTGGGGACCGTGTGATCCCAATGCGCCTGGTTGGCGACACTGCAAGATATGGCTGCGAACCAATGTCAGTGGCGTTCTTGTTGTCAGTTTCTATCCAGATTGCCTGAATGAGTGTGTGGAGGTGTAGGCACCTCGGAATGATTGTAGTAAGCTAGCACTTAGTCCCTTCCCCCGTCCACCTTTATTCTTTTCTTCACAATAAGGCTTTCAAATAAATCATGGTTGTTCGGCAGCGAAGCATCGGTGTTGAACACTGATGTAATGCTGTCGATGATGATGGTGATGATGAGACTGCATGGGGTTCTTCCAGTGTAGGTGAGGATGCTACCACATCCAGCTTGTTCGTAATAGGTCCAGTATATAATCAGTAATAAGATAACCGTTCAGGTGTAACACCCTTTCGGTGCCTAGCTGCCATACCACCCGAAGGAAGTACGAGGGCTGGGATACTGCCAGGTTGCCCAAGCCTAGACAGGGAAGTCGAGAGGCAGAGGTCGTATTCGAACCACGGACCTTCCGATCAGTAAATTCGCGCTCTAACCACTGAGCCATCTGGCACCCAGTATGGAATTCCAGTGTGGAATTTTCAGGCCGTAACTTGTCCACGACTACCGTATACAGTGGCAGGTAAAAGGAGGGCAGTGTTCTGCACTTCCTAGTGGATCCCCTCCCATTTTGATAGGTTAAGTGTCGTTTAGCGCTCCGAAATGGTTCATTTGCCCAGTACTGTCTCAAGCACCATTTCATTACAAATGACTATCACGCTCCGACTCCGGCAACGCTTCAAGGAATGGGATAGTCAGGTTGGAGTGGCATGGTCTCTTAATCATTAGGCACAATAGCTATCACGATAGTTTGGTGTACCTTGCTCTTGTTCTTCGGAAACAAACAAGCTTGTCGGTTGAATCCATCAGCGACTGCCAAGTTGCAACACGGCCGTGTGGTCCGGCAGAATTACGTCTTTAATTAGGTGATGATAAGATTGACAGTTTTCTTCTTGCATTAGCCGGAGTTCTATCAGTGAGAACCCAAGTTCATCGCAAGTTGACCATGGGCCATTGCAGAAGTTTACTCATCATCTGATGTAAGTATTCTCAAATAGACTTTGTTGATAGAATTTCTGTCGCCTGGCATGGTTACTGCCAAAACCTACTGGATTGCCTATGAATTCCCCGCGTTGATACTGTCGTTTTCAGGCGATTTGGGCCCCGTTTACGGTTTCCAGTGGCGCCACAGTGGAGCAGATTACATAGACTGTGACACGGACTACACTGGTCAAGGTGTAGACCAACTTGCCGAAGTAATCCGATTAATACGCGAGAGACCCTGGGATCGACGCATCTTGATAGTTGCCTGGAATGTCCGGGGTACGTTGACTTTTTCAACGTTCACAGTGTTCGTTATCGTTCGATAGATTTGAAACTGATGGCACTCCCTCCGTGCCATTGCCTGGTGCAATTCTTTGTTGCAAACGACGAATTGTCTTGTCAATTATACCAGCGTTCGGGTGACATGGTAAGTAAGCCAACTATACCCCCCCCCAGCCTTTTGTCCACTTTCCCCAATTCCAGATGTTTTTCTCCAATGGTTCCCTTTTAGGGATTGGGTATCCCGTTCAACATCGCAAGTTACTCCCTCCTGACCTACATGATTGCTCACCTGACTGGACTTAAGCCGGGAGAATTCGTCCACACCATCGGAGATTCTCACGTCTACTTGAACCACCGAGAGGCGTTGAGTGAACAGGTGAGTCGATTGACTACAGCATCAATTGATCCGCTCTATCTCGTTGAATTTGGCTTCCAGTGTGGCAAGTCATGCATGAATTCATGCTGTTGTTTCTCAAGGACTGTTTCCCTGCTGTTCACTGGATTGGTGTGACTGGAAGACGGAATTGCGATACGGGACCATGTACCATAGTTACTTCAGCTGTAACAGGGTCTGATAGTATGATGAGTAGTCGCAAATGGGCACCAGATAAAGCGGAACGTGGCAGTGATGAGCACCAGTTCGGAGTAGTCACTGGTATTCAGATGGGGCTAACGATCGTCCAAATCGGTTTAGGATGAGGGAATGATGTGATTTCATGGATGCAGCTACGAATTACTGGCATTTGTTAACCTTGTTTACAGCCTAGATGCAGACGCTTTGGGGCTCCTGGGGAACCGAATTCACAGCATTTGCTGTTAGATTCCATGGAGAGATGACGGAATTTGCTATAGTATCTTGTGAAGCGCAGCGGCATGGATTGCGTGCGTGGAATCTTTCGTGTCTGACTTGGCCAATTTGATGAAATTTGTCAGGTAGTTCTACTACATTGGAGCAGTTAAGTGTCAGTCCAAACTTCTTCACGGCCCTCATGGAGGACCTGACAAGCGCCAAGCCCATAAGACGTCAATTCTGAAGGCAGAATGTGTTTAGTCCTGTCAAATAACCAAGTACTCATTTTGTTCCGATTGAGGACCATCCAGGAAATGCAGCAAGGTCGGATGAGTGTTTTGTTGATTACCAGTTGTCGCTATTCACCTCAGTGACACGCGACCACTATTCACACGCATTTAGGTAGTAGGAATTGATTTTTTGAAGCTTTGATTCGCATTCGCCATGTCCACCAGCTTCGTTTGTGGCTACCTGGCACTGTGGTGAACCCGAAAGGCACGCACCCAGGCCCTCTTTATACTCCTCTGAATTTACTGGCGTCATTGTGGAGTCATTACTGGATTGTCACACCACGTGCTCGCCGACGTTTGTTTAGTGGACCGTGCATCAACGCGATAAAGTTCCAGTGTTGTGGCATCATCATCATCATCATGGAGTGGTGGGAATTTGTGCCTCACTGCATTACAATATTGTGGACTGTTGTAGGCTTGCATCGTCGGCTTTAAACTATGTCATAGAGCTTCACAACAGAATCTTGAGACCACCCAGCATTAGTGGCTTCTAGTGGTTTTGCAAACAAGGCACACTGCTACTCCCTCCCCAATCGCCTATTTTTATATTCAACTTACTCATGAGTAGTTTGTACTACCGCACTGCCACCCACTGGCATCTCTTGCTTCTTATTTAGGTTAAACGTGTTCCTCGACCGCCTCCCAAACTCAAGATTGTACGCCAAGTTTCGGATATCAATGATTTCAAGTTCGAGGATTTCCAGCTTTTGGATTATAACCCATATCCGAAATTGAAGATGAAGATGGCAGTTTAAATAGACGGATGTTTACACCAGAGATTCTGCCGATATTCTTCTTGGTTTTCCTATAAGTATTAACACTTTAATCGAATTTGGAATATACCGCATGATGCATTTATTTGGGTTCTTCCACTCGCGTGCGTATACACCTTTAACAAGGCATCGTTTGAACCACTGGATGCGTGCATATCATCGACAGACAACAGTCGGCTTGCAAAGAGCAGTTGTGTATTTAGTGATAAAGCGAAGCCATTCAAGGTTCATCATACTACCGGGTTTCTTTTAGTGTGCTATCGAATTTCCGCTCTCTAAGGCTGCCAATTAGTTCGTAATGACTAAGCTGGCAGTACTCCAGTGGCCAAAATTGTCGCCTGAGCGGGCGTTTCTTAGGGTGAGTACTGGCGAAAGTTATTGATCTATCGCCGAACAAAATGGTGCGTATGGACTTGTCGCGGGTAGGGCCTCCTAATATCTCAGTATGGTCAGGAGTGAGCGCCCTGGGAAACGAGTAAAGTCGTCCGTGCACCTCACAGATGCACTTCACAATGGCTGGCTACCACATAGCCTCCGCTGAGGACGTCTTATTCGATGCCTTCTCGTGACGGAGTTGTTTCATTGAGTTGGAAGGGCAAGAACTGGTGTCCCGTACTACAACAGGGCCCTCTTTCGACTTTCTCAGCGGCTAGGTTGACCAGGAAGCAATCTGAAAAACTCAATCTTGGGAAGCGCGTTTATATCAGATGCCGGAAGGTAAATATCCTGTTGGGTGTTAAGAGCCAAGCCATTACTATGCTTGCCATTCAGAATTATGCGACCAATATAATCCGTTTATCCGAAGTCCGGATAGCTGGATACGCTTCTCGTAGAATACAAGTTCCTGGAGCATAGAGCTTTTTGTGGTCTATCACAATGGTCCACCAGACAGCCTTTGCACTTAATAATCCGGCTCAAAACTAGCTGTTGGCACCAGAACCGATCAGCTCTAGAATTGCACCGGCAAGGTTCGAAGCTCACAACTCAACGTCATCATCATAGCCGTGTACGGTTGTGAGCAGCACATCAAATACGAATATTGTGGCACTTCATGAGCAGCTGTTTACAGAATACCGAGGAGTGACTTACTTGTAGTCGCTGATGCCTGGAATGCACCAGTCAGACCGTGCGGTAGTTCAATGCACCGTAGTCTTGGAAAGTCCAGTCTCAACCATCCCTGTGAAAATTTTGATGATCTTGTTAACCTACGACGTTTCCTGTGGCCCGCCAACGAAAGAATGACTAACCTACGCAATGTACTACTCATAAGGTTGCTGAAAATTCTTCGACAGCCCACGACCGGTTTCGCTCTTTTTGGGGCTCATCAGGCAGGCGCAGTCCCCGAGTTTTCGTCACCCTTATGTTCTACTTGAACCCAAATTGGACTGTTTTCAAGAAATACACTCATTTGCAAATCAATTTGGTTTTTGTGAGAGACTCACCTGGAACCCAGCTGAATCTCTCGTTTGTGATATCACGTTTGTGACATCTCGTTTGTGAAACATCACAAACGAGAAATTCAGCTGGGTTCCAGGTGAGTCTCTCGCAAAAACCAAATTGATTTGAAAATGAGTGTATTTCTTGAAAACAGTTTAATTTGGGTTCAAGTAGAACATAAGGTTGACGAAAACTCGGGGACTGCGCCTGCCTGATGAGCCCCAAAAAGGGCGAAACCGGTCGTGGGCTGTCGAAGAATTTTCAGCAACCTTATGAGTAGTGCATTGCGTAAAATTACATGCATTGCGATATCTCGAATATCGTAGCAACTGGTGCAGCACATTCAGTTGCATGGAAACATCACAAACGAGAGATTCAGCTGGGTTCCAGATGAGTCTCTCGCAAAAACCAAATTGATTTGCAAATGAGTGTATTTCTTGAATGACTAACCTATGTCATTCGTCGGCTGAAAAATCGCAAGCCCCGGACGAAGGTGGTATCGGAGCAGAACTGTACAAGGCATGCACTACTGTCCTTCTCGTTCAACTCCGTGGGCTATTCTATTCAGACTGGGACGGCGAAATGATTTCATTCAATCGGAGTACCTCTATCTTTTCATCTTTTCAAGAAAGGTGACAAATCTAGCGAACTACACTCATTTGCATACCAATTCACCTGGAAACCAGCTGAATCTCTCTTTTATGATGTGAGTCTCCCGTCAAAACCAAATTGGTATGCAAGTGAGTATATTTCGCCAATTTCGTGCAATTTTGGTTCAAGTAAAACATAAGGTTGACGGAAACTCGGGGACTGCGCCTACTTGATGAGCCCCAAGAAGGGCGAAACCGGTCGTGGGCTATCGAAGAGTTTCCAGCAACCTTATAAGTAGTGTATTACGTGTAATCTGTTTGTGACAACTATAGGGAACGCTGAAACTCAGGAAACGTTTCGTCGTGTACAGAATCAAGAATATTTTAGGCCGCACGGGGTTTTAGGGGTTAATGAGCGATTCTGGGAGTTGAATGTTCTCGAATCAAGGACCTTCCCCTTTGGAGAAAACCTCAGTGTTCCGATGGGAATTAGAGATCCATGGTACTGATGCTCAACATTTTGCACATGATAATCCTTACAAATCTCGCTTTTTGTCAACGTCCTGAGCATACAGGTGTTCCCATCACGCTGCGTCTTAATATTGTAATGTTGCATTATGCCTGCAGTTATAAAACTTCAACTAATAACCTCACGACAAGTTATAAATGGCCACACATGAGTTTGAAACGACAGTAATCTTGACTAACAGAGTTTACACCTGTTCTAGTGTAGTTGGAGCGCTCATAATCCGACGGACAGCGAGTCCATTTATTGTTCATGGGGACACAGACTCCACTCAGCCTACCACGTGAAACTGAGAAGCGCCCGCCATGGTGAAGTCTGTTTCGCGCCTCACGCATCCCACGGGTTCCTGCCGCTTGACCAGTGTCGTTCTGCCATAGCTCGCTGTCCAACTCCAACGCCTACTGTGCGCTCAAGTTGCACGTGAACACTGATGTTCACTCTACCGATTAATCTTTTTTAGTGTTCCGTTTGTCATCATTTCAAAGTTCGTACTTTGCTTGACAGATGTAGAGACGCTGAAGTCTGCTTTCCTCATTAGGGCCGATGTCTTTACTAAATCCATAGACATATTCGGCGATTTTTTGGTGGACCTCGCAGCAGCTGACTTTTGACAATAACCTTTTCTGATGGGAAACTTAAGCATGTTCGTCGTGTATACGTTTCCTATGTTGACCGTCCGGATTTTATACCTATTTATGGTATGGTGAATATACTTTCGGGCCTCAAACAGGGCCGGTTGCTTCAGGAATTTTCTCATACCACTGCCATCAATGAAGCACGATCTGCAGCGTCATCCCGCAGTCTATGTTCCATTGCTTGATCAGATCCAAATCACATGGAGGTCCAGTAGTTAAACGTCAGCCCTAACGATGGGGATAGTAACAATAATAATCCTTTAGTTGTAATACCCCTCCGGTTCCTAGTTGCCATGCTACTCGAAGGAAGCACGAGGGTTGAAGTACTGTCAAGTTGTCGAAGCCTAGACAGGAGCAGTCGAGATACCGGCGTTGTGTTCGAAACACAGTAAATTCGAGCTTTAGCCATTCAGTGCATTCGCTTTGGTGTGTACAAATCGATGACTGAATCGAAAGGTAGTTATTTAGACAACTGGACAATCTAGCCTACTCCTGTTAGGAAGAAATAGAGTCCAGATGAAAAGAGGGTTCATTTTATTCACTTTGAAACAATTAAGACTGCTGACATTCTCGTAATCCTACTTCCCTTCTCTTGGTCCTTGTGATAGTGTTGATGATTGGGCACAAATGCGTTAGTAGTTGTGTTGGGTTTGTATGTCCGAATTTCAGTTTTCTGGTGCTCTTCTTGGCACAACGATTTCAGGCTCTTATGAGGGTGAATTTCAAAACCCGAATGCATACAGTTAATGTCTGTCAGCCAGCGGAAATCCCCTATGTAATCATTTGAGCATCTTTGTTGAACCTGGGTTCCGACTTCTGATGAGTGTTCACCCTCGGGTATTAATCAGTGAGCAACTTTTTCCGAGAACTGTTGGTATCTAGTTCAATAGGGTCCAATGGCTGACCAATCGGCCTGCCAGTCTTGGAGGTCTGGAGACACGTTGCACTTACTCGTCTCTTGTTCTGGTTAGATGACAGCAAAATAGCCTGAAGCCCGTTGATTTCTGGACTAGAAGCGGACCATCACTCAACCGTCCTCTGCTACTTTGTGGTAGTTTTCAATCGTTCAGCTGTAACACCCTTTCGGTGCCTAGCTGCCATGCCACCCGAAGTAAGCACGAGGGCTGGGATACTCCCAGGTTGCCCAAGCCTAGACAGGAGAAGTTGACATGCAGAAGCCAGGTTGGAACCACAGACCTTCCGGTCAGTAAATTCGTGCTCTAACCACTAAGCCATCTCGCCCGTTTTCAAACGGGATGGTGACTGTGATAGATACATTTGTTTAAGTTTTTTTTTGACGTGCAGGCTAAATTAGAGTTTTCCAATATAACTGAATGAATGTCTGGCGATGTCGGCACCTCTAAATGATTATGGTAGGCTGGCACCAAGTCTTTTCCCCAACCTTTTTTTCATTGTTTTCTTCAAAATAAGGCTTCCGGATAAATTATGGTTGTACGACAGTGAAGCGTCCGTGTTGAGCACTGATATTGTGCTGTCCATGATGGTGATGAATTTGAGAAGAAATTGGTGCTCCCAGACGTGAATTCTCAATTTGGGCAAATATAACTTAAAAAAAACGGCAAGATGGCTCAGTGGTTAGAGCGCGAATTTACTGACCGGAAGATCTGTGGTTCGAACCCGACCTCGACCTCCCGAATCCCAGCCCTCGTGCTTCCTTCTGGTGGCATGGCGGTTAGGCACCGAAAGGGTACTACAGCTGAACGACAATTTTTTCAGTACATACTAGAGAAATAAGGGTGGCTATAATTTAGTATAATATATATGATATAGTATAATATAACTGACATATATAATATAAGGTACATAATTATATATATATATATATATATATATATA
>SJOL01009893.1:386677-415523 GCA_004794785.1 Opisthorchis felineus
TATATATATATATACATATACCTATAAAGACACGTCTAAAAGTCGAACTGGATAGGTTTACGGTGAACGAATAGTCGGGCCAAATGTGAGATTAGATTGTCACAATACACAGTAGTTCCATGAAAACTAGTCGTGTATCCTGGTGTTGTACGGCGTATCTAGGCGGCTTTCGAAATAACTTCCTCCGATAAAAATTTAGGCGATTATTTATCACGAAATTACCTGCTTGTTAATGAGAGGGCAGGGCCAGATACACATTAGATTCCGCTACATTTGGACATTCGCCTGAGGAATCGAAATAACACGAAAAACTGTCTGGTTAAATCCGGAAAACCAGACAGGGTGGTAGTATTGCTAGTGCTCTAGGATGCGGGTGGTTTCTAAGAAACACGGAACTTTATCAAAGACAAAATGGACGTGCTCAGTTTGGGGAGATCGGGGGGGGGGGGTAATAATCCACCCCCGGTGCTGTACAGATTTGAATTTGAGGATCGCTTGGTTATTGTAACTCTGTATGGAATTGCAGTATGATTGGTAACGGTGACCGGACCACAGAGAAATGAAACATCACGACAGTTCGGTACATTTAAAAGAAACCGACAGGTTAACTAAATAACTTTGTCTTGATTTTGGGGGAGTTTGTGCCAGAACAGAGACAACTGAAAACTGTAACGTCCGCGTACTTGCAACTTATTACGGGGAATGGTATTGCGATTTCCTTAATTTAATAAAGAAAACCCAGCAAGATGGTGCATTGAAGCAAGCCAGTGTTTATGGGTGGCCGAGAAGAATTTTTGGCTATGAGCCGCGTGCGAACTCGAAAATAGTCCATCAAGGGGTTACATAAAAATCAGGACTTTGTCCTGCGTTCAGGTAACCAAAGATTACTTTGTAACCCGAGAATGACGGTCCCACCACGACACAGTTCTCAGTGAGCTCTGACTCAACAGCAAACACGATCGGACGTTGAGCACAGTTGATAAGGAGCAAACGGCAGGGTTTCGAAAAACTGCAAATTTTCCAAGCATTTGCTCTAGCGGGACCTTTTGAAAAAAATCTGGATGACTGGTGAGGATGCACAAGCGGTCGGGACGCGACTAACTAGTACCCCTGTTCTTGGAGAGGAGTTGGGTGGGTGTATTTCCGATATGCTTCTTGTAAGAATGATACGCCTAGTCATAAGGAAGTAGAGGCTAGCGACATATTTCTTCGACCCTGCACCACTGTACCCTGATATGCCGACTCTACTCAGCCTTAGTTCTAGCCTTAGTTCACAAAACGTCGCGCGCTTGTTCAGCTGTGTACACCGAATGAAAACTCCAGTTTTTTTTGCCGCTAATGGCAGGTTGTGGATCGTGAGCTATTGACCTCAGAAGATCGTCCGCTCTGTTTCAGCAATCAGTATGGCCCACCCCGGCATTGTACTCATCATAGTAGGGATTTATTGCGTCGTAATCGACAGCCATTTAGCCTCGGCCCTGATGGCTCGCAGTGTGCGTCAGCATCGACCTGAACAATATTAGCCGGAGTTCAATTATTCGGATCTATCTTCCTTGATACTCAGATGGTAGTAGCTGACCACGCTGACCAACAATCTACAGTGATTCTACAATTCGTGCTTTCGTCTCATTGTCTGCTTACGCGACCCATAGCAGGACTTCAGCTTGTAAATGGGGGTAGTTCCTGACAGTTTCCAAGAAATCGACATTCTCTATAGGGTAGTGATAGCTAGATGGCCTGCCACTGGGCATTCGCTTCGATGAGCTGTCTGTTATTGTGGAACGAAGTGATATAAAGATGAAGGTCTAGTGATATTCTTAAAACTTATAATTTCCGTTTCATCGGAAGAGGCTTTCTATCTCGGGAAGTTCGGTCGAGGTTGGTGATAGTGGAACAGATAATAATTATTTGCATATCGTTTGGAGTTAGACAAAACCCGATCGTTTCTAAGCAGCCACTGGTTGCCGCCGTTGGTGAGAAGTTGAAGAGCTCATGACCGCAGCCTTTCAAAAATGTTAACGTTCGGAGGCTTTGCGGAGGATTTTGCTGACATAGCGCATTCGGCTGGAGTGAAGAGTAACAAAGTCTTAGTGGCTATTCTCAGGGGCCAAACTGCAGGACTGAACTGGGTCGCTATGGAGAAGGCCCCGCTGGCCTAAGTCGATTCACTGACTGACTGTCAGAAGTGGACGAGGCGGTTTCAGGAGGGGTGAGGAGTACGCGATGATCCATTGGCCTGTTTATTAACCCTACATGATTGGCTGAACAGCGTTCTGTTGACGCTGAATGGATTTGCGCACCGCCAGTTGCCCTCTGAGCAGTTCGCCCACATTGTGCCACCAACCCCTGCATTGGTCAAGGGCTGGTATGACACGGGAGTTATCTGGCACTTCGACAGCCGATGTGGAGTCAGAAGTAAAAAGGGAAATATCGATGGTCTACAACTTGCGGAGGTAAATAGACTGGCTGACAGAAGAAGTGGCCACCTTAAAGATGAGAAGGATGAAGTGTGTGCGGACGGACAAATGCCCCGTTTGTGACGGCAAGGGTCACTTGAAGGCTGAAGGCTGCCATGTTTGGCAACCCGTTAGTGGAGAAAATGTAGTGTTTTTTTGCGTCCTTTTCGGGGTGAGTTGCGTTCATTCAGCTATGTCAGGTGACAGTTAAGGCTGTATTTCACATACACGAAAACGGTAAATTATGCTTAGTGGAAACATGAGCAGGCGATCACTAAGGTAGAAAGGAAGAGAGAACGTGAATAAACCGTCTGTATTAGCGATGAAGCCAGTGAACTGGTACCACCTGAAAGTTGGTGCATCTATACGTAATTTCCGCATAGGTGAGATATCAGTGTAACATCGATCCATAGCCATCCCATTTGTTAAGCGAAATGTAGTGGGCCGAACTTTTTCACAACTCAAATCAATGGTTGACCTGAACCGGTACAGACGACACCACAGTAAGATAGGCCACTGAGGAGAATGTTGGTAGCTCGGGTAGCGTAGCTGGTCACTGGTTCGTTCGTTGAGCTAGTAAGGACCATCGACTGGTTATGAAACGTTTGAAACCATCTTACCTAACTCAACGAGCCATTCCAACTGAATGGCTCAAAAATTTGGGCAAGGCATCATCGAGAGGATTTCGAATTTTCCATAAATTTGGAAATCTGTTGAGACGGATGACAAAAGTATTGTCGTTGTTCTTATTCTAGGGTTGAAGTTGTTTTAAGCCACATATCTTTACAAAGTCATCTGAAAAGTGGGTACACATTAGTGACCGTAAGAGCAACGGACTGAGCTTACAATGGGTATCGTGCACTTCGTTAAAGTATGAGATAGAAAAGGGAAAATACCTGGTGTGGCAGGTAAAGCCGAAACAAGAAATCGAACACCTAAAAGTGGACTGGAATTGAATTGAGACCGAATGAACACTGTTCAACCGTAAAGGGAATTAAGCCCCGCTGGAATGTTGCTACTTATGTACTATGTTGATTTGATCGTAAAACAATTACCGGTTCATGTCACATGAGTTGGGCTGCATGTGAAAAATTTGCTTTCGGATTTGTTTGCATGGGGCGCTACAAAAGGCAGTCTGACTTTCTGGTCTGACACATTTTATCCGCATGAATAGACAGAGCTGACAAAAACTGTGACGTGAAAACACTTGTTACAGGTGCTGAATCCGACAGCCAACACCCTCGGCATTTATAAAACCGTTCGCTGCGAGAAAAAACGAAAAAGTGTCCTATTTCATTTCCATATTGTTTTGGTTCAGTTCCTTTTACTATCCTGGAAGCAGTTCGGAGTTTCACTTAGTGGTCGTCAAACGTTTCGGTTCACTGCCTCTTTCCTCCGTTTGCACAGTATCAACGCCATCTCAAGGTATATTCATCACCGTAAAATTCGGGCATTTGTAAAGAAGTCTTACTTATAAGGTGTTACCCCCAAACGTGACCGTCCTAAATACTGGTCGCTCCTTTGGAGAATACACAGCAACGTTTCCTGTCAAACACGGTTTATTGTGTGCGATCTCTCCAGAGGCTGAAACAAAGATAGAGTCTAATTGCCTCGTCCGAAAATTTTATTATACCTCGTAACATACACACTGATTCTGTTCAGCCGAAAAGCATTCAAATTCACACGGAATTATTCAACACGGTACTGAAGATGTCGTTATCTTCACGGGGATGTTGGAATCACTGCTAGTGACGATAACATGAGGATCTTGAATATGAGACGTCCAAGAATACAAGGGCACACATCCGGACTGCCACAGAAAACGGCATTAAAGTGGTATAGGATTCACTGAATCCAACGAAATAAAAGCCAATCAGAAAGTGATCATCACACACAAGTCCAGAAGAAACTGATAACGCTACGATAGACGCGACACTAATAGAAGTACGTGAGTAGCTTTCATTATCAGACGGCAGATCACCTGTTGCTTTCAGCGCCCTGAAAAGTTCGTCAAATTTGTTGGCTAGTTTCTGCTTTGATAGGACATTACAATCACACCAAATGGGGAAAGCACTGGACTTGAGTTTCGCCCTTACTAGTAGAGCTGGTCAGCAGTGCGTGTTCTTGGCCGTGCCGAGGTTTGAACTTCGGACACCTGACATACAATTTCGCCGCCAGCGCACAGTGGACGCATCTGAATTTTCACATCTGAACAGGTGAACGTGTGTTTACGCTTGAACGATGTGACTGGTTTGTCCGACGCCTCGAACGATGATCCAGTAACTCTCCTGGCTGTGTCGGTCGATTGACCCGTCTGTCAGGACTTTCTAGTTAGGTAGCGCCAAGGACGCTTTGAAACCTGGTGGATGATTTTCGATTAGTTGTTGTTGGTTGCTGGTAGACGCTGGTGGATGAACAGAGCAAATATGGCTGCCTGGATTGTGCGCCCACTTTTGGTGTCTCTTCGACTGGGTAGGAAACATTTGCAAGGCTCAGCGAACGAATCCATAGGAATCTGGTTACATTTCTGTCGAAATCCAGTGTTCGGCCAGTCTCTAGGTGACGAGTTGCTCTATCCTTATTGTGTAAAAAAGAATGAATATGGATGGAAAACAAGAACCCCACTGACGTCGATTGGCAGCCATATCTTGCAGCTTCCCCAACCATGCACAGAGGGATCACGCGGGCCTCCTAATGGGAGGTGAGTCGCACCGAAAGTACCAAGGCTTTTCGTAATTTTTTTCATACCCCTGTGTCAGGTCAAACGCTGGCCACCTTTCTGCTTGAGCCACTCTGAATTACGCATGGAAAACAGGCATATGCAATTCATGACCTAACCACAGCATCCTTTGGTGCTGGACATAGTATTCAATTGAAGTCTCTGTTTTCTAACCGTCTCGCTGTGGATTCACATATCCTGTCGTACAGGTGGTTGAACAGCCGAAACGAAGAGTAAATGCTCTGAAGTACGACTGCAAAAGTGCGTTCAGCCGTAAAACTCTTGACCATCAATTCAGGCTACATTTTTAGTTCTGAAGGAAAAATAAATAACCGTCCTGAACATGATACGTCAATCAAGTTATGGGTACTAGAAATGAAAGTCACCACGCAGGCGAATGTTCATCTGAGCATATGAATGCCTTAGCGACAAGAGGTCTTTTGTTCTGAATAGAACTTATCACATGGACGTAAGCGGACCTTTCACCTGACCCTGTTGTTAGTGCCACCAAACTGTTTCGGAGTGTGACCGGTTATTTGGGGGCAACATGTCAGACTGCGATAACATTGGGCTACATGGGGCCCTTCTTCCTTAGTGGTTCCATTAGGTGGACGTAAATGGATCGTTTACTTGACCCATTGGTTAGTGATTTCAAGCTATGGACGACAGCATCTCGAGGCCGCGCGAATGATCTAGACCCTAATGGCAAATTGAGTGAGGCTTCAAGGCCACTGGAAATGGGATGACCAGAAGGCTTGTTAGAGTACGATAAGGGTAAACGGAGTATGCAACCAACAACCGTTAATGTAGGTGTGAAACTAGAGGCAGCATCAGTTCCCTTTTAATCAATAACTAGGGATCCTGCCTGCAATAAGGTTGGTGCAACAGGGGGAGTCCGTCATATATCTTGAAACAAACCCCAGGAAAATCTGTTTGATAGACGTAGTACACTACTCACAAGGTTGCTGAAAATTCTTCGACAGCCCACTTGCTTGAAAACATCATAAACAAGAGATTCAGCAGGGTTCCAGGTGAGCCTCTGCAAAACCTAATTTGTTTGCAAATAAGTGTATTTCACTAGGATATTCACCACTTGGCGAACAAAAATTTGTGCACGTTGTGAGGCGTCGGTATTGTGTGAATGCATTTACAGGTGGCAAACTTTCTAAAGCAATTTTTGCGCCAATTTCAAACTCCTTCATATGAATACACAATTAGTGGACGAATGACAATATTTCGTAGCTGATTTGTACCTCACACATCCCAACGAATAGAGTGCCCCTCAAGAAGGGCACGATTCGGGTTGGCTTGCGGAATGAGTGCGAATAATTTGTCTGAAGCCGATTTATCGTAAACTGGGGTCGAAAGGGAAATGGGATTCATGGCAGTGTTCACGGGAACTGCACTCTACTCGGCAAGTGCTTCTCTGAAATCACCGAGAAACTAGCTGCAGAACCCGATCCACAGACAAACCGACCACCCAATTCATCGACACTAAACACGAGATCCATATGGTTGATAAACCTAGTCTCTAGGACGTTTTCACGTGCTCACTATGTGACACAGGCTCATCTCTCTAGACAACATTGAGGCATTATTCATTAAACGATTTCAACATGTCCTACGGGTTTAGAAGTTTTATGATGGAACTACCTTGATCGTCCGTTGCCTTATTTATTTCTCCTTTTAACCTCTGGCCCTTCATTCAGGCTGCCAGCGGCAAGCTCGGTTTCTTTGTGTGGATATACGCGTATTCGCCACTAAATTCGGTGTCAGCGGGCGACTAAAGTGAATCGCAGCCGAGTTACAATATTTTTCAGCTGATTGCGCTGCACTAATGGCGTCCGGTATTTCAGTTGGTACCATATTCGTGATATCACAGTCATAGTTTTCAACGACCCTATGTATGGTGTGTTCCGTGTGCGCTTTCTGTTGACGATATAATGTTCCAAAAAGATTACTCCCACTTGAATTTCTTCTACATCTTTGTAGTTCATTAAACGGTCTTTGTCCAATTAGAGATTCTTCAAGTGCATATGTAATGAACTGATTGACAAGAGACTAGTCTGGAGTTTACTGTTGATTGGCAAGGCACAAATTTGCACACGAATGCCTCCCATCCTGGGAAGAAGGTTTCTCGAGTATTCTTCTCAATTTTTCATACAGAAAGTAAAGAGAGATGGAGCATAAAAATTCCAACGCTGCACGAACAGTCCAGATGGTTTACCTGTGATATTTCTTAGATGATTCTAGGGTTTAGTGGCAAAGGACGATAAATCTGAACACACACTCCAGTTACTCAGATACACTCGCTTGCAAATTCCTTTGGTTTTGACGGAGACTCAAATGAATCCCAACTGAATCTGAGTCGATGCTCAGATCTCTGAAGGGTCGCATGAAAAATCCACTTCGCTAGCTTACCACATTCATCGAAAATGATTGACATTCTACTCCTAGTAACCAGTCAAATAATTGCTTCTAAATAATCGAGATTTTTGCGGAATACTATGCAGTGTAAATGAGGATGTTTACAAGCATAACTGGTCGGTCCTGGAAAAGTATTCAGCCGTGCTGTTCGTCCTGGAAGGGGCCCCATCTGCCGGGGGTGTAGCAGGATCCGACTGCCTACTCCTCATGAGGTTCCACTCCTGAACATGACTCAAATGTTTCGCAAAAGTAAGTGAACACCTTAGTTTTGTGTAACAGGTTGCTGACCATTTAGTGGGATGCTTTGCGCTGCCCCTCACCGATGGCGAAAGACACCGTATTGCTTAACCCTCCGAGTAAGGAATCCTTTGTATTAGTATGGATGAGGTTTGTAGACGTTCCTGTCGGATAAGGTTGACGTTTACTCTAAGTTCTAACAATATCTTTCTCCCTTCTATCCTTGTGAACTTGAAAATTGTAGAAGAACGAACACCCACTGAATGTAGCCCATCGGATATTCAAACAACATCGAGTGGCTGTCAGTTGTGGAGCCAATAGGCCAATGCGCTGGTGTTTGGTTCTCATAATCTACGAATTCCGTTGACAGTTCTATGTGGAAATGCAAAAATAACACACAATATTTTCGCACTCTTGTCGACATGCTCCCTGGCTTGATTTCAATAATTCGACCCACTTTTATTCTGGGTTCGCACCATTGATGGGTACCGTTCTCCACCAAAAGGGCTAAATCCGACGGAGCCGTTTTAAGTCGAATTTTAATTCTGGAAAACTTTCTTGACGTATGAGAGTATTGTTAGTTGTGAGTGTCATGGATGTACGTGGGCTGGGATACTGCCAGGGCGCCCACATCCAGACAGGAGGACGATTAGGGTCCTCAACCAATGCCTTTGGTTCAAAAGCTTAACCGGAAGGCTGCGGTGTTTGGCCGAAAGTGCAAATGCACTACCATTTCTACGGGACAAGTATCCACATGCTTCAACCATCAACCTGGAGGTCCAGAAGACTGTTTGTTTGACCTCCAACCATTGACCAACCTGGTATGAGAGACTCTGTGAGTGTCTCGGTGACACCCCCCAGTATAGCTCAACGGGTAGCTGAAATGCGCAGACCGTCACACCACGGTAAGGTCCAGTCTCTTCGTGACGGGAAACGTTCAGCTGTAGCACCTTTTCGGTGCCTAGCTGCCATACCACCCGAAGGAAGCACGATGGCTGGGATACTGCCAGGTTGCCCAGGCCTAGACAGGGGAGGTCGAGAGTCAAAGATCGGGTTCGAACCACGGACCTTCCGGTCAGTAAATTCGTGCTCTAACCACTGAGCCATCTCTGACTGCATGGGGGATGTGTGCATCGGGCTAAAGTGCGGGCTGTTTTGTTGTATGGCTGTGAGACTTGACCTGTTCGAGCAGCGGAACTGAGACGTCTTCAGGTGTCACCCAATGCTAGGTGTTAACATTCTCTGCAATTTGATGGCGTTGCTGTGATATCCCACGGTCCAAATGAGCATCCCTTAACCTGACTTGATTAAATCAAGAGTTTGAAGTGGTTGGACAATTCCACGTTTTTGTTGGAGTGCATTTTGGAGGTACCGAAGATTAGAATAGAAATAGTTATGACCAGTGTACGACAAATCAAGTGTGTAATAATGTAACATATAATATAATATAATATAATTAATATACTATAATATAATATAATATAATTAATGTAATGTAAACAATATGATGCGTGTATTCTCCTGTCGTTGTTACTGGAGTAAGACTGATGAGGGTTTACTTGAAGGAAACTACTCATAAGATTACTGAAGACTCTTCGACGGCGAGTGACTGGTTTCGCTCTTCTAGAAGACCCACCAAGTAGGCGCCATTCCCGAGTTTCCGTCAGCTTTATGTCCTACTCGTATCCAAATTGTACGAAATTCGTGAAATGCGCCCATTTGTACGCTTAGCTGGCTAAACTGAGTCCCAGCTGAAAGTGCTGTCTGTGTTACTCTTCCACTGAATGTGAAGCACACAGGCCGCCTCACTTTTCAGTTGGCGCAGTATCCGGTAAATCGCAGTGAAGAAAAAAGCCCCTAGAAGGGCTGATTTTGCGCTGTTGAAAAGTCTTCAGCAACCCTATGAGTAGTGTATTCCTTCTAAGCAATTCATTTCCCCATGAAGAAAATAGAAGTATATCCTAGGATCGCATCTAGTTCAACCGGTTTTGTGAAACAGGTGTCTGTATTTGGTAGCTCTGTTGTTAGATGTCTGTGTCAGCACCACTGAGTCTGGTGAGCTCTGAGTATGATGTTAGGGAATCAGGGTAACCGCTTCGTGGGGACCCTTTGTAATCGCTCAATTGTTTGTGCAGTTTGAATGGTTAGTTTCGGCACCCAACTAAACAGAACGGAGGACCCGAGGAGATCAACACAAGCAAGATACAAGATTAACTAGAATGAATTTTTCATTCAACTCCATACACTATCCATCGCACTTTGAGGTTGTAGGGTAGTGAAGTGAAGTGGCAAAAGAGCTAACATAATTTGGGATTCCAACAGAAAGTCGTTTGGTTAAAATACAGGATGTTCACAAAAACCACTTCAACTGGAACAACTTCGCTTTAGGTAGACATCGTCGATTAGCCACCCCAGGACTCTTTTCTGTGACATTACAAGCTGAACTGAATTATACTGTGTGTGTGCATGTGTTTACAACATGGAACCGTTACGAAATACACTCATTTGCAAACAAAGTTGGTTTTGTGAGAGGCTCACCTGGAACCCAGCTGAATCTCTCGTTTATGATGCTTCAGCTGGGTTCCAGGTGAGTCTCCCACAAGACCAAATTGGTTTGCAAATGAGTGCATTTCGCTAATGAGTAGGATCCTTAGGTGCCTTTGAAGCATTTCACTGAATTTCTAATCTGAAAAACCTTGGTTCAGGTTGCCAGTATACTTTGGTGAAATTGTACGTACGAGTTGTACGTTACGTCTATACATGTATCGCGATATCTTGAATATCGTACCAACTGAAACATGAGGCGGCCTGGTGCAGCACATTCAGTTGCTTAGAAACATCATAAACGAGAGATTCAGCTGGTTTCCAGGTGAGTCTCCCGCAAAACCAAATTTGTTTGCAAATGAGTGTATTTCGCTAATTTCGTGCAATTTGTTTTCAAGTAGAACATAAGGTCGACAGAAACTCGGAGACTGTGCCTGCCTGATGAGCCCCAAAAAGGGCGAAACCGGTCGTGGGCTGTCGAAGAATTTTCAGCAGCCTTATAAGTAGTGCATTACGTCTATACATGGAATCACTGTCTTTTGTGTTAGCCTGATTTTTTGACTCAAGCATTTTTAACCAGATATCACCCTTCATTTTTTTACATGCGGGGGATACACACACAGGAGGGTATGGATCACAACATACTGCAGCATCAAACTCTAAGTGGTTTTCCTCCTCACCTGCGTGGTTGATCGACCGTTGCATTTCGATGATATTCATGACAGTTGTGCAACACTACCGAATAGAGTGGGTAACCGAAAGTGGTTTTTACTTCTGTGTCTGTCTCGCTTCCAGTCGTCTTCTTTTTGTCACGGAGGGCATTGTGCTTAAACGCCCAAATCAGCGCCCTATTTACCGATATAGCCTTTTGTGACAGGACTGACTCTCGATGGAATCACACACGTTTCGGAGTGGTAGTCGTAGATTGGCCACTGAAATGACTGACTGTCTAGTTTGTTGCCGATATTTATTAGCCAAACGCCACTTAAATAAGATTGCTCAAAACTCTTCGACAGCCCACTGTCAGTTTCGTCCTTTGTGAGTAGAATCAGGTGACGTAGTCTACGAGGTTCTGTCAACCCTCCTGCCTGAATATCAAACTGTAATTCCAGCCCAGTGCACAGGTTCACAATATAGAAATGTTTGTGGTACAGTGAACGAATTGGCTAGCAATTGCCAGTTTCGTGGATAAACAGTTAAGTACAGAATATACTCTGTGTCGACTGAGGAGCTGATTACATTTTGTTTGTTTCAGGTGGACAACCCCTATTCATCAAAGTTCATTCTGCATTTTAAGCTGTGTTGGCCGGTTTCAGATATTTCTGTACACATCATGGCTGAATTCTGAGGTACGATAAACTGAGGTCAACAAGATGCACGGCTGTGTATGCAGTCAATGCCGAAATATAAAACCCAAAAGGTGAATGTCAGTAACCGGCTAGTCCTGAAGTTCCCTAACCCATCCGTTCTACTCCTAACAGAACACTATTCAAAGACCGGGAAATTTCGTTTCTGAAACAGACGATAATTAAGCAAAACACTTTCTATCTGCTTTGATCCCGGACTTTTGCTGTGAGCGATTTAGACACTTTTGAGAAAGAAGTCCACCGCCACGAGGAATTCGTAGATCCTAAGTAATGTGGGTTGATGACCTGGAAAATCTATGATTTTCTAAAAGAAATCTAGCCATACCTGAACTACATATCCTGAATCGTATTTGAGAAAATGATGAGTACCTAAAATGAGAAGTTCACGAAGCACCCCAGGGGTGCGTTCCTCTTCAAACCACATGTAACTGGACTTCTCATTTCATGATCTTCCTAGCACACATAAAATCCTTTAAAGGCTAATAAGTTCGGAATGTTGCGAATGAAAATACAGGGAAGCAGGTGGAGACCAGTGGTTTGAAACTGACTAATACTGGGTGCCAGATGGAAACTGTTGGAATGATGTCCGTTGCAAAGAATGGAGGTCAGTTAGTTTGTGTACGATACTTCTTCCGTTGGTGTCAACGCTACTGATGTGAAGCATTCTGATACAGGAAAATTTGGTTGCCATATCAACGCAAGTTATTAGCATCCATTTTTACGAGCAACAGCTACAGAGTCCCGAAAGACAAGGCTCTGTTCAGTTTTTCGGTCAATATTCAGGAGAATCAACAACACAGTGCTGCTTTTATACTTTGAAGCTCCGAAGGAGGATATGGTGACATCAGCCTCCAAAGAACGATGTTGAATCGTGTCCAAACGCACATGCGAACAGACAATTCGTATGAGAGGTACCTAATTGAGTTTGTCAGCGAGTCGTTGCAATAACGTAGGAGGTTCCTGGTTAACCACTGGCAGCGATTTACTAAAATTAAATAGAAATTGGCAACTGTGAGTCTGACGTTCTCAGTCTTCAGTTACAGAGAGAACGCTGCCACTTTTTGTGTCGAGGAATCCTAATGCTCGAGTACGCGTGAATCTTCACGTGTTCGCGTGACACCAACGAGTGAATGTTACAAACGAAACCAAGTTGAATGCACGTTGGGTTAGGGTCACTGCCCTCTACATCTAGCCATCTTTTAAAATGAAACTGTAGACAAGAAGATGACTAAACTCGTCGGCGTTTTAACCATCCATTCTGATAGACTAGAAATGTTAGGACATCACGCAAAATAGGAGTTGGCAACCACAGATTGGTTATTTTCCCAAGGTTAGTGACAAGTGTTTGTAAACAAACTGTAGGCTGCCATCATGAGTGAGTTGTTGAATGTACCGAAAAGTAGTGAAATCATTGAACTACTTATAGGGATAACATGGATTTTTGATAAAAGGGCTTTAAAATCCACATTTCCTGGAGATGTTCTATCTTCAGAAATATGCACACATGGACTATTTGTGACAACGATGGTGTGAAAGCTCTGCAAAAACAATGTCAGAATTGTTATTCTCCCTTGTGTTGCTGGTGGCATGAAACCGAGTGACATTTTTCGAACTTTGCTGAGTGGCATTACAATAGGGAGTAGGATCCGCTCTCTTGCGGTGCTGCCTGTCATCATTAGCGAATCCTGGCATTTAGAGATACAGGAGTTGTCAGACAGAATGCTTTACTGACAATAGCCTGTACGCGCGGTAGAACATATTCCAAAACTTGATGATGCTCCTGTTTAACCTTTTCTGCGTTCCTCATTCTCGTTCCAAGAACTGCACACTTTTTTTTATCGATGCTCGTTGTTGTTCTGGCCTGCGCGAGTTGATCGGGAAAACAAATGTGGTGTGTGCTGATTGATGTCCTCAGTTGTTTTGCTTTCTGGATACAGGTTTCTGACTTTTTTCTCCCCGTTATCATTGAGATTTTCGGTGGCTTTGTTGACACATGAGCGCCACATTAGTGATAGATGGGACAGTGTAGAAGGCATATTACAGTCTTGGGTTTGTAAAGATACAAAGCATTTGGCTTCCTTAAAGGGGAATTCACAAAACTGCATATAGAGATTATTCAATACAAACATTTTCGGTTTTTTCCAGAATATATGAGTATTCTTCATCCTCCACTTTGTATATTACTGAGACGAAACTGTCACCGACGAGTAGGTTTGACAAAGAATCGAGGATAATTTAGCAAACATGTCTTTCCGAGTGGTATTTCCAGAATACAGCAACATCAGTTACATAAACCGATGTCAGAAAATGTGTGAAGTTTAGACGTAATACACTGCTCTAAGGTTGCTGAAAATTCTTCCACAGCCCACGACCGGTTTCGCCCTTCTTGTGGCTCATCAGGTGGGCGCAGTCCAGCACATGTACTGATATATCGATAGGTTCATTGCGATTCAGACAGGCAATGCTAGCAAACCGTACTCCTGAAAACTGATATGATGAGCGTACACATGAGTTGCAATGTAATATCGACCGAATCAGAACAATCGGAAAATGTAAGAGCTTACCAGCTCCACTTTATTAACACTGATATAAAAGTAGACTTGCGTACCGTGTACTCTATGATTACTATTATGTATAGCACACTGATTTGCATGCCACTTCGGTTTTCACGGATGACCCACCTGACTGAGTGGTGTGTTATGTCTATACAATGTAATGGGATATCTCGAATGTCGTACCAACTGAAACCTGAGGTGGCCTGTTGCAACACATTCAGTCAAAGTATATCATAAACGAGAGACTCAGTCGAGTCTCCCGTGAAAACCAAATTGATTTGCAAATGAGTGTATTTGTCGAAATCACTCCAATTTCTGTTCAAGCGGAACATAAGGTTGACGGAAACTCGGGGACTGCGCCTCTGATGAGCCCCAAGAAGGGCGAAACCGGTCGTGGGCTATCGACGAGTTTCCAGCAACCATATAAGTAGTGTGTTGCTTCCAATACATATAGTATATGTCCTATACCATATTGTTACACCCTAATATAGTGGGCTTAATATTGATTTTTCGCATACTGATCAGCGCTATTTTCAGTCCAATCTTTGGTATGGTAAAAATTTATTTCACCTGCGCTAAACTAATCAAGTTAAGTTGGTAGGTATTCATTTTGACTGTGAAATAATTCAACAACAACGTAATTTTACTGGGGATGTTGGGTTCTCCTTTTAGGTGACACCTTGGGATAAACTTATGTACGTAAAAAGCACCAATGGCGTCGTAACCCCGGAAGATATAGACTGCGTATACGCGGGGAAAGTTTTCCAGGTGTAAAATTTCAGGCTTAAAGAGTTTTTTCTTCGGATATAGCTCTTCTTACTGAAGAACCGTACTCATCAGTCGGTTTAACCCAGCATAGAGGTACGTTATTCAAATGAAGTCAGGTAGCTTGTCGACAACGGTGCAAAAATGGTGTATGTTGCTTTTGCATTCCCCGTATAGAACTCCGTCAGCAAAATTCATAGAGAATGAGAACAAAAGGGATTTTTTCACTATATGAAGTCATGGAAACACCATCGTATTGGCCACTGGGTTCCATAACTGAAGACCATTCGGCCTCCGACAGACATCCGATGAGCGTACATTCTCCCGAAAAAAATTCGAAAGTTCAGACTGGTCCAGAGATTGTACTTAAGGATGAAATAGCATTACGATAATTTTAAATCTTACAGTAAACATTAATCGTTTCCAACAAAAACGCTATCAATAAGCGTTTTTAAACCTCACCAATTGTATTGCGACGGATTTCTCACCTGAATAGGTGATCATCATACAGTGTATTTTGCTATTCATTAGAAACAGTCCTATTCAGGTGAGTCAATAATCAGTCACATCCGATTGGAAGCTGAGGTATTCACCACCGTCTGTGTAGAATCCATTCACTTCAAATCTGAACTGCAGCCAATACGACTTAACAGGTGAGTCCCAATAAGGACGAATCACATAGTGGTCAATTTGCTTTATAAGTATCCTCTGTACAAAACCTCAGGTTCACTGTGAAGTAACTGGTCACGAGAAATTCGAATTAGCTAACCAGCCTGGAGCATGACTCGGCTAAAGAAGCGGGTCAATTCTGATGGTGTACACATGCTACGGCACAATCCTCGGTGCCGAATTCGGGATAATCCAATCGACCCTTCCTGCACCAAAGAGTCCAACACTGTCGAGTTGTCAGTCACGTGATTTGGCTTGTTTCACCATACAAAGGGACATTAAGAACGGAAACCGACTCAAGAACTTAGACACTGTGGTGCGCTCAAGTATGACAGCGCACAAACGACATCACTGATATCTTACTAGTCAGTTTTCGTTTCTGCTCTAATTAGCTGGTAATTCGTGAAATCAATCCATGTAAACCACCACTTCTGTTCGAAAAGCTGAGCTGTTTCAGCTGATTGTCTCACTGTCCAGCTCCTTCTATTTGCACCGTAAACCCTCAACCCAAATTGCACAGCCTCCTGCATTTCTCAAATTCTAATTTTGAAGCCCAAGTAGCTAAACGAACTAGTCTGGCGTACAGATGAGTTTGTACTGTACAGGTGACTCACTGTATTTGTAAATTTTGTGCGCAACAGACTAAGTTATGAATCTGTCTCAGGAAAGTTTATCCTCAGAACAGCAAAATGCATGAACCTACACTGCTCTGTTCTGTAGCCAACCACCAGTCTAGGGTCCGGCCATCGTACGATCACGCAGAATGATTGAGAAAAGTGACAGAATATTTTACCTTTGAGTACAGTTCAATCACATGACGGGGATTGGCCCCGAACTCATTTATGTTTCGAAAGCCCACAGATTCGGACATCGTGGGATAATCGCTGTTAGTCATTTCCAACAGGGCTGAAACCGTTATACTCAAGTTCACAATTTTTCCCTTTCGACATGAACCTGTTTTTGTAGATACGAGGACACGAAATCAGTAACACTTTGGGGCCAGAAACTGCTACAGTCGGCAAGCTAGCTTTGATGCCACAGAAGTAAGAATTAATATATCTGCTGCCTTTGATCCGTATCATAACCGTCTGTCTTGAAGGAAAATCCCTTAAAATAGAGAGTTTAAAATTGTCTAAGTTCTTTTTAATACGATTCACTCCCGAACATCTATGCATTTTTTAGTCCCGAAGAACTACAGGATATCGAATCAATGTCAATCAATCGAATTAATCAACCAATGGCAAAGTTGTGCTACCCAATTGCTGGCAAACTGCCGTTTAGTCATTGGATCAACTGTGATCTTGATCCGTAGGTTTATCAAGTGTGAACACCACTCAGAGAACCAGGAAGAAGTCGGAAACAGAGTTGAGAGACTGTGAATATTTTGGTATCCGGTTTCACAAAATAAAGAAGATATCAAAAACAGCACCAGTCGGCGCAGACGTGATCAGAGTAGAGGACCGCAAGTAAAGTGCTCCATGGGCTGCCCCCAATTTTTACTTGTGGTGTGTGTAGCTGTTTAAAGAAAAGCACTCTCTCTGAAGAAATTGTTTTCATACAGTCGTCCGCGATGTCCATAAGAACAGCGTTTTCTCTGATCCAAACGTTCCTAAATGAAGAGAAGTTGTCCAACAAATGACAATATTAGTTGGATCGTCTTAGAGATAAAGCAGTACCCTGTTTAGGTCAAACCAAATGCAGTCGATCGCTATGCCAGCTAACAAGAATTTTCACGCGAGATTTTATATTCACCACAAATTTTTGGGTTAAATCATGTTATCATAGAACTTCAAATAAAGTACATACTTAGGATGAATGTTGTTCTCTGATTTGACCAGCCGATCTGCAACCACGTGGCCATTTTCCATTCTTTGACGGTCCTATAATTAAAGATTGTTTATCCTCAATTTTTAAGTATCTTTAGAGAAGAAAAGACGGATGAATTTACATAATCAGTTATCCATAAGGGAACACAGAATTTCAAATGAGCATTTGTTTCTTTGGCTCGCCAGTTGGTGATTGGATGAACACTAATTAGTTATAAATAAACACGTGAGCTGAACTCACAACTTTAATCTGATCATTTAGGAATAGAAAAAGTATGGACGAAGCTCTCTTGAGGGGAAGAGGAAGAAAGGACGCAAACAATGTATTCCATTAACCATCTCCAATGGGTGGTTTAATATATTTACTTATGGCTGTGCAAGCCTGTGTCATCTGTGTCATCTCATTACAGTCAGAAATTTATGACTGACGCTTAAGTAGTGTTCAGCCTCATTCAGATAATTCAGGTAGACCCTATCAAAGTCTCTGGTCCGGTTGGCTTCCGTATTCTTATCGTTCGTACCTTATATTCGCAAAGAAAACACTCAAGCCTCATTCTGGTGAACCATTTTTCACAATGAAAGCCAATTAGTGGACCATGCGTAACAAGAGCGCGACCGGTTTCCTAATCTTGGAGCTATTATTCTTGTTCTTGTGGTTACTGTTTCTACTTTTGGGGTTATCGTTCCTTTGGTTGGAGCTGGACTGGTATAGCTGAGCAATCATCATCATCGTCATCATCAGAGACTGAAATATTAATGTAGACACTGATGCTTCATTGCAGTGTCTTCTGTCAAGGGCTGGGGGGTCATGGTGACACAACTCTGAGCTGCGTATAGTCTCAGAGAAGCGCCAAAAAATCTCCTCTGCTAAGAATTTTAGTTAAACTTCATGTGAAGATTGACCAACTGGATCTTTGCCGGTGAAGTCGGCAAAGCTGCGCCACTGTGAAGTTCTCGTCTACTTGTAATGAAGACACCAGAAGGGTCTTTAGACCTGTGGTGGTTCTCCTTTACTAGGATTCTCGTTCCAGTAGGACTCAATTCTCTTTGATCTGACTGTTTGGTAGACGGATGAAGCAACACTTTAGAAGAAGAGGCGACTGAAGTTTAGAAAGTTCGACTCCAACAAGTTTTCAGGTGACCGAGAAGCGTGAATACAACCCAGCCGTGTTCCGATAATGAAACACTCTTCCCAGTACAAACTTATGAGTCAGGCACCTTGACGTCACGAGTTTATGATGGATCACCTTATAAGACAAATTTCGGAAAACCACGAGAACCAGCATTGAGTTTTGGATTTACGATGTACAATATTGTTATTCTGAACAACGAAAATCATTGAAGTTCGATTGATTTTCAAATTGTTTGGTCAATGGAAATTGTTACAGTTGGCTGGTCAAGTTACGTGCAAAAAAACATGTATTAACAAATCACGAATTTGCGTTGCAGAATACGCAAATGCCCTTAATTTTTGGATACTGAAATCCAGGAAAGAGCTATGGCCGTTGACCAAAAATTGCATTTGGATGCGGTTACTCATGAGTGCGTTTCCAGATGCTTCGGATGTGAAATTGGAAATGATGTCATTCAGAAGCGGGAAGTCACAAGGCCATCTCAGTTGAGCACACAAGGTTATAGTTGAGCGCACTGAACAAGGGGGTAATTCCAGCGCCAGCCTAGCATGCAGATCGATTTTGGGTGATGGGAAAGCCAGTCAGATAAAACCTCCAGTTGCTCAAGGTCAGATAAGTTAATAAAAGTATATCATTCTGAAAAACATTGAGTGACAACCCGGAATCATCGTGGTAAACTTAGAATGAATTATCTGCCCCTCACTGTGTACTAGTATGTCTAATGTTGGTTCTGTTTCATTCTACTGCTTTACAAGCAAACAGGCGTAGGCTGGTGATCGGGATCGAGCAGATTCTATCTTCAAATCAAACATGGCATAAGTTTTTTTGATGATTTAGAAGAGCAGACAATTTCTGCCGCTCTTTTTTACCCATTGTAGATCGCTGAGTTTGTCTGACTCCAAGGTGGCGGTCAAAATCGCCACTTGCAATTGATCCATACTGTACACACACTTGTTCAAATACCTTCAACATTTGTAAGATGTTTATTGCTGATAATTGCCGAAAATGAAACATATGGACAACATTCGTGAACTTTGGAACATAAATCGACTTTGGATAATGCAGAGACAACACAAAATTTGTCGGGTGAACACATTGTAAGTGCTCATTTTCGCAAGAATCCTGTAAACCGGAGTAATATAAAAGAGAGAATAAAGAAATTTTCCATTAATATTCTCAAGTAAGCCTTACGTAACTTGTTCCGTCTACTCAAACGATGGAAGGCCAAATCGTTTTGAACGAATGGTGGACGAATCGCAGTCTTTGTGACCGACTTCATTTAGCAATGGTCGTCAGTGACGATTGAATTTAGGTAAAACCTGCAACGTGACGGGTACAACCATTGTAGTGAAGTTATCAACCATGCCAGACTGCCCCACCAAGGTTTCTTGTTCACCTACTCAGTTGTCCAGATCATTTGCTTGATAAATTCATCTGTTATAAGCGAAGTAAATCTGTACTCAGAAGCCGAGGAGCACTGTGGCATAACAGATTTGATCTAAGTCTCGAGGGAGGGGGAACAGTTCAAGTCATACGTGTGCAGCGCATAGCCATTTGGTCGTACTAACGAGGAAGTGGTTGAGGGGATGCTGTGTTGTTGAAATCCTTCAGTCTTGATCGGGGGGTTCATCCATCAACCCATATGTGCATCCTTAAAGTATGACTTGCTGAAATACGCGATTCCAGTCTGTCTTGTCCGGGCTTTCTGCGTTGCTGTAATCTTGATCTGCCTGCAGTTGAATACTCAAAATTCAAAGCACTGTGAAAGATCCGGTTATAAATTACCAACAAACTTTTGCTGAGCCTTCCACTGTTGCTATGATACCGAATATATGCAACACCAGGCGATTCATTTCCAAACTCTGGGCATTTTGTTTTTTTTGTGTGGATGCATATTCGAGGTTGCGTGCATGTCTCTTTCCCCTTGGTGAGAAAACGGGTACAAATAGCAAATGTTGCGCAGTATCTGGGCTGTCCATCTCTATTCTACTCCACCAGTATGTTTCAAAGTTTACTTCACTGTCTCATTCGGAAAAATATGCATGATTTTCGACTTATACGCTCATTGGCACACCAATTTGATTTTGATGATAGACTCACCTGGAACCCAGCTGAATCCCTAGTTTAGGGTGTTCTTTATAAACAAAAGATTCAGCTGGTTTCCAGGTGAGTCCCCCGTCAAAAGCAAATTAGCATGCAGATGAGTGTATAAATCGAATTTCGTGCAATTTGGGTTCAATTAGAACATAAGGTTGACGGAAACTCGGGGACTGCGCCTACCTAATGAGCCTCAAGACGGGCGAAACCGGTCGTGGGCTGTCGAAGATTTTTCAGCAACCCTATAAGTAGCGTCTATACGTCTATACAATGCATGTTTTTGTTGCACACAGGAGACGTATGTGAGCAAGCGCGACAGTCTGATAATGCTTTTACGCCAGTTGCCAAGCCCCTATAGTATTTCTACATCCTCCCAATTCCTGGATAAACCAAACGGCTAAGCCTAAAGCACACTTGAGTCCCAATGCTAAGGTGAAAGCTTCCGTTTTTTATCGTCAACCAATGTAAACCAAAAACCATCTCTTCCAATGGAGACATTCCAAAGTGTGGCAACATCTCAGAGGAGGTTGTATTAGCTAAAATGGGCATGAGTCAACGATCCAATTTATATCATCCACCCAGGATAAACAAAAACTCATTTGGTCCCATTTCTTTCTTCTTCTTGGCCAGGGGATCTTTTTAGTTGATCAGCTATTCGATCACTTATTTTGGCTTGTTTTGTTCAACATTATACCGCAAGACGTCCTTTGCAAGCCCACGTTCCCCATCATTTAACCCAAACCAATCCGATCGGTTATTGTGTTGCATCACGAGAAATTTTTCTCCTGTTCTCAACTGAGTTAGCAAGTTTACTAAAAGAATTAGAAGATTCAATTAAATAAACACCTGTGTCATATCTAGTTGTGGTGATAGAAAGCCGGGGACATCTTTTTTTATAGCAATGCGTGCACTCTGTTTTTAGGAATGTTTCGTGTTATGCTCAGTTGTGATAAACGGTTTTCAATCAAGATGCACGTCGTGATATCATTAAAACGAATGGTTGCGCAAAGTCATGCATGGATCACATGACTTGATAAAAAGCAACTCATTAAAGTACAAATACCAAAAAGATGGAGATCACTGTGTTCAGAATCACGATTATTCTCTTGAGAACAATACTTTCCATCGATTCAGGTGGCAATGCGGAATTAGAAACTTTAAAAATTTCGGAGATGTCCACAAACCATGCGATGTGAATCGAGGTCGCTTGTGGATGAGTAGTGCTGCATGAAAGGAAGTTAATCAGAACTCTAGTGCAATGTTGAACTCTCAGCTCGTCTTCTGGGTTTGATCATTTTTGGCACTATCGAAGGCTTTCGAGAAGTTCGCTGGTGTTACTTTCCAAGGAGAAGAATAGAGCTACGTGGCGAGCCCTGACTTTTCATCCTGCAGATAGAACCCGGTGACTTGTGTGTTCTCAAATCTGTCACATCTGTTTTCACATCCGTTTTCAGAAACGCTGTGACAAATGCGGCCATTCGACTTCTTAATCCCTTTTAGTCGGACAACTCTATGCCGTGGATGAAAGTATGTACCGTTCAAAATTTGAACGTACAATCACACAGTATGACTTCATTTCAGCCAGTGCCTGAGAGCTTCAGCCTTCGAAAGTCTTCACCGGTTACGAAAAATAACGTGACTCCGCTGCTCAATTTGGATGGGACAGAGTGTTTCGGGATGTAGGAGACCCCATCGAAGCTCTTGCAATCTTCTAAGATGAAATGATTCAACAGCATTTAAGATCCTTGTCTTTCATGTATAGACATCTTGTTGACGTCTAACCACAGATTTCTGGGACTTGGCGAAAACTTGCATGGTTTAAGATCGTCTAAGCTTCACCATGGGTAGTGAAACCACATAAATATCTATGGACTTCTTTGGCACAGTAAATTAAGACTGACTTTGTTGTTCTTTTTGTTCCGTTCACATTCACACTTGCCCATATCTATTTCAGAAATGAATTGCTCCATAAAAGGTTACTGAGGGCCAGCAGATGGAGGAGAATTTCGCCCATGAAGGACTTGAAGTTCAGACCACGCGAAATGATTAATCAGTTAAAAAAGCTTTGTTTTGGTGATTCCCTGCAATCTGAACTGAAGTTAACTTCAATCAAAAGTTTTGACTAGCTTATATGTGGACAAAAAATTATCTCACATCTACGATGCAAACATGCCGCTGAAAATCAAGGTAACACGTTGAGCAAACGGGTGAGGAGTTTCAGTGAAACACCAGAACAAGGTCAACCCTACAGTAGACACACGTTATGAGATAAAACTTTCCGTTTCGATATGGAAAAATGTCTACCCTTAGAGATGGACGGAAAATGTTTGATTTGAACTTGCAAAGCGGCTTTTAGATGGACGCGAAAGTTGCTTTTTAGAAGCTAAAACGTCATAGCATCTCAGATTTAAGTTCTAATTACTCTGAAGCTCATTCTTTACATACAATTTACAGTCTGTTATTGACAGTTTGAAAACAATAGTGAATTGCAACTTGGATTTCCAAATTGAATGAATAGTCATCGATAACTTCGATCTTATGGTAATACGTTTGAAGCAGACTTAGTGTCAGGCGTATCATTCTGGGTTTGTCTAACGGTCATGGTATTATCCACAATTACTCCCAGCTATTTTACTCTTGTGAGTGTCTTCGTCACCTGCCCTGAACAACACCCCGTTTAATTAAGTTTAATTAAATAACAATTGTCAAGTTAATGCGAATCACGTTAAACAGCTACTGATTACTGGCTGTGCATACTAAACAAGGAATTACTGGACTCGGGTTTCATTTTTATTAGGGCACATCAGCAGTGCATATCCAATGGCCGTGCCAGGGTTCGAACTCCGGACATGTGACGTGTGAGGCGAGCATGTTACCACTACTCCATCAGCGCAATCTGGACGCAGTAATAATCGTACTGGAATAGCCTGTCGCTTTTTATTATTCGGATCAGAAATATATCCAAAATGTATTTATGCCTTGACCTCAGTGATAAACAACTATCTTCTGCCGACTCCGATTTTTGTGTCATGGTGCTTAGACTGCGTAAGGGGGAGAAACAGTCTTCAAACCCACGCCTTATTCTCAAACCTGCTTACATCACCAACAGTCGCCCAAGAAGACCAATTCACACGACGAGCTAGCCACCTAAGAGATTCCACTCGAGAAGCCAGTCAACAAGTAACCATGTGATGTGTCTTCCATGAGTGAAGGATGAGTGGTGCTATTACCCGTCTAAGGTCTAAGAGTTAATTAGCCTTCTGTAGCTGAGTGGTTTAAACTTCCGCTAATTGTCTGGAAGTCGCGGGTTCGAATCCCCTCTTAAATTCGAGCCTACGGACATTGCATCTAGTTCACTTGCTACATATAAGATTTCAGCAGACCAGCTACCGTCAATCGTTTGATCACAGTCGCCCCGTCGAATCACCTCGAGGAATCATGCATAGACTAAATGCATACAGTAGTGACGGTAACAGCCATTACTCTCATTTGTCATCTATAATGAGTAAACCCCTAGTCCAGGGGACAAGATTGCGGATGACCACTTGGGTGGTCACTGTCTGATTCTCACTGTCCGATTCAGATTGGATGCGCGCGAACTTCGAGAAACACGGAAGTTACATTAATCTCCGTAATCTCATGATGGGACTGAGGAATTTCAAGTCAACAGTTAATTTCACATCTCGTAGCGGAAAGTTTGTTACGATACATGACTCAGGACGAATTTGAGTGTTTCGTTAATCATATACAGATTTCCTGAACTCGTGTAACGTATCCAGCAAGGCAGACTAACAGGATTAAGTTATCCAACTAGGAAACCATGTCAGCCTCTTTTTTGATCGACAAACTTGACAAAGACTGAGGTTCTGGGTAATGCATGATTTAATTCTAAAATCCTGGTTATCAAACAGATTTCACCCGCTCGACTTAGTTCATCTGGCGTGAACAAATGAACCGTTGACACTTCGGTGTTGCCAACCTTCTTACCAGCTGATAAATGAACTGATAACTGACTCTGGCCACCACTGGGTCTACACTAGATACGTTTACCAGTGTGCTTGCAAAACGAATCGGACTGACTGATACCGGCCCCATTAGGTGGGGCTGGTCGGAGAGCGGGGATAAAAGCGGATGGCGATGAGTCATAAGTCGAACCCATTAGGAGTTTATAAGAAACAGTTGCTTATTGCTCCACGCATTCTAATTGGAAAACAGAATTTCCGTCACTTGGTGATCAGCTGTCAGACGATTTGACCACTGATCCTAGTTGAAGCAAAAGATGGGTAGACGAAATCAACACTACGCAAGAAATGTTGTACGAAATAGCCAGGTTTGTTTCAATTTCTCGAGAATATCAAAATCACTTGGTGTGCTATTAGGTGAATCTATTCTATATTATATTAGTGCTAAGCAAAATCAATGTACTGCGACCATTACGTAAGTAGGTTGCGAAAATCCATAAAATAGCTCTGGACGAATAGCCGAAATAAATGGCCAAAAGGTACCTCAACCTCAGCATCTCTGAAATCCACTATATACGTATAGACTGACCCCAGTTGTACAACACCATTTGTTTGCAAAGTGATAAGCGACTGTCGACAGTTTCGTACCTAGCTCGGCAAACAGAAGTGATCGCTGTTCATCCCGAGTTAAGATGGACCCATCTGTTTTCTAGAAGCTTGGGCAAGGTCAAGTGGTAGATTGCAGGTTTACGAGAATAAACAACCTCAAGAATGATCAGAAAAATGGGTCATTGGAAGTTTTTAATGGCAAAGGTTGTTGAAAATTTGTCGACAACTGGTAACAGCAACGTAGTTCGCACCTGAGGGTATTTCGCCCATTTTCGTTGGCAGTTATTCACTTGCAACCAAAAAAGCGCTGCGGAAAATTTTTAGACTGAGAGGGGGGAAGACACAAATGCATCTATATCCTTGCTTGAACTGGCTGATATTGGTAAATTTCATGGCAAAGATTTTTTCAAGTGCGTAGGGTTAGGATAAGTCAACCGATCAGACAATAAACATGGTCTATTGCGCGTCATTAAGTCCAAGGCAATTTGACCGTCAAATCAAGTTGCTTATGAGCAAATAACAAAAGCCTTTTAAAGTCACCTCGCAAAAGCTCAAAACACGTGAATTACGGTAGAAAAGAGGATACATGCTGAGGTGGGATTTACCTGACGTCCGATGGCCGGCTGATATCCGACTAGAGATGTGCGTCCGGGCTGCAAGCTGACCCGGTATTCTGAGAAAACAATTTCTGACCCAAAGAGGCACCCACTTTCTCGTTCTAGTGGTGAGATGCCTGTTGGTTCTATCAATCTAACTTCCCCCTCAGTTACATATAAATCGGTATATTCATTCGGAATGGACTTGATAGGTTCGTCTCTTTTCATTGGGGATGGTAGTAACTCCTGAGATCATTTGCGAACGAGTAGTAGTGTGGCAGTGAATGTTCGCTAGGCGCTGTGAAACTATTGTCGTTGTGCTGTCTGCTTTGAAAGGAAGCTCTATGCAGATTGGTTTCTTAGATGTAGCGTCAGGATTGCTGGGCTTAACTCCCCCTGTTAATTTTTCAAATGAAGCTAGAAGGAATCCCATTTTGTTCCAAGGTCTTCTTAAATAGTTTCAATGCACCGGCTATATAACTTGTTGTAGAGGTCTGACGCGCTCTTGTAATCAACTTTCTTCGTACTTCAACACTACTCTAAAGCCAAGAACCTTCTCCCCACAGACCATCGAGTAAGTCTCGCCTCAGCACTTACTCTCTTCGTTCGCCACCGAAATTCATGTGTTCTGGCATTTTCCAAGGCCGCTACGATAAATCCATCAAAGCCCTTGATGGGTAACCAGAAACAAATTGATATGACCTATAAGCTGCCCTGAACTGATTGACGTAATATGTCGAATATATGTCTGGTCGCCTGACTTATCAGATTCCTCCTTATGAGACAGAATGTTTTTAAAATTTGCTGCGAAACCTGATTTTCGGTTATTAGCATTGGGAGCGACGATACAATACGAAAATCCGGCATCTACCAATCTCCGTGCCCTTATTTAATTTAGACTTTTGAACAGAAAAGAGAAAATGACATATATTGTGCAACACTTTACTTTGAAACGTCTCTGGTTAAAATGATCTTGATTTGCAAATATGTGTTCATCTATTGATGATGAAGTTCAAAATCACAATTGCGGAAAGCTGAGGAGATATCTGCAGGTAAAATCTGTGGTAGGCTGCCCAGGAATTTCATTAAACTCAGTGAATGTCAGAAAAGTGAAATTAAGCCAATGGGATGGATACCTCTGTAAAATGATTTACGAGATGGCTTTTGACGTGCACATTTTTGCTGAAGAATATCATAAACTAGAGTTTCATCTCAGTATCTCATTCACAACATATCGATTTACTGATGGATGTTTATTTGTAAACAAACAAATATGGGTTCTGATAATCTCGGCTGAAAATATTCGACCTCATATTCGACGTCAGATCTAATTGTTGACGGCGGATGTATTTTTCCTTATATTACATGAAAAGGCAGCATTGACGTGCGTACTGCAAACGCTATCCGCCACCATATGTCCAACGCGAATTCTTGGTCGCCGTGATCTGATTTGTTGGTGTTATGAGACTTCATAACTTCCAGTGAAATACCATCCTTCAAGTGGAGTCACTCTATGCCGTACACCTGTTTTATTCTTGCTGGGAATCATCTCAAGGTTACGCCTCACGAATGTCTAGGATGATCTGCACCGAAAGGGAGGAAATTTCACAAAACCAAAACCGACTTCCATCTGGGGAATTTCTACTCAATGAACCGAATTACACGTGGTCACGTGACGTGGATCGTTCGAGAAGGGAACAGTGAGTATGGAACAAGTGGGAGTCAATCACACTTTCACTAAACCAGTCGTGGTCAAACGGTTTAGCGCTCAGTTGCTAACCTGAGGGTCTCTGACTCCAAATGCCTAAATGATTCGTGAGATGCGTGGTGCCGACGATTTCTGACAAAGATGGGATAAATATGCAGTCTTTCCTGGGTCATTATAGTGCTGCTTCACCTGTAGGATTAATTTCGAATAGAAATTTCAGAATCTCCCAATGCCACCAAAAAGCCTGCTATCCTGATTCCCGTCATGGTTACAAGAACTTTTCAGCCGTTTCATCTGCTCCTGCATATCATTTCAGTTCCATAACTGTTAAACTTTGATCGTGTTTCACACATTTTACATATTCTACTATAGGGTATATTAGAGTTCGCTGTGAAAGGGGAAGCTACATAAAATGCTGTATACGTAGGTTGACCGCTTGTTCTGCTGAGGATATCTGGAAGTCTGAAAGATCCCTTCATAAACTGATGTAGTACAGAAAAAGGTGTAGTGAATTAGGGAAAAAAGAGACCCAGCTAGATAAACCTGAAAGCAATGAACCGCCAACGTTTGCATTCAGAACTAAAAAACTACAGCTTTCCAACTTCAATCTGGACTCAGTCATGGTTTACAAGTTTCTTTTGGGTATCAAGCCCGGTTCATTGAAGCAGTCACCCAAAGGACGGATCGATTGCAGTGATAGAAAAAAACATTTTTAACCTAGAAATCAGGCATGAGGTGAAGCAAAAACTGAGGTTCAAACGCCACAGAGGGAAGACGCCCTCGGTGGCTCAGTTGGTGCCTCAACGGATTTATAAATAAGCAATCGCTTGTTTGAATGCGCCACAGGCAAATATTTCTGTCCATTTTTGGTGGACTTCGGCGACTCGTTAACATGCTAAACAAAATACCCAGGATAGTCCAACTCAAATTCGGGTATCTCGGTAAAAAATTTGATGAAATTTTCGAGAAATCAAGACAAGCGAGATGAATTTTGATGTGTTTCATAACACCGAGTTTTCTTTTGGATTTCCAAAAGGACACTGTGAGATGGCCTGCAGTTCACCTTCTCAAGTAACCTTATCATCATGACAAAGTGTGTGAACAGTGTAAGCAAGCAGATGATAAACACAAATTATCGATCGGCGTTTTCAACGGGACGTATTCCATGAAGAATCG
>SJOL01009893.1:417672-536392 GCA_004794785.1 Opisthorchis felineus
TCTTCGACAGCCCACGACCGGTTTCGCCCTTCTTGGGGCTCATCAGGTAGGCGCAGTCCCCGAGTTTCCGTCAACTTTATCTTCCAGGTGAGTCTCCCGGAAAACCAAATTTGTTTGCAAATGAGTGTATTTCGCTAATTTCGTACAACTTGGTTTCAAGTGGAACATAAGGCTGACGGAAACTCGGGACTGCACCTACCTGATGAGCCCCAAGAAGGGCGAAACCGGTCGTTGGCTGTCGGGGGTTGTGTAGAGATTTTTTTCTGTCAGTGAAACCTAGGAAGGCGGATGTGTTCTGTCGACACATTTGACGGTAAACTGAATCGCTTAGATCAAATTTCTCGCCCAGTGTTTTTCCGGGGCAAACGTCCTAGGTTCGTGCCGTGTGGCACCGAACGACAGCCGTACGGAGCACTTATAATACGTTTACACTCCGCTTTTAGAAAGTGCTGTTACTGGGAAACTTTGTGACAAAAGCTTTGTTGGACAAAGTGAGTGCTCCACCAAGTAGGTGAAGCATTATGAAAAATTGATCATGACGGAGACATAGTCATCCTTTGGTGTCGGTCAGACGTTTTTGTTGTTAAGCTTGAATACATAAGGCTTAAGATTGATGGACTAAGAATAAATATGACCATTCGAATCGGCTTCCAGACGCTGCCTGAACACACAACATGCCGTTAAGGTGGAACGATATTGAAAATAACCTCTGGTACTCAGACTCTGCTTTGTATGCAGTAGTTCACAAGATCGTTTTCTATATCAGTGGTCACAGATGTTACATTTCAGGTTCGATTGTTGAAAACTTCATCGAATAGCCGTCATTTTTTGTTGGTTTCGATGATTTCCTATCAGCTGAATCATACGCCAGTTCGATGCAGTTTTACAGTGGAATCTGATCCATTGGTAAACAATGTGTTACACTGGTTTTGCTGTTTGGACATGGGTGCACCAGAGATATATCGCTTGCCAATTGCAACTGAACTCTATTCAAAATTTTACTCGAGATATTTGATAAAATCTAGGAAAAACACCCACAAGAAATGAAATGCTAGAAAGAAAAGAATGATTATTATGTCTGATAAGTTGGCGTTCTCGCAATGAACACTGTTCACACAGATCAATAATGTTGCTTCGATTCCTCAGATCCAACTATTTGTGGCCTGAGGCAAAACACCATTAAAATTCTCTCGTCAGATATGAGTGAGTGTATCATTCGCAAAGTCAAATAATTGGAACATTGAACTCAAATTCTGCATTCGCATTCGATTGTAACATTTGACTTGCAAAAAACGTGATTCGACGTAGATGGATGTGTCTATGGTTTTGACTAAACTCGTCGAATAGATTCATTTTCATACAATGACAAATCATTTTTGAAAGTGAAGGAATGACACCTTTTCGCAAGCACTTATGTTATCTAACAGAGCAATGTAGTGCGGGAAATCGTCCGTACAAAAGGTCAAACATTACAACTCGCACAAAACCTGGACACGTCTGGATGCCACTGTGATCAGGTTTAGAAGGGAAAAATTTATCATAGGCGGTACAAAGTGCCTAAAACTTAAAATAGAATAAAACGCATTTCACAGGCACCTGAATACAAAGTTAAGTTTCATCCAAACCACCTATTTGAACTTTCCATAATCGTTGTGAAAGATCTTAGTGGATCTCAGTGCCGTGACTTAATAGAAGGCTGGATTTTCCTTTTGAAAAGGGTCAAAACTGAAGTGAATTATTCGTATGAGTGACCAAGAAATTGGAAACACGAAAGAAACTGATCACCTACCCCCAAGAGGGTGAGACTTTCACTCCGACAAAGTAGTCGAAATATCTGGCATGCTCTTCCAGGGAACCTCATTTGCGGACAAACAGAAACGGAAAACTGCAGAAGCATGTAATTAGTAAACCTGTTTTGCAACACTGGTGGAGAGTAGCGCACGAATCCGTCAATAGCCTACTGGACCTTACCTATTTGTGACGTTGTGTGTGCCACCGTGACCATTTGGTCTATACTGGTGGGTGTCTGTGCGACACTCACAGAGTCTCACAAACCGGGTTGGTCAATGTTCATAGGTCTGACGGACACAGTCTCCTGGACCTCTAGGTTGGGGGTTGGAGTAAGTGTAGTGACGTGTTCTGTTAAAATGGTAACGCACTTGAATTTTCCGCCAAACACGGCTGTTTTGTGGCCAGGCGTTTGAGTTGAGGACCCTAATCGTCCTTCTGTCCAAGTATGAGCGTGCTGACAGTACCTCAGCCCACGTATAACCATGAATTGCATACGGCAGCGAAGCGTTGGTGTTCAACGCCGACGCTTTGCTGTCGATGATGATAACCATGAGATCAAGAATGTCATAAAAAATGTGTTTGTTTACAACAGTAAAGTAATTCCAGCAGCTCCAGTTATTTTGAGTTGTCTGTAAACTCAGTAATTACTGAAGGCTTGTCACTTGGACATAAATTTTATTGTTCACGCCACAGTGGTAATTAGCTTGAAGCAGAGCTTCAGTTTGGGGGAGTTTGCTCGTAAGATATATGGTCTAGTCCCAAAGCTTGTTGAATGTCCTGAACTTTTCACGGCCACATTAGTTCATCCGTGTTGTTAGCAGATAAACTATTGAGTGGAACGATTGCAGAGCTGATATTGCACGAAACCAAATTGTTAGATCATACTAAGTTTGTATGGATTATCTAAAATCCATGAGGTGAAAACTCCAATGCACCCGATTGTAATTTTGATCAGTTCATTCCACGCCCTTCTCAATGGCTGGATGGATTTTTTCAGCCTGTCCCATGACAAGTAGAAGCTTGCCTGTCACAAATTTTACGAGGTTCATAAACCTAGCAAAACGGATAGTAGTCTGAAATAATCACTTTTTCTGAACTGACACCCTCGTAAGACACGAAAAATACAATAGACCTGTTGAATTCACTGTGCTTCGGGTTCACAGAACAATGGCGTGTGTCAAAGCCTTACGTACTTGTGAGCAGTTCTGCCACCTGAAACCATCGCAAACTGTTTATAACGGATAAGGTGACGTTACTTCATTCACACTATGGTCATGGCCAGCTGGAAACATTGAAATTGGGCCGTCCTCAAGTGAAACTAGCTTCGGAAGGGATGCGAAAAAAGTGGTGGAAATGCAAAACGATTAAAAAATTAAAAACGCCTCAAAAGTTCATCAGCACTCGCCACCAAACCCTGAGTGCAGCTTTAATCGGTCAAGTAAGTCAACGCACATGCTTTGTTTTCAAAAAATACAACCCAGCTTCATCATAATGTGTTTTGCGGAGAAATTGTACGCATTATTGCGACGAAATTTGTGTTTTCTCTACATTATCAAATGTACCGGAATATTGTTAGCTCGGGCGCGTTCATTGGTGGTTGATCACGTGACCTTTGATCTGTTCGCTGCGCACGTTTCTTCACCAGTCCAGCTAACCTCACTAGCGTGCGGACCAACTGGTCTACATTAATTTTTTCAAAAAGGAATCAGTAGGATTTTGTCCGAAAAACTAACAATTTTTAGATGGATGTTGGTGGACTATCAAGGGTAAAATGACCTAAACAGCTTACCAGTGTAGTGTTCGAAGTGTTGAATACAGTTGAAAAGTGGGCTATTACCTACTCTTTTTGACATCCGTGTGCAGAAAACATTTAAGTGCATTCCCTGTTTTGACAGTTTACACTCTCTAGTAAACTGGACAACTAATTTTCCAGGCTAAGTCACAAGTAAAACTGTAGTCATATGTGATTTCAGGCTTTAAAAGTCTTTGAAAGAACTCGTGGTTTCACACATGGACTAGCGCGCTGCAAAACTAGCTTAGTGTTTCAACGGTTGCTCATTTACAAGCGATTTTCACTTAATCAAATTTCGATAAATTATTTAAGACCATTTGAAATTCATCCAAGTGAAACAAGTTAGTGAGCAGATTTAATGGCATCGACACACGTGATTTACTGGGCCTAACAGCAGGCTAGTAATTAGTTAAACAGAACCAGTGATTATCAGCGAGGCTGAACAAACAGATCCACAGTGTAAACTGTGCAACAGCTAACAAACGAATATATGGCACATTCACGTGATCAAACTGGAAGAATTACATCAGCCTTTTCTCGAACCACATATGCCTTAAATGAACTGAGTGATGTTTACGTTTTCGTCTGAATCCATGTGTTTCATTCGTTTGATCTTGCGGGAAAATATGCCTCAACCTTATAAAGCCAAGTCACTGCACGCCAAAAGGTCAAACGCAGTGTACTTGTTTCCTTTGGGTTAAAGAGACCAGTGTAGCCCACGAATATCTAGGTTTATCGAACCCGACACTCTTCAGCTATCGTCTGAGAAATACCGGTGTAAGGAGAAGATCTCTTCACCGTGAAGTCGTTTATTAGCAAACACCAACTAAGCAGTTACGAACTGTTGGACAGGAAAGTAAACGTCTCCTATGCACCTAGTTTAAAAAACTGAACAATCTCACGCGTCTTCTTGAACTTTCATGGGTATTCATTGAACATCACGCAGTTGTAAACAAACAATGGAAAGAAGTTCCACAAGTTCCGTAATAAACTTCACCTTCCATTAGATGTGGGCGGAGCTTTGAGAAGACCACAGACTACTCGCATGCCTCATCAGTAGTATCCGCCGTTACACCGGTAGGCTTTAGATAGTTGATCAACAGCCCGATACAGTTGCAAACATGTGAGTTGTAGTGCTCTCCAACAGACCAATTTATCGTGGTTGGAAAGTTATTTATTTATTGTTTTTTAATCATATTGCAAGGTAGGTCCAACGTGATCTGATAGGATTTTCACATTTGTTTTTCCGTGAATTAAGTTTGACGTCTCCATCTCTAACTGTTATCCGGCAGTTTCTAATCAAACTATACCGGACATTCGGAAGGTAACACTTTATGAATAAAGCGAATCACCATTCTTGGGATCTGATTAGTGACTTATGTCCATTGCAACAATTCGGTCGGGCGACTGAAATTCACCATTCCCTACCTACTTGTACAGAAAGCTATAATATAGTATACTTGCTCCAACTTATTCGTGACTATTCAGTTCTCCACACAGCAGCGATTTCAGGGGTCAAGTACACAGCACAAACAGGATTGCGGGTGGTGTGAGGAGGTTTGGGTGTTTTGTGGAGATTTCGTCGTGTAAGTGAAGCCAGTCTATGCTGAAAAGCCGACAAGCACTGTACAGCTGCTTCATCCTTATTGGGACTCATCAGCGGTGCGCATCTGACGAAACTCCGGAGAGTCTGGAACCCGCGACCTCCTGGCTAGTAGTTTGAACACTTAATCATTCGGCCACGAGTGGCTGATCAGCAGTGTGATTAACTCGCACCTAGACAGGATATAGCGCCGCTCATCCTTCAATCACGGGAATCATATCACGCGGTCACACGTGTTCACTAGCTCTTCGAGTGACGACTTCTCAGATGGAATTTTCACTCATCGGGTGAAGTTTATTCTTACTTTATATATATAAATATATATATAGACGTACTTATAGATTGTTGGTAGTGTGAGGAGATTTGGGAATCTTTGTAGAGATTTCGTCCTGCAAGTGCAGCCAATCCATCAGTTTCCCGGAGTAAGGATGGATCAGTGGGGGCATTGTGGGCCATATGGATTGTTGGAAGTGTTCCTTTGTACCTGTTCTTCTCGCCGGTCTGAGATCGATCAGGATAAACGCCGCATCTTGATAACTGACTGTAGATGTGGAAGACTGTCTTAAAGTGCGGATGGTGACAGTCTCAGCTACGTTGAGCATCTAGTCTTGATAGTTTTAGACCGGCTTCGTAGATGACTTTGAAGGCAGTGCCTGTATCCATGTCTCCTGTATCTAATAGGCGGGGCCACAACCGACTTCTGGCCGTCAACAGTGGCATATATCCATACATTCATTCAGATAGGGGGCTCGCCGACTGCTTGTCTTAGCCAGCTCCAGAAAGAACAGGCAAACCGATGGACAAATATCGAGATAACCTGGTCAGTCAGTCCATCTTTCAACTGTTGTTTGATGACAATTCTGCATCTACTTTGTATATCTCAGGGCTGTATATCTCACCAGACATTCACAAGTGGGCGGTTACATTGCGCCGTACCCTCTATGTGCACAATTCTCCTTAGCATGGTTATAAGATATTCTTTTACCCGTTCGTGACTCGATTGTCGAATACCATGTAAAAGACACATTGACTAAATGGAATGCCGTATTTCATACTAATGTTTTCACTAAGGATATCCTCGGTGTTTACCAAAGTACACTTACTGAAAACCTTGGAATATATGTGTGATGACATTCCTACGGAAAACGTTAGCATTACTTCCAGAACGTTCCTTCAAAGAATTGCTTCGCGTTGCGCTCCAAGCGTACAGTTCCCACTTGACTTATTGTTTTGACCTTGGAGTTGAATCTATCTGAAGCGTTTGTAGGCAAGCCAGAAGCTGTTGTATTGAACTACCTTCCTTGAGGTTTCAAGCACTATATGTGGGTGACAATTTCTTGGTCTGTGATCCAGAGCCGAATGTCCTGCTGAGTTGCGAGACACTTGGCAAAGTCCGTAGTCCTGCTTCCTTTTAGAACTTCACAGGGCGATAAACTGGTGGTTCCAAATACACTGTTGACGAGCCACGGCAGATTAAACTATGAGACTCAGTGTTCAAAGGAAATCAACTTGGATGGACCAAAACACCCACTCCTAAAATTCTGTTCCGATAAGACTGTGCGATGTTTCTTGAACTATGCAAAAAAGGATACATCGTAAAATGGGATCAAACTACCCCTGGGACAATGGTTATTCCGATATTTTTTGGGAAGACATACGAAACTAAGAGCATTGCCATCATAGACAGCACGATATGAGTGTTCAGCATTGTTATTTCGGTTTTGTAAATGCTCTCATACATCTCTACCACATTAAAGGTTGATCAGTGCGCCTCTGATTGGGGCACTCCTAATTGGGCACGCGACGCAACAATTTTTGGTAAACGATTATTCAGAGTAAATAGTGCATGGCTAAACCACCACAGCGTTTGTGTTGAACACATTCTCTGATTCGGGCACAGTCGAATAAGCCTGGAACACCAAGAACAGTACCACTCACAGTGCTACAAAAGCCCATTTATATGCGTCTGACATACATAGGGGTGGCATAATAACCAGCTGTTCTGTAGTCAAAGAACAGTTGAACTGTTGACTGATTCCACAGGCCACTTCAGTGTTTGTCTATCAGTACAACCCCTCCTCTGGAGCTCGCTACCACACTCAGTCGATGAGACCTCAGTCTGAACGTATGTCCGGAAATATACCATCTTCGCTGATTAAAAGGCCCATGTGACACGTGAGCAGTTTCGTTTTGACTCACCTGGTAGGTATAGAAGATCTCATGGATACCAACACCCCCTTCAAAGTCATTTGCGACGTCAAATCAGATATACCCAGACGGATTGATGCACGTAGTTGAGGCTGTCACTATCCGCAATCTAAGACAAACTTTCACAAACAAAATCATTCATCAACATGCGGCGTTTGCCCAGATTTGAGTTGATCACACTGGCGGTCCGGCTGGTTTATTATTCAACTGCTAGGTGTGTGGTAGCGGATTTGAATCTCCCTGGGAATTCGTTGGTCTCAATAAAAGCGAAACAGCTGCATAGTCCCTTTTGACTTCTCAACATAAACTGACTTCACTTACAATGCGAACTCTCAGCTTCGAACGAAAATAATTAATGTACGTATAGTATGATATTTGTTCCAATATACATTCTCCGGAATTAGAACCAAACAGTTTCTTCTACGCGTATCTCATGAATATGTACAGCACACACATCATGGGTTACTACTGAATACGTAATAAATCACCAGCGAAACATGAACGTACACAGCAAAGGCGTGTTTTACGTGAGGTGTCCGGATTAAATCTGTACTCTTCTCCTGGGTTTTATGGCTTTCATGTCTTTTACCCAGAATATCAGAATCTTCGTGGAACGCAAAACCTCTTGTCTCATCTCGTCAAACGCAGCACCACGTTAACTTTCCGAAGCAGTTTGGTGCAAATCGTCAACCGAGTAAATTTAATTGCCGTCTGCGTAATTCTGTGGATTCCAAACAGTAGTAGAAGACTGTTGCTACAAACTACAGTTAGCTGTCCTAAATAGACAACTGTAAATCTTCAAGGTATGATGAAACAAGGAAATGGCCATGTAAACACCTTCAGAACGAGAACAAACGGAATACACGAGAGACGTAAGCGGCCATGACTGTCAACCGATGCACTATGGAATCGGACAGATGCCACCAAAGTGAACAAGAACATGGTCTGTACTGCAGCTCAGCGGATGAGGAATGTCGGGAAAGTTTAGCCAATACACTGTCGTGGAAATCTTTTTTCTGGCAACTCACAGGAACCAGACAAAAAGCTCAACGACCTACCGGAATGGGGCATACAAGGGCGAGGGGGAGAATGACGTCTATGTTCCACAGCAGCGACTTATAGGTGGGTGGCAAACACACAGTTGACCCAACAGTTAAACTTCTTGTTAGGATAGCATCCAATTTTTAACGTTTGCTATTAATTAATTTGATGTGTAATTTGGTGCTTCCCCCATCGTAACGGTACATGCATAGTTGTCGGTGTTCTTTTTTCGATTAGCCACTGCCATGCGTGCGCAGATTTCATCGCAGTTGAATGTGCTGCCGACACTCGTGATAAACAGATCGATCATTTTGGGGCTATGTGGGTGGAATTTTCGTTCGTTTTTGAATGCCTCGGTCTATCTGGCCACCACGATTGTGCACGTATCATAAACTCGTTTTTAGAAAGGGTGTACCTGCCTTTGTTTGTTCACAGTACACTTCTACTGACTGGTTCTTTTCACCTATTTTGAATAGCTAAAAGAGGACAAAAAGCCGCAAGGCGGATCCAATTTTTGCGGGTCGTTATTGACACAACGTGTTGAACAAGAAATGAATGGTGATAACATAATCGCTGAGATGTAACATACTCTCGGTGTCTAACTATCCGGCACAAGGGCTAAGATACTGCTAGGTTTTTAAAACCCAGAGGGGGACAGTCGAAATGCCAGGTTTGGATTCGAACCACCGACCTTCCGTAGTGAGTTCGCACCCCAACCATTCAGTTCGCTCGAACTCAACAAACAAACAGTAAAGAAACGGAACTGAACATTCCGGGATTTTAATTCCTCAGATAGATCATATTTGGATTTTGTTGAAATCGCGGTAGTTTGAAATCACCGGCAAACCTTTCTGCATACATACCAGGATGATTAGCCGCAGTTGTTTACGAAGGATGTCACCACCGTCGGCATCCTCGGTATTGGGTACGAATTCTGTTTTTAAGGATCAAAGCAGTTAAACTTTTAAGAAACCGAGCGTGCAGTAAACTGAGATATGAATGATAGGCTTGAAAATGACATATTTTACGGTTTTGGTTAGAGAAAGGTTCAGAAATAAATGGCAACACTAAAAGCCCACATGGATGCAAACAACTGAGATTAGTGTCCGCAAACCGGTTAACCAACACATTATAAGTTACTCACTCACTGCCAAGACATTGTGTTTTCTAAACTGTTTTCTGACAGTAGCCGGAAATAGGTTCAAACCGATGGGGAAAGTGTCCTTAGGCCACAAGATATGTGTACTTTGACTTCAAAGATTCGATAGAAAATAGGATGTGTTGGCAGCGGAATGTGTTTGAATCTGCTTTGCGGCTGCTATGTGCACACAAGGAAAATAGCTCAGATTCTTTTATTCAGTATCGAAATTGTTGCGAGCTTCGACAAATTTCTGTCTACATGACTCTTCATTAGAATCCAGTAGAAGCCATGTGCTGCGCTATGTTGACATTTCTTGTACTCTTTCCAGTCGTGGACCTGGAACATGCAAGTTGTATAAACAGGGAGTTGAAATTATGTTGGGCAGACACTGGTTGGCTGATTTCTGGGTAGCCCGATCGTTTACCTAACTGTTTTTGTTAACACGGTCCAGGCTGGTTTGATATGACGAGCGACGCCTTGGGGTTTGTGTTGACCGGAAGTTGATCGGCTCCATCAGGTGTTCAATGCCTAACAGATTTCTTGCTATTGACCATGCAGGATTGCGACTTAACCATTGATTCGACACGTTCCCTGATGGCATTCGGATCTCACACATTGGAATATGTTCTGCAGCACCATCCGCTAGACATCCGTCTATCCTGCCTATGTAAGCTTCTCCACAGCCGCGGCAGAGCTCGTAGACTACATGAGAGACAGGTAGATTACAGAGCACAGGCTTAAGCTTGTGCAAAGCAAATCCTCTACTTCAAAGGTATTCCACCCGTGACCGCATTATATTACCGGCTAGCTTGCGCCAGAGTGGGTGGCACTGGTTTAGAGTCGGCTCTCACCAATGGGTATCCCTAGCCATGACGAGGTTGGAACCCAGAATATCTGGCATGAAAGCTGAGCAACTCAACTGATGGACCAAATCATCGCGCATCTGCAGACAAGCACTTTTACACTCGGGTGTTTCCGAACATCTAATATAAACAACGTGCTAACTCCTAACTCTCTAAACTTTCTCATTAGACGACAGGGGACGAGGATTCCTAGATTTCGAGACTCCGCAAACCATCAGATCCTCAGCAATAATACCGATTTAACTAGAAGACGCTTAATCAAAAATAATACAGCCAAATATCTATTATCCGCTGAAACTGAGGTGAACACCGCATCTGACTACAGTCGGGGGTTAATATCATGAGATGTATAAAAATCGTTAGGGATTCGCCGCCGACTATACCGTGTTTGGTGAATATCAGAGGGAACTGTTTTTCACACCCCCCCCATACCGACCATTTAGTATGTTTATTTATTTATAATTTGTTGGCCTATCGATTTGGTCCGAACAGGACGCTTAAAGAAGCTCCACTTGACTCTTTAGCCTTAAATGACCTCAAGCTAGATGGCAACCGGGACGTTACCCAAGGATCAAATCAGGCCTGTAGTCAAGCCAGAAAAGTAATGTTTTTCCGATTATCTTCTTATGAGCCCTTTGTTTTCTACCAGCGGGTTCGCAGATGATTTGTGATCAATACGAGTTATTTGTTCGTACTTAAGTGTCGAAAATTAGTGTGAACCGCGGGCCGTCTCTTTGTTGACACCGTTTATACTTCTGACCAGTTATGACAAAAGGTACGTTTTTTACGGATTGGATGGGGTTGACATTTTGGTTTCCAGGAGCTAACTGATAACAAATTTGGAGGGTACGCCAAGTGATAAAAAGACAGTGTGAGTTTAAGGCTCACAGATTCTCAAAAAGTGCTCGGGCTGTCATGGGAGTCAACAATGTGGACCATTTTTGTCAGGGCTGTCTGACCTCGTCTTCTGACCTCACGCAGGAGTATGCTTGAGAATGGAACCAACTTTACAGCGATTTTCTGCCAGAGACGCGGTCTATTCATGTACTACGGTGAGAAACAAACTAACTGGTGAAAATTTTGGTGCAAAACAGTCTTTGTTTCTGAAAACAAGCCACATACAAAACATCAAAAGATGTTGACGTGTTGGTCTCAGCGAACAATCAGCAAATCCTTATCCAAAAGAGGTAGTGAATTCTACGGTACACTTCGAAACGCACAAGCAAAGGAGGCCAGTGTTAGACCATTTCTAACGGGAGATGTCAGATAAAATTCATTTGCTGTTGCATTATCCACAGAAAGGTACTGAGAACACTAATTACTTAACAAGATGTCCAGATGCATGAAGTTTGAAAACAAATCCAGAGCAGGGGACAGTGATTGGGAGATGAGTGTTTCGGGTCCGATCCCAGGTGCATGTCCATGCTACATGCACATAGAATTCTCGTTTCAAAATCTGACAGGTCCCTTTTCTCGGAAAGATTATTGATTTTTCCAACCCACCTTGAAATTGATCATATTTGGCGGGCTTGTTTAGTCCATATTGAGGGGTTTGGGGCTACGAATGAAATTTTCTTTCAGTTCAGTTCACATAAACTGGGTCCCCTCTAGAGTGTCCGACAACTTCCCGTCTTAGTGAGTATTATATATATACATATAACACAGGCACTCATAAAGTAATGAATTTGTAGTGAGATTATTTATGAAACTAATAATTTGACTGGAAACCCGGGCTGTCTGCATATGACCCTGTATTTTTACCCACAATTTCAAACCGACTTCGTGACTTTTCCGGTTTTAGTTGTTTCACGGGTTAAGTGAAAAATTCCGCACACAAGACTTAGTTGACACTTGGAATTTATTTCGGCAGGGCGAAAATTTCTCATTTCGTTTTTTTGAGTCTAATTTCTGATTTCACCACAGAACTGAGTAGCATTGGGTTTCAGCTTTTCGAAACAATGACAACCTTAGGCAACATTATGGTCGAGTTGCATTTCATGAGACCAAGCAACACAATAGACCGAGGTTGTCCAAATTTAACATTCAAAACGCTAGTTGACAGATTTTGTCTCATACATTCTGTTGTTATATTTTCGGTTCAGATGATGATGGCAGCCCAAGTCTCACGGTTTACCGCTGTGTCTCGTTACGCTTGAGTTGTTTGTTAGCACAAAGATTTTGGGACCGCGAGAGAGGTGAAGCTTTCGACAGACGTCTGACCAACCTGATGTCGGTTCTCATAAAGCCACACGCACACGGAGGAAGGCGCTTCAGCTGCATTCAAAGAGTAAATTTTGGCATGAAAAAACGTTCGCGGAGAATTAGTTAATTGTGGTAAATCTACGTAGTATATTACTAACATGATAACGAGTCAACCACAAAAGCATGAAAGAATAAAGACGTTTGGTTGTGGAAGGCGCAAACAAGGCAAGTTTTTTTAAATTACAGTAAAACTGCAGTAAAATTAGATTGCACTCGTAAGTAGGAAACTGGAGAAACAGCGGCCTGTTTTGCAATTTTTAAAATCTGTCCACTGTACAAGTTTGTAGGGAACAACTCTGGCTGTACTGTACAGTGAACCATCAGTGTTCTAATCTGATTTCGTTGTCAATTATGATGATGATGATGACGATGATGAAACTATTCCACAGTACTCTTTTGGTAACACACATGACAGACGAATGACAGGGATACCAGGAATTATTAGGTGAGTATCAAAAACTCACACAATGGTCCACTGAACCTAAAGCGCTAGCTAGAGGTCTACTGGAAAGGTATCTAATAAAATTCCAATGCAAACCGTTTGTAGTGTTTCCATGGATTCTTCAAGAAGCTGATTGTTTTTGTTTGGAATGATAGAACACACTCAAGTAAAGCGTGATTGCTCTTGAGATGGACATAATTGCATTCAAGTATTGCTCTGATCAACCTGATCAGCATATGCCAAAAGGTACAACGTCATTAAGGGGCACACGAGTAAATGGGGGCGTCACTGAGTGATGTAGTCCTAAAATATCTTAAAGCGGAAAGCAAGACTGAGAGTGACAGTGTTTCGCAAATTTTTGAGAATCCTCGAATTTCGATTGCGTTAATTTTTGAAGACAGATGAAATTTTGGAATTTTTCGTGTACCCTGTCACGATTTCCAATGAAAAACGTCGGCTGTTTGTGGTTTGTGAAAAGTATGTTCCAAAGTCTCAATACGATTCTTTCGATAAATATTGAAGCGTGTACTGACCAGTCGAGAAGCAGGACCCTGTTGTCTTCTTTGTGTCTGAAGCGTTGTGGCCAGGAAAATTCAGTGCAGTACGTGAGCGATGCAGCTGACAGAAAACTTTCTGGGCTACGCTGAAGTGTAAACCCCTCAGTTGTCCAAAGTAACCTCGACTTCGGCTAACTAGAGATTCCTAAGTTGTCTGTTGCATCCAACAGACGGTAAATGACGTGGTTGCATACGCCATTAAAATCCTCCGTGGCGCGTGTTATCCTGATGGCTAATATAATACCAAGATTGTGCTAATTTCTGAGACCATGTATCTTCTCGTCTCTTCCCGGGAAACTTGTGTAACGTATTCGCGATCCTTTAGTCTGACTGGAAGTAAGTCGTATCATCCTGATTCTAGCCTCAAAATTGGCTGAATTATAAAGAGTATGAAACGGCTTGCAAAGAACATTCTTTTGTCCACTGAGTTGTTTCCAGCGGAAGGCAACTAAATCCAAAGGAATCTTCCTCCAAACAGTATTAATGAGAGATTCAGGTAGGATTCAGCCGAGTTTCCCAATAAAACCACATTAGTATGCAAGTAAGTGTATTTAACAAAGCTTGTAAAACTTGCGTTCAAGTGGAACATAAGGTCGGCCAAAACTCGCAGACTGCGCCTACCTGATGAGCCTCAAGAAAGTTGGTAGATGATTACATTCGTAGCAGACTCATGGCGTCCTTTTTTCAACTAATCTAATGAATCCACACCAAGGAAAGAGTGCTGGACTCTAGCTTTGTTTCTGTTACAGCTCATGAGCAGTGCGTATCACTTGGCAGTGCTTCGAAGCTCACATTGGATGGTTACTGACGTCCTCAAAGTGGTAATTTGACAGGACTCCCCGTTCGCCGACGTCTGAAACATCTGTTCTGAGATTTGTGAAGGCGCCCGTAAGACATCAAGTGGTGATATTTGCACTTAACTGTTACAGCCTTAATTGTTTTTGGAGGTTGATTGTTGGTGGCTTACATGTGATAAAAAGGTAAATAATTCAGCCTAACAGATGTAATCGCTGGGTTGTTAGCTGAGCTGTTGACTAGAAACGTTCAGCACCAGCTGAGGTGACATCATCCGTGCGGTGAGAAGGGGTGTTGCGGTTGAAAGTACAAACAATTTGCCAAACCCAGTGAACAAACCAAAGGCCACCAGTGTAGCCCAAGCTACCTCTATTCTTTCCAGTTGCTTAGAGATGTTTACTCTGGATATGCTCGGATTTTTAGGTGTGGTTTGAACGACTAGCCGCAAATTTACCAATGCATGGCGGCGAGCCGTGTAGAGATATCACTGGTGGACGGTCATGTTTGGATCCAGAGGAAAAGTTAGAAGGAACAAAGGGAGTTCACTCTCGGCAACCTGCAGCTGATCATTCTGGAGTGGGTGCACCTTGGAATTTCGGGTGAAACAGTCAGGAACTGCAGGTAAGCTGGATCTCAGCCAAGTCTGTAGAGAGCATGAAGTCTACAATTTAGGACGCATTTTCACATCCAGGTGGCGACATTGTGTAGGTTTGTGTTAGGTTTGTTGCAAGACCTAATTCCAGGGGGAAATTGTTCCAAATGAATGCTTACCGAGGTGTTTTGATATGAAATTGCACGTGTCGCTTGTATCCAGGACGATTTGTCGATTGGCAGCACAATGAACATAGCTTGTCATAAAAAGATCACGCTTGAACCAGAGTGAAAGACCAAATGGTAAACTGTTCATGTTTCTAGACGAGCTATTCTTCTGCTCTTGAGGCACAACCAAACGAATGCCATTCTCAAGAGAAATCTTTATCTACAACGGTGTTCCCTCTTATCCATGACCGAATATGAACTCCATTTTCCAAAGGGAGATATTTTCCGTGATACCCCCTATTCACAGGTGAGATCCTATTGACCAAAGTAGACATGGTGACGATGGAAGGTCTGACGAACCGAAAGGAAGTAATTTTACTGCGTCCTAAGCTAAGAAATATTTGAGCGATGATATCCTTTCCAAATGATCAGAATTATAGTAAAAATGAGGAAAGGCAGACTCAAAAAGGGATGCATCTAAACGGCTCGTTTGGAAGCTAAATTCTGCACATGGAAATCAATGTTTCTTTCTTGTTTTCTCCAAAAAAAGAACAATGCAATCGATTTTGAGCGATCAGCGAAATAAATACTGCGAACGTAGTCGGATTCATTCGGGCCCACTTACCATGTTCTTGCTCTACGGTGTACCGAAATATTACAGGAGATGTAACTTGGAGAGTTTTGAGGCTAGTAGTTGAAATCACACGGAAGTAGCTTCGGGCGATTCTGTTAACTTGGATATCGGGTGGAAAAGCGATGCGATGAAGGCAATGTTTTGGACAAATGCGAAGCCCTGAGTGCCTGAATCATTCAAGTCTGCAGCAGGACTGCTATTTAGAAGGCAGCTTTAGCTACCACTGTGGAATCTGTGTCCGATTTTCAATTCGTTTCCCGCTATCCTCCTTCCTGTGCATCGTTTTGTGAAAGGAGATCACCAGTCAGCTTCAATGATATACGACGCAGATGAGTAAGCTAAACCACCTACGAAGTGTTCATACGTCACCTATCGAGTTTTGGCCATCTTCCTCAAAAGCTTTCCAGGTAATGCTGAGGACACATTGGTTGCAGAAGAGTAAAACTTCTGCCGTTTTTACCCTCTGGTGACCATAAAACAGCATGAAACCCACTGCAGCACTGTACCCCTATAAATGGACAGAAAAGGTGATGTGATGCCACAGTTAGGTGTTTTTGGTAAAGCCATCCCTAGTCTCCCCCGTCATACTTTGTCAGTTAGATAAAGCAATCTGCAGTAAGCCATGTATGACATTAACCAGGTTTTTTTTCACCGCAAAGAACTAGCGTTTTTGTGATTTTGCCATCGTTTTAGGAATTATCATATACCAATCGTTTTGAAAATTGATCTCCCGAACTTTGGTGCAAGATCACTTTTCAATGTTCGGGTTTATCAACCAAGTCATTGGGTCCCGCACCTTTTAATAGACTATCTTGTTGGGTGTCTTTACGTTCTTCAGGTCATTTACAAACCGGTGACCCAGGCCAGTGGTCCATTAAAAGCTTCACCGTCAACGAAGCTTGGCTGGTTCGATTCGTTCACAGTTTGTAAAATGTTCTGCCTTTTTGTCTCCTCACGGTATTTTGTGCGTCAATAGTTCACAGAGTGAGTTTTTCCGTCTTTCAAGCAACTGGCATGCCGTTTGCCTAAAAGGTTCTTTAAGATTCACAGTGTGGAAGAAATGGATGATGGAGGTCCGTATTACGTAACTGCTATGTCACACTGACAAGTTTTCTCACAGTGCGTGAGACACTGCGGGGCATCTGGTGCGTATGTACACGTTTTGCACAGGGGTCCGGCTCGGCCGTCGGGCAGAAGGCTAACTACAGAGGTCGAAGGTAGGTAAATGCTTTATTCTCCGGAATGAAACTTCCAAATATGTATACAAATGGATTTATCCGCCATCCTATAACCAATATATCATACTGTTTTCATATCAGGTGTAAAGTTGAAATAACATCTTTGGGCTGCAACACCTGATTGACTAGAGAAAATTGGCAGCATATATCCTTGGTCGCTCCGGGATTAGAACCCCGGGTATCTGATCTGTGAGGTGAGCATGATGATCACATTTGAAAGGCTGGTCAGTAAGTCGACAACATCAAGACCGTTACTGAGCCATCGTTCGAGGCTTTTGGTAAACCATTCTGGTTGCTCAAGGCTGAACAATTTCGAGTCGCATGTCAGCCGTCCAAAGTCGAAAGTTCGCGAGGACAAGCATGGATGCTGCTGACACGCTCTAACAGGAAGAATTCAGGGTTCCGATGATTCCCTCCTTTCGTGTATATGTATCGGAAAAGTAGGGAGCGTTATTTTGACAAGTATGTATGGATACAAAATCCACATACCTGCAACTACCCATACAGGATGTTCTAGAATGTAGGTTATAACGTTTTACCTAAGTCATGTGTAATATGGACGGCTCAGTCAGGATAAACGCAACTATAAACTAATGATCGTTTACCTGTAACAACCTTTGAGTGTCATACCACCCGATGGAAACACCACAGCTGAAATAATGCCACGTTGTCCAAGATTAGACAAGAGTGGTCCAAATGCCGGGGTTGGGTTCAAACGACGTACCTCCCGGATAGTAAGTTTGTGTTTTGACCAACACGCCTTGCATATTATGAAGCAGAGGCTTCATAAAAGTGGGCCTCATCCCCTACAAACAACACGGTTTACTAATAACGCATAGGAAAGACTTAGGCCTTCATTAGTCACACTGAAACAAAATGGGATTTTTTACTTCACAATGTCAAAATAAAATCTGAAGAAAGTTTTAGATGGAATATGATGTTTCGATTGCTCTTTTGGAGGAGATGCTTAGTTACGAAGCAAAACAGGTTATAGGGGTTCGTTGAACGGTATGCAACGGTGAAGTCGTGAACTAGTACCGGAGATATTTGTTTGTTCCTTTCATGGGGAACAAGATATTCGCGATAGTTGATCAGCTGTAACTCCGGGCAGCTGAAGCATAAAAATTACTAAGCTATCTGTTGAGTTGAACCCACTCATCGGTAGCAACGCGGTGAGGTGAACCTTAGTGGGGGAACTCCCGTGCTCTCTGTAGCCAAGTGTGTTTCTTGTTGAGCGTTTCTCATACTGAATTGGTGCGTTCGTCCGGCTTATTGCACGCTATTACGTATTGATGGGCAACTACAACAATTTGTCAATATGTCCTCACCGAGAGGATCGTGTGTGGTCCAACATTTACTCTCATCCTGCCTATCCTTGTCTGGTTTTCGCTCCCTAAAGAATTTGATGGCTCCCAAAAACACTAGTGCGTTAATAACCATCTCCAAAACGTAACGTTTTTTAAACTTCAACAATTCACGCTTTTTGATGACAACTTAAGTTCAAAATACGGAGGTGTGATAGACGCTTAATGAATTTTGAGACGCATGAATTTGGGGAAAGCGGAATCATCTGAGTGAACTGCCCTGCTCAGAAAAAACCACACATCCTAGACTGGACTTTTGAACGCACTAACATTCAGACACCAGAATTAACTCCAATTTTAGTTTCCAGCTTACCAGGTTTAATTCACTACTCTATGTTCATCCGTAAAAAAATATTCATTAGCTCTATTCCAGAATACGACAGGAACTTTGCCACTCAAGCAAGTTTGGCCAGATTACAGCCCTCTTTCAGTAATATCATCGTCTACTGAGAACAACACTTTCAACTAATGGGATGATAAACATCACTCTTACTTGGATGATTCGTTTTTATTCTGACCACAGCTCTCACGCGATTGAATCATACTGTCACATATGCTTATGGCCCCTTTTAAGCTCAGCTTGGCTGTAGACTACATTGTAGTAGTCTTTCGAAGTGTTCACACAGAACGCCAATCACGTCTTTTGCCAGACACTTACGGGATGTCATGATGGCGAGTAATGAAAACATGGGGTTCATCTGGTTCATAGATCAGAGTGATAAGATGGAGAAATTGCTTAGCAAGAATTTCAAAATTGATTGTTTTGGTTTGGTCACCCATCTAGCTTAAAAAACAAGAGATGAAGTTGGAGACTTTTGAATGTCTACTAGTGTGAAATTTGTGAACGATAAAAGTGCTCTGACTATGGGAAATCTATTGCACCTGAGTTCAAGACGGTGTCTGACCGATTGGACTAGGATGCCCGCATATAGTAATTATAATATACGAATATGGTGCTACGTACAAGTGGCTGATGCTGATCTAGACCCGAGGGGTTTGGATCGGCATCATCATCATCATCATCATCATCATCATCAGAGACAGCAACATCAGTGTTGACACATGCATAAATTCCGCAAAACCATAAAGCTCATCTAGTAAGATTTAAAGCCCTAGATTGAAAAGAAGAGAAAAGAGTGGATGACGGAAGGGACTTAATGCTGACCTATGTCAAGCATTCTGAGGTGTCTATACCTCCAAGCATTCAATCAGACAATCTGGAAAGAAACGAACAGCACGAATGCCACCGACATCGATCAGTCCCCATTTCTCGCAATATCTCCAGTCAAGCACAGGGGGTCACGGGTACCTCATCCTGGAAGGCGTACAACACCAATAACACAAAAACTCTTCGTAATGTCTTTCACGCCCTTCTGCCAAGTCATACGTTGTCCACCTCGCGGTTTGCGCCATTCTGAAGGAGGAACGGAGAACAACACTCGTCTTGATAGACGGTGTTTCGGCATGCGTAGCACATGACGGAGCCACTGCAGTCGATGGTGCTGGATGATTTCCGCGGCTGAAGTATCAGCAGTACAACCGAATACCTGTTTCCTAATTACGTCGTTACGAATTCGTGGACGCCATCGGACACCATCAATGCTTCTGAGGCATCGGTGGTCGAAAACCACGAAGACGCTTCACATCATCTGTCCGCACAGGCCAGGTCTTGGACTCATACGACACGCGACCCTTGAGACCCAGTGATATGCCTTTTTGACGCCACAAACTGACGCAACTTAGCAAACGTGATTCAAGCCTTTGGGATTCTTGCACTGACTTCATCAGATACACTTCCGTCGGAGCCAATACAACTACCGAGGTATGTAAACTTTACCACAACCTCCAGTGATTCTCTTTGAGTTGTAAGGAGTATGTTCAGAGACTGCACTTTTTGGGGCATGACTTTGCACTTTGAAAGTGCAAGGTGCATGACAACAGATGGTATGATGATGGTTAGTCTATTCAACGAGGCTTGTGCTTTGTTTTGGTCTTCAAGGATGAGGGCGATGTCGTCTGCGTACTCCAGATCGACAAGGTCCTAGCCAGCAACGATTTAACCACCATGGTTTTGATGACCTTCCAGCGTTCGGCTTAATATTCTACTAGTGACGAAGTCGAACAAGGAAGGAGAGAGCGGACACCCTTGTCGGACACCTTTCTTTTGTAGGGATGGGCGAGCAAGTTTGAATAGACCTTTTGAGAACCATCAGTTCACCTAAGCATGAAACCTTAACCACCAGCATCTGCACCATTCCTCTTGAACCAAAGCGGTGAAATGATCCACCAATCACCCCTCGAGACTCAGTTTTAGTTATAGCCCTGCCACCTTGGGTCCAAACCCCTCTGTCAGGTTGTTTGCTTTTTCCTTCGCACGTTTATGTAGAGAATCCATCCAGTTTTTCTGAGTGGCGCTTGGAAGAAGTCTTAGTTGTGTGCTGTCACGTTAAACTTGGTCGAAGCCGGTAGTGTCATAAGTCCTGAACGTGGCGTACACAGCGATTCGGAAGGCTATCGACCCCACAGGCTATGGTTATCTCTGAGTGCAAAAGAAATACGTATGAGACATATGAAACTGTCCTGTCATTCCGCCACTTCGTTTGACTATGCTTTTATCCATGTGATTCCCACGGTTCGTGTACTTTTCTAGTCCGTTTTTTACATTTGCGGAAAAATACATGTGTGATTTCTGTCTTGCTTCATATGCTTTAGCCTGGGTTGGCGGTACGTCGGAAACGAGTCCTGGTCACTACCTTCGTCATCATCTCGGGGAGGGGGGGGGTGTATTCACTTCTGAGATAGTCAGACAGCGTGGATTAATAGTTGGTATGCTCATTACTTCGGTTTCTGTGCATTTATGAATACTGGTTTGAACATGCTACCAGCTTCGGGTCTCACTTTCCTAACAGTAAGACCGTAGATAAAACTAACCAGCGGTTTTTCAGATGTATTGCGTGCAGTCGATGGTCTCAAAGCCTAATTAAACCATCATGATATGCCATGAGGTCTATGGGACTACGTCCACAATATGCCCCCGAAAAATGTATCACCACAGTCTCAAATTTGCTTGGACAGAGCATGCTAGAAGCAGTGGTCATTTGCAACCTGGGACCTTTGATGAAACTTGATCCTCTGGGTTGTGGAGATAGGATGCAACTAACAAAAATCAAGAATACAATCTATGCCAGACTGATTTTTCTGTTTGGCATTGCTCGATATATAATCATCCCTAATTTGCAACTGCATTACCGCTTTATTTTTCAGCTGTGGTTGTCAGAATGGGTGGAGGGCTTGGTTAGTTATGCGCGGTAATGGATATTTTCGGGTAGCCACATTCTTTTCAACAGATCTTCAATCGTTCATTTGTTGTACGACACATTCTAGCCTTGTTAAACAGCGTTTCAAGTAAATCTTGTTTGGAAACCACTGCGGGAAAGCCACTGAAATGAAGACGATGACTATTCCGGGGGGCCGTGCTTTGCAAATTCCCGTCAGGAGGCCTGTCAACCCTATTTTCAGGAAAGGGTGACCTTTTGCTAGACCCCACCTCGCGGGATAAAAGTCAAATTAGTGCGAATATTATGTAATGATGCTCACACATCAAAAATCGAAATTTTACTACTGCATAATTTGTGAAAGGATGCATTCAAGAGGCTGTCACTGAGTTGGTTGTGTAAGGCCGATGTAAGTTTGAGATACATCTAATAGGCCACATATTATGACGTCGTCCGCTCGTCTATAAGCCGCCGTTTTGATCAAAAACTCCTATTTTTATACACAACATTCTTCATTCAGCAAGCTTTTCTTCAAGTCATGCACCGTGTATAGGAGGGGTGAGTTTCTTCATTCTTTTTTCCTCAAAAGGGTTGTGTAGAAAACGACAGTCATCAATTTTTACGAGGCAATTGTCCATGAATTCTTTAAAGATGGGTTGTCTACATGTTTGTCTGACCACATAAACGAAAAAGGGAATATCCCTTCCTGGACCCCTGACAATTCATTGTCTCGGTCTAAGCAGTCTTCTGAAAGTTCTTTCGTTTAATGTGGACAGACTTGAGTTTATTGAGAAATGAAATGTCGGATCAACAAAAGTTTGAAGTAATAAACCGTTTTGCTATAAATGTGCTCATGGAGTGAGCATAGCGGAAATGACCATGCAACCATTTAGTTGGCATTTCCAGGCCACAGATCACGTGACCACCAATCAGTTTTTGCAGATGGTGGTTCGGTGCAATTCTTGTAGAAGACAGAAGAGTGGATCGCTGCTGCATAGCTCCATTCGATTAAAACATTCTTATTCCCTTTGAATCCGTTAAGCACAGGGCCGCAAACTCTATCTGAGGCCAGAAAATACAAGTGGCCATGCTTAAACCTAGTAACAACACTGGTTACATTAACCAACCCACCACTCAGTAGAATTCAGCCCGCGCTAAGCTAGTTGCTGGTTGATTTTTACAAAAACAGTATTCGTGTACACGGTTAAAGAAAAGCTCGGGGTGCGGAAGTGGAGGCCTTCAACGGCAAACTTCTGGAAGTGGTTAAACTAGCCGCTTGAACTGCATCCACTGCTCCAAAAGTCTACAGAATTGAGCACATGGAAATGAGTCATGGAGGCGGATTAGCCCAATTGGCTTCCTTGCACGCCTTTTGAGGTCGACTTTAACAATTGAAAGGCGGTGACTATGGACAGCTGAACACACTGCGAGCTGTCACCTGTTGTCAAGCCCTTGTTTATGGCCTCAACAAGACTAATGATTCTTTCGTCGTACTCATCATAGTCGTCCTCATCACCATTGAAAACAAGTAAGTCGTGGGTTATTTTCGGTTTCCGGCATAAACAACAAGGTTTTCTTTTTGCTCGTATTCTTCCACATTTACGATAATGCTCCCAGACTTCGAAACCAGATTTCTTCCGCTTATCGCGCTCTTTTATGAAGATTTCTAACCAAAGGAGACTTTGATGTGGAATCTTCCGCTTTACTTGTCAGTTCTGTCACACCCTAAACTGTGCTGAACTTCAATGCGTAGGTATAGTCTCTTTTGCGAGCACTAACGTTGATTCCAAAAGCTTCGTCTCACATCTCACAGGAAATTTACGCATTACAACCAGTTTCTATATCTCTAGTGTACGTCACATTTGTTCTCTGTTTGTTTTGTTATGCCTGCTATAATTGTGGCTTGTGTAATACAACCAGTGGACGCATAAAGTGGTTGTTGAATGGAACAGCCGTGAAATCTTTTTTGACCACACCTGTTTTCGTCCCAGTGTGTTTTCTAGAAATAAGGTTGGAAGAAGTGATTCCAAAGCATTCAAAATCAGACGAACTGGTCGTCAGATAAACAAAAAAAGAACAACAGAAATTTCCACATCCTCCGGGTTTTTCCTTCTTCGAAAAGCTGTTCTACATGAAACTCTGTACGGGATGAGTTAGTTCAGCTTGTTGGCTCATTGAAAATGCTTACATTGGCCAGTCAACGACTACTCCTAGGTTTTTGATAAGGACGAAACATTTGCCAAGTGTGACCCATTTTGAATGTTTTGGGGAGAAGTATGTAGAAAGATAATCTATGCCAGCTGGCTTCTATTGATATTACTGCCGATATTGTCACAAGTCGGACAGTAAGAAAATTTGCCTTGCGTAAATCTGTCTAAGGATAGCACAAACCCAACAACCGATGCACCACAACTTTGCTGATGGGGACGTGTTATCTTGATGTCAACATGAAAACTTTCGATTCAACTTTTGTTTGTGACGTTTCAGCCAGACTGAAGGCGAATGCGTCTTTACCAGCCAACATGACACTCTTGGCTACACCACTGGGAACGAACAGTAGGTACCATCTACTGGGTTAACGATGAAGTCAACAACAGGTTGGCTTCAATTTTAGGTCAGTTGGTTAGGCGTGTAAGGTATTTTTGTGGAATTTTTATACGGAATATTGTGCCCAGATGTGACGTTGTCAAATGTGACGTACCGACATTTTTGCGCAGTTTCAAAAAATATTTTGGAACTAGCTCAATGCCAGACAGCCAGTCGTTGTTCACATCGGTCGTGTTTGAACAGCCTTTCGCCCGTCCTCACCCGTTTATGCTGTTCAGCCCACAGCAAAGAGGGGAAGTACTGGACTGGTGGTTCGCTCTTGTTAGATCTCATCATTAGTGCGTATCACTGGCCATGCCGGAGTGTGAAATCCCGGCATCTGACACAAGATGTGAGTGTGTTATCACTTCTTCAAAAGCGCACTTTGGATGCACCTGAATCAACACATCCGAAAAGGCTTGTGCAATGTGAATTGTTTGTCGAACGGCTTGAACGACGTCCAGGGGGTGTATCGGCGGGGTCGACTAGTTGACGTGCCGGCAAGACTTCCTAGTCAAGTAATGCCGCGAGAGCCTGATACCTGCTGGACAATGGTTGATTAGCTGTAGATGACTGTGAAATCTGTATAGGTCACATTCACATTACTGCCTCGTTCGTTCTGGTGCAATTATTCTAACCTGTCATTTGATAGCTCACTAACGACGGACTTTGTACTCAGGACCCGAGAATTCTATGGCAAATGATCAAAATGGAAATTAACTAATCGTGTACCATTTGACTTACAGAATGAGAAATTGCAGCTTACATGGCAAAGAATAAAGCTACGGGTGAAATAGGAGCTCATTTTGACACGTAGCTTATCCCTGCAACTGAAATCGTATAGCAACTCAATTTCTTACGACTGGAAGCAGGGAGAGCTTAACGTGATAATAGGTGAATGTGTTGCGTCCGATGTGATGTGCTCTATGTCTTTATACCAAGGATAAACTTTTGGACCACAAACAATCCAAATGTCAGCTCCGCTAAATCTTCGTGATGAATTAAAATGCAGCTATTTCCACCTATTTTGCTGTCCACGCTTTTCTGCACAGTGTGTCATTTGTAGCCTTTGTTTCTTCTTATACGTTATTTGTAATACGGACAGTATGCGCAAAATTAAGTAATCTGTGTCGTTATTCATGTTCCTGTAGGTTTATAGAAGAAAATTTGCTCGTCAAGGGTCACAGTGGCATGGTCTGATTGGCAAGTCTGAGAACCAAGATCCAAAATCTCAGGGTCACTAATGAGTTAGCCGGCACGGTTTGAAAGTAAATCTGGGATGGTTGTCGTTTTGAGCATGTAGGTGCTCATCAAATTTTGATAAACGTATAAAAATCAATTATTTATTTTTAGTCTAACAAAAGATGCCAAGTTGCCTCGATTTTTAGTCGGGACTTGTTCTTAGACATCGATTAACCTTGCGTTCGTATTCGAAGCCGCTTATCCTTCGTGTGCCTTCACAACGAATTGACTTGGCGACCACATGCTTATTAATTGATTGTACGATTTCCCCAAACATGCACTTTTCATGTATATCAATAATTATGGAACGCCCGTACTAACTAGCCTTGATAGGTTACATGAATCACAATAGTTATTCAAAAAATGCACAGTTATTTACTTTATATGCTGTATGCGACATGGATAGCTAGGACCAGTGAAGGACAATGTTGGAGTTCATACAATGGTTTTGCACACCTTTCATATCACTACCTTCGAGTTCTGGGCCAGCCGCCTTGAAAAATTGTGACGCATACGCCTTTTCACTTGGTAGTAAAGAACGCACTCAGGTTTGTCTGAGATACGGGGTATCTTGATCAACTGAGCTGCTTTCAAGGTTGTAAGACACTCTAATTTGATTTGGGTCAGTAAATGATCACTAAACTTTTCGTTCTACTCTTGACGTGGGCCAATGGAAAAACACTGCTTGTCAGTGTTTTTGCCTTCAAAGAGACATCTAATTTCCCACCATTTTCATACAAAATAAAGCAGCACTACTGTGACCTAACGATCTTGGTTTTTGTTGAACACCGCTTCAACCTCGTTGTACGTAACATAAATGAGTTGGACCAACAAGGCAGAACTTCAAAAGATGTATAACTTGCAATGAGATTTGAAGCGTGAATAGTCACGGGTTCTCGCTGTAAACTTCTAGGTAATAATGTTTACTAACCTCTCAAAACAAGGATCGACCGAAAAGGCTCTGACGAATGCGGGGAAACATCACACTGTGCACTGCCAGTTTCTACTCATTTTTGTGTGTTTTTCTATGAGATTACAGCCATTTATGATGTCTGTAATGACTTAAGAAATGTTTTGTGACAGTACGCTTGACAGCAGAGTGACTATTTCTTAGCACGGGTGGATTAAAGTTTTTTGAGAGTTTTCACCAGACAAACTACTCCTACGAATAATCGGCCCCGAAAAAAACCTTTTTAAAATTAACAAGACATTTTAGCCGAAATAGAATGAGGAGAGTAGAACACCACCGACTATTAAGAATCCCTGTCAAATTAAGGTATCAAGAAATTGAACAGTTTAAGGAAGTCGAAATTTTTGTATTCTGTGAACCAAATAACCCATCTTTGTAAGAAGAAACATTTGCTCGGCTACAAATTTGCGAGACCCTCTTGGAAAATTCTTCTATTAATCAAGCTGGAAATGACTGAGCTCCGTTAAATGACATCTGGAAGCCGAACCGTTTTATATGTGCTTTGGGGTTTCATCGGCGGTTCCATCTTATTTGAGCTCACTTGGAAAAGCCAAATGAGACGAGTTGCAGTGACGGTAAACACGAGAAGCTCCAAAGTTTGATGATGACGATGATAGCATCGTTAGTAGAATATACTTGGCTACTACAGGGGTCCACCGAGACGCATTTCTTTCGTCGATAGTACTTGGCATTCCTCTGAAAGTTTTGTGGTCCTTGGTCTATTCTTACCACCCAGGTTTGTCGTTCCCTCTATGTATACGAAGTTTGCTATTTAAGATTGGCCAATTCCAATTCATTCACTGATTAACTCAATGTCTGGTGTTTTGACTACGAACAAATTTACTTTCTCCAGCGTTGTAGGAATTAAAAAACTGTCGTCATTGCTACTGGATGCCATTCGGAGGTCATCGTCAGAATTTTGTTATACGTGTGCATAGAAGTAAAACTCTTTGGGCAGGCCAGTTTCTCACACCTCATTTTTTATTTAGGGGGAATTATAAGCTTGGATTCCGAGTCAAGAATCCCCGAAAACTGATCAACAGTTCTGCCGTTCCAAGTTTTAATTTGGACTGAAACGTGACGGTAAACACTGCAGACACTGTAGCAAACAGTGTAAAATTAGCAGACCACAACTTTACTCCGAATGACTGAATCGCAATGAGCAGCGTGTCAACCCATTTTGGTGGTGAAACTACAACTTATCTTTCCGGAATTGTGCTCAGATTGACTAAATAAACTGAAAGATAACAACAACGAACATCACACATTCTTGTAGTCCAAATTCCGTGGGCAAATAATGCTTCATTAAAGTTTCATAAAATAATAATGCGAATTTTCAGCCCTATTTTCTGCACGCTGTTGATGATGGAACAATGGAAGTTTTTGACTCCATCTCGCCAGTTAGTCTGTTTTCGGGACTACCCGGACGTCTGAGATTTGAATGCTAAATTGTAACCATATAAACGATCCGGAAACTTGAGGGTTGGATTGCATGAACTACTTGCATTGTTTATTCAAGTTCAAAAGAATGAATTCGGGATTTACTTTTGAGCTTTTGTGAATAGATACAGCTACGCGACCCACATTGATGGAAAACTGTTTACTTGACCTCAGTCGAGTGTTGATACACAGAAGCAATTCCTAGACAAGTCCACAGTAACTTACGAACCAAGCCTCAATTTGTCTGGTATCAGTGCTCCACAATATGTATTCACTACACTGATTACATTCTTGGACTGTGCCATCTTGACGCAGAAGAGGACTGGTGAATGATTGAGGAACATTCCTGTCTAGAATTGCGAAAATTCTCCTAATCTTATGCAAAACAAATTTGCGGTTCAGAGTGTGTGTAAAAATATGGGGAAATATAATCTCACCTACTCAAAACTAGATCGCTCCATAAGGCCACTGACCAGCTCAGTCACGAATGGATTTCTCACAGTAGAGGATGAATATTGCAGATTTGTTTCTATATGCCACATGTCTCCATGCCTGGTTCAAATGCTGCGCCCTATATTGATTCTTCACTTGGTCGCTTCGCCCGCAAACGACAACTGACACTCCTCCTTTCGTGTCAGTGGATGATTTCCCTTATATTCTATCCATCTCCCCCACAAAAGTTATTCATATTTTCCGGCTGCTTTGTATCATACCGATTCGGACTTCAAGTTGGCATACATATTCAGGATACACCTGAAAGTTTCTGTTCTCGTGTATGTATGCGCGCGCATTTCCTGTGTACGACCAATATCTCACAACGAAAGTATAAAATTCATTAGCTATCCTCTCACCTTACCTAAATTTAACGTGCTATAAAACCATACTTTAATTTTTTGGCAACCGATTTTGTGGCTCATCACGTGACTTTGGTCTCGGAGATTTCGTTGATTTCATTTTGCACCTGTGGACCCGATCAGTCACAAACAAACGTTAATCAAGAGTACAACTGACTCTTTGTTTTGGAAGTGGCTTTCAGCGGCTTGTTTGTGCAAACCTGTGCACCTGTTTTTCGGAGACAGTTGGTGAAATTCTAACCAGCTACACGTGGACCACATGACCAAACGAAATCTTGTGAGTAGTTTGCTTTGGTAGCCACCAGTCAGTGTAATGACCAATTTTGACCCAAATATCCAGTTTTATTTAGCAGAATAGGAAAATTGATAATGGGTAAACAGTCTCACGAGGCACTAAAATCTGGGATGCCATCAATCTGTCTGAGATAATCTCTGCATGATGTGGCTGTCAATTTTCCTGCGCTAAAGAATGATCTAGTTTGGTCAAGTTTGGTTATTCAATTAGAACGATGCCAAGCGAACTCGGCATTTCCGAGTAACTATCATTCTGCGACATTTCTGCAGCCGCAAAAGGGAAGAATAAAGATGTGGTAGGGCTTGTTTATGACCTATGAACGTGTCTATTTCACGGCTGTTGGTTTACTAAGGCCACAGGAGTTTAAAAGTAAGTCTGAGAAACTGAGTTCACTAAACAGTGTTCCGACGCAAGCAATTTCGTGTCAGACGAACGGGTGCACATGAGAACTTTGCTCTAATGTACATTTTCCACCGTTCAAGTATTTCTTGCTTCTCTGAAATATAGGGCAAAATACCCAAGAAAAACGTGCGAATATCACCGGGAACAAATCTCGCACTGATAGCTCAAATTTATGTTCAAATTTGCAGGCCTTCAGACAGTTCAACGTCCAGTGGATCCTATATCTGGAAAACGAAGAAATAAATCTAAATGCTCTTTAGCTGTGAGGATTGCACCGCATTCTATTCAGAATTGTATTCTGGACAGGCCACCCATCCGAATGCCTTTATGAACCTCTTTCCACACAGGTGTTATGCGGGAATTAGGTGTCAGCGTAATGTTAGTTTGAAAACGTTGAGGTGCAAATTGCTGTTGACTGTAGCCGGTATTTTTTTGCTCTTGCCAGCAACATTCACAAACTGGGTTTGCAGAGTTTCAGGCTCCGGATAACGATATTTTATCGACTATTTTGGAGTATATTGGACGCTATATATTTCACGTTTGACAGGATTGTAAAATGCTCTAAATGAACTAAACGAAAGGTGGCCAAATAAAGCCAGCTTTGGTTTAAGAAACGTTGAAGGCTCTTCTGTTTGATGAGAATCGAAATGGAATGACACATGATCAAAATCCAACGACTGTACAACCATACTCATAAATCACCTAATAAAAAGCACCACAGATGACTGAATGAAGTTAGTGAATGAAATAAAAGGCGCTTGCTTATAATTAATACCCAAGCTTTCAATTATATATGAGCGATTCCGAAACATCCTGGATTTGGGAAGCCAATGATCGTTTGCTGAAAGTAACGAAGTTTAGTGTGGACAAACAAAAAACCCAATATCATACAAACGGATAGTCGTCGGAAGAAATTATTGATTAGAAATTATTGATTTGAATTGTTTTGACGGTTGTACTCTCATTCCTCATGGTAATTAACAGAAACATGTAACTGTATGGTGAGCTAGGCAGTCAGGTTCGATAAGTTTTGACATTCATCTTATACACTCATCTCCGTATCAATTTTGATTTGACGGGAGACTTAGCTGGAACCCAGCTGAATCTCTCGTTTATGATGTTCTGAAGTAGAACATTAGGATGACCTACAATCGGGGACTGCACCTAGCTGATGGGGCCCAAAAGGGGCGAAACCGGTAGTGGATCGTCGAAGGGTTTTCAGCAACCTTATGAGTAGTGATTTAAGCCTAGACATTGTACACTTACATGAATACATGATATTTCTCATGTCTTCACTGCGATTCATATGAGAATCAGAGCGGTTTTAGTCCACCCAGTTTGCAGAAAAGCGTTCAGTTATAGATAATCGACTCGGAGGAAGAATAAGTCCAACAAGATGATTGAAACTCTCACCTGAGAAGTCGTCGCACGAGGATCCAATTGGAACGTGACCACGCGATATGACTTCCGTGGTTACAGAATGAGCGATTTCATATCTTGTCTAATTGTTCTGTTCTGTTCAGCCGCTCTTGGCCAAACGGTTATGTGCTCAACCATTGGTGGAGAGGTTGCAGTTTTGAAACTTACTGAGTTTCGTGAGATGCGTCCTACTGATGATATTCAATAAGGATGAAACTGCCGGAAAGTGCTTCTCATCTTTTCAAAACAAATTAGCTTCACTGGCAGGACAAAATTGCGGTTGCAAGGCGTGTGAATCCATGATCAATAGGGTGAAGGCGCGCACTACGTGAAGCATTTAAACTATTGTAGAATCAATAGCGTGATTGGGACATTCGGCAAAATAATCTTGGATCCCCAGTTTCTCAAACAGGATTATTCAGCCAAAACTCCACCAGAAAACATCCCATTGGTTTTTGGATTGATTAATCCTCAGCATCCCACGGTAGAAATGGAAGCACGCAGGTAATACTAAGAATGACCACCACAGTCATATTCTGGCGGAATTTATTCATCTTTTGGGTATCGTTTTGTTATCTAATCTAATATAATGTTTTACTATACTATACTACTCATCCTAGGAGTAGTATAATACACCACCTACTTGGTGATGTCTCCTAGTTTGCTGACGGGAACGTTCGCATGTGAGTTACCAAGCACTCCGAACCGTCCAATAGTCACTTGGTAGGTAATCAATAAATATTACTGTAATACTCATTTGACCTCCTCTACATTTGTTTGCCCCATCACCTTCACTGAAAATTCTCTCCCGACACTGATGATCCCCGAAACCTCTTTACGAGTTACCAAGGCTCTGATGGTGTGTTGTTGCAAGAAACAAGTATCGCTTTTATGCAGCCGTTTCATACGTATGTAATTTCGTGGATGTGACCACAGATGACGTCTTTTCACCTGAAATTTGTAAGTATCAACTGTGGTACAGTGAAAGCTTACATTTCCAGAGGATTCACAAGCCTCCCTAGTGGAAGAACGGTGTTGAAGGCTGTGCAGACCGGTATTTTGGGGCAGACCAGTTCGTATTTTCAACAAATATTATATTCCACCTGTGAAATGCCGTTAAATGTTTGTTTGCTTACCCACAATCATTCTACGTTTGGATAACCACTAACTTTCCGTTGGTTCAAAAACTCGGCCTTGAAAGCTACCCTTTTCACCAGATCGCTTTGTGGCGGCTTTGCCCAGACAGTGCTAGAATTTTCCTACATTTTACACTAGCTATTCTTCTATGGGGTTACACCGGTAATCCTAGAGAAACGAACAAAGGGGCAGCTGTTGACCACTGTGTAGAAGTTCGCTCTGGAGGGATTATTAAAGTGGATTATCAGATATCTGATAAAACCCAGGAGGTAAAAATATTGTTAAGAGGATTCCGCAAAATAACAATACAGTTTTGAACACAAACTCGGGCATGAAGTCTGTCAAGTCTATAAAGTAGAACACGAATTTGTATGATTTTGTATGCACTGTGTTTTTATTTCCCATGGAAATATCCTACTGAAATATTTTCTCACTATGTTCAGGGGCACGTTTTTCCAGCAATTAAAAGGATACTACGCCCGACTAAACTTCTAAAGTGGGAAACAGCACGTACGGTACAAAGAAGACTGTTTGCAAGATTCATCTGAACTTTTCCTGAGTCTCTTGATTGTGATATTTTTCAGGTGAAGGTGCTGCACCTCATTTGGGAATGAGTTGCATTCGCAGCAGACCTACAATTTGCTGCTTATATTTGGAACATAAACTCAGGGGTAAGGCTACTAACAATCTTCACAGGTGGCTAAAACGGTAGTGGGTTCTCAACACGTAGGGTTTGCATCATTTCAGTAAGTGTTATTGAAAAAATTAGCATGTTTAAGCAACAAGCACTCGCACATGCTTAGGTTATCCGAACGCAAGGCAGGTTCCGACAAGTTGTTACAAGTTGGGTTTATCATGGTTCAGGTCAAAGTGGAAAGAGCGAATCGCTTCCACATACAGGTTGTGTCAAAGGAGTGCGATTAAACTGACTGTTAATGGTACCGCCGTAGTGTCAAAATCTGACCGGTGTTCAACACCCATGCTTCGATGCCGTAAATTCATGATTTATTGGAAACCACTACTGTGGACAAAAGAACAAAGTTGGACGAGGAAAGGATTTAGCGCTAGCCTACCACAATCATTCCGAGGTGCCTACACCTCGGACAGACACTCATTCAGCCAATCTGGATAGAAACTGACAACAAGAACGCCATTGACATGAATTAGCAACCATACATTGCACAAACTCCAACCAGGCTCAGTGAGGACCACGTGGTCGCTATCCGGAAAGTTGGATTGCACCGACAGCACCCAGACTTTTCGCAATCTATTTCATACCCCACTGCCAGATCAAAGGTTGGCCACGTCTTTGCTTCCGTCACTCTGAGGTGGGCACGGATACAGCATTTTCATTGGCCAACGATATTTCGGCGTGCGCAATACATGGCCTCACCAACGCAGCTTCTGTTGCTGGACACAATCTTCGATGGAAGTCCCCGTTGCACAACCGAAAGCTCAATTTCTAATTACCTCGTTACGGATTCGCCGACACAAACCCACGTGAGACAACGGTTGTCAAGCACCTGAAGACGTCTCGGTTCCGCTGCTCGAACAGTCCAAGTCTCACAGCGTACAAACAGCCATCTCGGTATGACGGACTCTGCGACTGTCACATGGATAATCACCAGTATAGCGCAGTGAGTCACGGAGGTACACAAACCATCACATTTCGGTAAGATCCAGTCTCTTCGAGATGATCTGACCACAGCTGTTGATCCCTGACTCAATGCACTGCCGTTAGGAGACAACGGATTAGCTCCATGGAAGAAAGGAAAAAGGTACACTGTTCGGTCACGAACGGCGGTTAAGCGACATGATTAACACACTCTTAGAAATGATATGGCACCACTCGTACTTCAGTCACTCATGTTAGGATTTATTCAGGAAATACGATTCTCAGAGGGCTTTGTGTTATCGTCGGCATCCCTGAACCCGAAAGCATTCACAGTGAGTGTTGCTGTTGAATTCGGAGAATAAAGGCTTTGTGCCTCTGAGGTTGTTGACACACTCGTTCCTCTGTAAAGATAGTAACCTATGTGGATGTAATAGTGTTGTGTCGAAAAGGCATTTGATAATGAAGGATATTCATCTGCAGATTTCGTCGGTTGTTGTTCACTGTAGATAAAACTGATTCCTAGGAGAGACCCCCGACATTTTTATAACATTTGTCCTTTAAATATTGCATTTGGTTAAGGAGACCTCGGGGACTGCATCCACCTGAGGAGGTCTAAGAGGATTAAAGATGGTCGTGGGGGTTTGAAAGGACTCTTGCAAACTTACAAGTGGCATGCTTCTTTAAGAAGAAGACGCGTTACCAACCTTGAAGAATAACAAACAGCACAATTTCTGGTTGGCAACGCATAGTACAGTTGAATGCTTGGCTCTTTAAATGAGTACCGAAACAGCAGATATTCTTATGCGTGAATTAAAACGAATTTTATCAAAGTCAAACCAGGAACCGGTTAGTTATTAGTTCTGTAAGCAAAAAGCAAGCTAAAGTTAGACTGTTCAAATGGTTACTGAAAAATACGTAAAAATCGTAGACTTGCAGTTCACACAAAAAGAAAATATGTCGCGTTGGTTTTATAAGAAGCCGAGGAACTTGCGATTCGTCTAACCAGTCATCATCCTGCACGTCTCGAAAATGTGTCTACTGTGGCTTAGTCGATGAAATCTGGATTACGGTTGGGTTACTGAAATGTAGTCATTACTTATTAGTCTGTCATAACCATAATCTGCTTCCGTTCATATATTTGAACTGCGCATTTCATTCACAAACGCTTCAGTCAGACAACAGGGCACTGAATGCCGTTGTCCGACAAACCAAGCGCCTTCAAGAGATTTTGTGGCAAAAGGATGACCAACTACTGTTAAAGTGATTAAAATGACATGAGTGAAGCGGAATCTCGATTTCAAAACAAAGTACATCTTACTACACGCTTGAAATGACCGTGTTTCTCCTCTGAAGAGCCGTACGGAACTCCGGGTTTGACTGAACTCCCGCTTCTGCATTGCCAAGAGTGAGAAACTGGCAAACAAAATTAGGAATGCAAATACAGTCATGTAGAATTTTTGAGTTCCGTTTGTGCGATCAAAAGGTCGGGTCTAAACAAAAGTAAAGGCCACTTGAGCAAATGAGTTGTTCGCGTGATTGCGATCAGGCAGCTGGAGCATTCAACAGTGAAGAGAGTACACGGTAATCAATACTTTGTTTGGACAACGAAGCGGTGCCATCACTGTAAAAATTTACTTATCTATCAGTTATATTCATTGCTTAGTAAACAATCACGGTTGTTCTGTTAAAGAGATTCCACAACCAAATGAGAATAAAGTCAGTTAACTCGCTATTGCAGTTAATACGTATACTCTGTTTGATTTGTAGTAATCGGAAGAGGATAGGCTGTGAAACCGGTTGATAATCTTTCACTAGTATGCATAACGACACTCGGTACTTTAGGTAAACTTGCGCCTGAATCTACCTTGCAGGAAGGTGTGAAAACATTTGGTACTTCGGTTTGTTCAATTACACATTGAGCTTGGTAGTTTCGTTCTAAACGTTCTGTCACCATCAGTTTGAGACGGATTGGAACCACGCTTTGAGTAGTGTGGTATGCACGCACTTAAATACGTACCTCCGAAGATAGGTAATCTTCGGTTGTTATTGATCGCCTTAGTCACTGTTCCCACTGATTAGATTTTGCACCCAATATTCCGACTGGGTGGCGACCTTTTGTGCTTGTTGCGTTCAGTGCACTTTACACGGTAATTAACACTCTGTTGTCTGCTTTGTCTGGCTCCATCCTTCGTTTTTGAAATCAACCTTCTGATGATGGCACTCATCTTATCAGACACTGAAAATCCATTTGGCTGCAATATGCCAGCTATGTCCTTAATTCATAAGAGATGTCGCCTTCGTTGGCCTATCCAGAACTGTGTACATAAACTCGAGCACACAGGTACTCAGCGCACAAACACCGGTGCACTGCTCCGCTCCGATTCACACCGATGTATTTGATGATGTCGCCTCGACTGATGACCTTACCAAATTTGTCAAGCCATGCGAAGATCCCGCTTATCAGTGGAAATGTGTAGTACAAGAGTTAAACCAGAAGCTGCCGAAAAACTCAGAAAAATTTGGCTTTTCATCACTTAAGGGCGCAGTTAGGTATCTGCATTTCCGCCCCTACCAAGATATAGGCTTGACAGTGGAGAAATTTTACATAAGGGCAATCTAAGGACAATAAACCAGGCTACCAGTCCTACTGTGCTCTTTTTCTGTCCATTGTATACGTCCGTCGTACACATGCTGTACCTATTACGTCCGCGACCGATGAAAGCAAAACAACTGTCGATATCTGACGATTTATTTACCAAGGTCAGGGTTTTCTCTGTTTCCTTCTTGGCTTAGGGACACATTGGTTCGAATGATGATCGCTACAGCTCCTTCAAGCTTTCGTTATCAGACATTTGTCGCTCAATTTTCTGGGCTGTATCGATCAAATGACTGGCGATTGCATTTGTCACGTGTTCAGCTGCTACAACATTTTAACAAATCGACAAGTGCCCCTTGATTTTGTGTGATGCACAGCGAATGGTTTGACCTGCATAGTTTTTGCAACATTCGCAAACGTATGAATAAATAACGATGTAACGAGTCCTCGGCTGTGTTGCTCTGCATGTTCGTTTCAGGCGAGCGAGACAATATTTCACCACACTTCCAACTGATATTCGTCCATGGGCCTTTTTGAGACCAGTGAGGCATATATCTCTTGTCACAAGCTCAGATATTCCCTGTTTGCCAACCCAAACAAGTTCCAATGGTCCCATGTGTGGTCTTTGTGAACGATGTGGTAAGAAGTTCAGACTAGTCCACTTCAACATTGCAATTACACGTAGTTGAATCGACTGCACAAGTGAACATTTATCTTTGCTTATTGCCAAATAATTTTAGGTTCAAAAAATTCGGGAAAAGAACCCAAACAATCAGGTAACCCGACAGAATCGAGGATTGCTTGATTCACCCATAGAAGTGTTTCTTTGGCGTAGTAACTTATGTGAGGTTTAATAACAGGTACACAGTTTTAAATGCAGGAAAGCATAGTCCGAACCAAAGTAGAAGACGGGATTGGGGCGACTTACAGGATGGCTCGGTTCTAACAAAAGACCAAGCCATATAAGATATCACGGAGTCTCACTGTGTGGTAATTCTTGTAGGTATGTGGGCCGGGGAATTCGTTTGACAAAAAGGGACTTAAAAGTTTCCGGGAGCAAAAAGGTGCCTGAGGCTTGCCAAACACAACCAGCTCCTGAGATCTCACCGCATTTACGCACGTGTTTGCGTGACCTAAGGACAAAACATCTCACTGAATTGGGCCCTGAATTGAATAATCACTGAGAAGGTGCACAGGTAAGTATGCATCTGATAATAAGACTTGGAGATACTCAGGTTGAAAAGCATAAAAACTATCGGATTTCCGTAAAAATGTGCTAAACAAATTGAACTACTGACAGGATTGTCCTAAATTCCCACCTAGGAATTAAATGGTGCTTTTCGGACGAAAAATTTCAGGACACACTTGATTACCCCTCAACCGGGAGAAGAAATCAGAAATTCTGTTTTATTTTCAGTAGGGTTTGGCCGCCTTGGAACTCACTGATGAATGTATGATTGTGCACGTATTACTCCAGTTTCCACAGCTTCCATTCTTTCCGGACATGGCTGGTCTGGTAAACGGGCAAAAGGTTTCGGACTGGAGACTGAATTTTATTAAGACTTTTCGACAGTGTATCTCGATGACCACGACAAGCTTTGAGCTTCATACATTTGACAGACACTTTGGGCGTATTCAATTCAGCCTACCGGCAAATTAAAGAACCGATTGCAAATTCTGACTCCCGCCACCGGCAGCACTACTTAAGTAGTACATGGAGATGCAAGAACGCCCTACAACCAAGAATGGAAGCAAAATTTTTAAAATTTTTATGTAAACTAAAATTATCTGCTGGTGCCTGAAACCCAAGTTTTCAGAACCTTAGTGTTCATTCGAGCGGAACCCTTGACAAGAGGACTCACCGTCTGACGTAAGCCTGCCCCATAGTGGATTTTTTTCGAGAGAACAGACAAACATATAGCGCCTTCAGTATATGAATACGCTTTTTCTTTTCACATGCAATAAGGTATCTCTGTACAGTAATGATAGCTTACCAAACACGTGTTGGATCCAGAGTTTGAATATCGCCAAGGCAAAGTTACCAAAGATTACTAAGCAGCTAACTTGATCCTGGACGCTGAAGAAAACGAGAAGGCATTGGCATAACAAAATGTTTGTTATTCTGTGTCCTGATTTGTCGATGATCATGTGATATATGAGCTTGGCCTCGCCTACTCTCGTACACTGGTCGGTGCTGGACCGACCTCCGTCCAGTCTGGGTTTCAATTCCAAGATAACAGACCAAGTAATGGAATCGCCCGACCGAACAACCAATTATGATGGAAGGTCAGGCCCGGTTAGCAGTACGTATAATAACACACGCGCAACACTACTCAAGGCACAACCACCTACCTATCGCTACGCTCCTTAAAATCGCAATGATGATGTCATCTCGATTGGTGGTGAAAAGCTTGTCAAACAAACCAAAGACCATCTATACTATTTGGGCAGCCAACATTCTCCTCAATAGTGAAAAAGAATGTCTGACGGCGGCTTAACTTAATAAATATTTGGAACTGCGATTCAAGGTATTTCTCACATCATCCGAAAACCGGCCAGCCTGTGAGCAACTGGTCCACCGGGTAAACTAATCTACAACTGTCTGGCAAGAGTGTCAAACAGGACGCTCAAAACGTTTACAGAAAATTCGAATTTGAATTGTATCATCACTTGTCATCATCATCGTTGATCACTACTATGATCTGACAGCGTTCTTGATGAAATTCTAGAAATTCCTTAAACGCAAAGAACTCGTCTACTATGATTTCAGTGGATTTATACTTTTTTACCTTGGAATAGGAGACCATCCAAAGGTATTTTCGTCAAAAATGGCATTTCTGAAGCGTGGTAATTCCCACCAGCTTGACACAAGCGCCCCTCGTCCATGGTTAATGTGTGTTTGAACAATCGGAATGACCAGAATCAACAAAGTAGCAGTTGAACAAGACATGGAACTAAGCAAACATGGGAAAATGATCGGTTGTCATGAAATCCTGGTGTTTATCTCTAAATCACACGATTGAGTGCGATCACAAACGTGTTACGGAGACAATGGGCAATAAAGTGTTGGGTGTTCGTTTGGCTGGATCCCGCAGCTGACCATCTGTGGTGCTTCTTACTAAATGCTCATTCCACTAGCGGTCGTCCGATCGAGGGTTCGTGGTTTTTGTAGGCGTTTTCCCTTGTTGTAAAAGTTCGCTTGTAATTTACCTACGGTTGAAAGAACTGAAGTTTTTCGGGGGAAATTCATTCTATCCCAAAGATAGCAGAAAAAACAGACAAAGCCTGCTCGTTTCAATGCTACTTGAATGGTTTGGCGATAGACAGTCATGTGTTACTGAAGTGTAAAAAAAAACTTGTTGTTGACAAAAGAACAATTTTAAAGTGTTTTTCCACGGTGCCGTGAGTGTGGCGAAGAGAAATGAACAATGGCTTGTTTGTTACTGTGCGCCAAGATATGTTGGCTTCGTTAGTTTGCGTTCACCTACGCGCGCGAACTCCGATTCCACCATAAAATATATGTGAGATTAACACTGTTCACAGACTCAAGAATTTATTCTTAAAACCCAGCTAACGACAATGCTAGCAATTGCGTTATTCTTAATTTCTGTGATACCAAAATGGCCAACTGCCCGCCACTAAATTTGATAAGATTACTGGAGTGCGAATTCCGCGTGATAAAAGTCTTTGATTGACAAGTTGCGTCTGATCATCAACCAATATATATATTTACCCTTTTTGAAGCAATTGAGGTTTCACAGTAGACGCACGAAGTCGATAAACCAACGGGCGACTGACAATTTTTGGCTTGTAAAACTTGAAACAAGTTTGTCAACAAGTATGGTGCTTTATTTGGTATTTTATATCACTCACTATCCAGGTTGTTCTTCAGCTTAATGTTTTCGTATGAAACAGTCTCGGAAATATGATCAGTGCACACCTTAGCAGCCAAATTCCTGGTATCGGATTTAACGAACTTTTGACAACCGTTTGTCCTTTCAGGACTGATCCGCTCCCCATCACGCTTGCACGAAATGAAGCTTGGGTGTCTCTGGTAACAACGAAAGTTTATCAGTTTGCACTGTCTTGTTTGTCCGTTTGACTCTGTGTGCCGTTCAACAGCACCATGAGGGTGTGATCAATCTGATCGAGTTATTGGAACTGGAAAATTACTCTGCAATCTGAAATGAAAACAGTATTCATCTCTAATCTCAAACGCGAAATCTAACGATCATAGCCTCTTGTTTTCAATCATTTTAGATCACGAAGTTTATCCGGTCAGCAAACTTTGTGGAACGATCAAGTGTGGAACCTTGTGCAGCTTCGATATACTTGATACTGCTTAAGAAGTGCGCACTGTACTCAGATGTTAAAACCTGGAATGTTAAATTTAGTGGCCAGATTTGTTTCTAGAAGATGTAACAGGTTCGAGGCATCTTCAGACACTGTCGGTGTCAGATACACGACGTTATCCTTACAGGTTTTTCGTTGTTGTTGTAAACTGTCGCAGGAGGATTTGCGATATCTCGAGAACGTTTTGGGTTTATATTTCATGAGCTGCTGGAAAGGTGGTGCTCAAACACCTGTATGCTGACGAGTTACGATCTCGAGTGAACACAACCAATCCGATTTTTCGGCATTTCCGACGAGCTGCTTGATAATGAAAAGTGATCAAGCTACTGTGATCCTGGAACTTTAATGATGACACCCAGTTCCATAAAGTCCAAAGTGATCGAGGGTCAAAATATCAGCATGAAATGTCACTGGCCCCAGGTTTATATTCAGGATTGTAAAACAATGGCCACGTGCTGTTCAGAGGAACTTACTGGTATGTTTTGTGCTGATTACCCGGAACACTAAGATAAAAACAGAGAAAGCTAGGGAAAAGGTTTTCCTCTCTTCCGCACAATGTGCCTGCTCAAATAGCTCCCGAAACCATGGATTTCCTACTCAGTCTGAAGTTTGGTGGCATAGATCGTCCACCTCCAATCATCCAGCACACCCTCTCAGTTTTGCAACAACTTTTGCTTAATGCGAAGCAGATTTCAGCATCGGGGGAGTACGTTATCATCTAAACATCTGAATACATTCCGAAGGGTTAACTAAAAAAAGAAATGTACAAAGCGAACGAATGTTTGAATTAATACGTGAGTTTCAGGGCTCAGTTTCATCACCTTCTAGGTCTTACAGCACGTTTCGAACATGGATGGGCAAGCGAAGAATGTGACCTCAAAAACAAAACAGCTCAGATATCATCATCACCAAGGACAGCATGATATCAGTATTCAACACTGATATTTCGCTGCCGTACAAACATGATCACTTCATGGTTGTACGTGGGCTGGGATACTGCCAGGGTGCCCACACTTAGACGGGAAGACGATGAGGGTCCTCCACCAAAGCCTTTGGCTCAAAAGCCTGACCGCAAGGTAACGGTGTTTGGCTGGAAATGCAAGTATATTACCATTTTTACGGAACATGTCACCACACATTTTCCAACCCCCAATCTGGAGGACCAGGAGACTGTGTTGGTCAGACCTCTAACCATTGACCAACTTATTATGAGAGACTGCGAGTGTCGCGCGGCCACCCCCCTGTATAGCCGAGGTACACAAACCATCACACCACGGTAAGGTCTGCGAAACTTGGGCCAACGGTTTTGCCACTTTTCTGTAGACTACTATCAGACCAAATACTCAAGGACCATAGTGATGTGGTTAAAAAAACCCTTTGGCGGGTTTGTTCCAGTTCACGGTTTCTATGGGACGTTCAGTGCTTGTGAATTGCACTGACCAAGGGCTTTAAAATTTCCCCCAGATCAGTTTTCCACATGAACCAATATTATGCCAAAAATTGCTATGCTGTCTTAGGGATACGGTGACTTCTCCAAGTATGTTCTTGTCGATAGAAAAATTTCCTTCATCTGGAACCACGGTCACAACTTCCCAAAGCTTTGCCGTTGGATTAGTGGCAAAGTGTTTAACCTACAGAAGGAAGCCGGAAAATATGTGGTAGGCTTGATTCCACTGCTTCCCAGAAGGGACCATCTTTTTCAAGAATCGTGAAATGCAAACATATTTTGGCATCATATTCTATTTCTTTAGGGTTTTAATGAACCACGGTTTGTCGAAATACCACGTTTAACCCATTTGTTCTCGTCCGACGTGCGTTTGTAAAGCTACCAAGTGGGTCTGACAGGTTTACTTTCTGTGAAACGGCTTGGTATGCGTACTAGATCAAGCTCTGTTATGTATCAGGCAACACAAGCTCAGTGGTAGTTTTCTCATTCGACGCCCAAAGCTTCATACAATACTGCAGGCTCAGTTGTTGGATGCATGCTCGGGTTTCAGCTGGTAATCCAACTAGATGATCTGGGTTACGAGGGGAAAATGTCACGTGAAACAAGAGATTCTGGTCTCCCGGAAGAAGAAACGTCGTTCGTTAGGCTCAGCCGAAAAGACTTCACAGTATAATACTGAACGCATGTCAAGCTGTCAACAATTATGAGGGACGGCAATACCCAAAACCTGGCTCATCCAAAAACACACTTGAAGATGGTGCGCTGACGCCACAGCCGTTCGCCTTAGGTGCAGCCGCATAAATCAGGATGGAAAACACTCACTTACTATTTTGTCCTGGCTTACCTACGACATCAGACACAGACTCATTATGAAGACAACACACTACCCAGGATATTCTGTACGTATTCGGTTAAGTTCATCCAATCAGATAGTAACTGAGATTGTTTATTTCACGAGGACGCGACCCAGTAACCATGATATGTTAATGGCGATTAGCTAGATCCTGACGAAATCTATCATCGGTCTTCAGAACACTGAGTAGTAAAATTCCTAACCTAAGGCTGTGCAATTCGTTCAGTAATCCATCTAACATATGATCATGCGATCTCTTGGATTCCATCCAGCATGAATTTAATGTTCCCACAGAGTAACTTTCATACAGTGTTTGCAAGTCGATAGATTATGTGCATCCTTGCTTGTGCAAACTGAAATCGTACCGGTGAAGATAGAGTGGACGCTGCTGCCCGCAAGGCCTCCGCAAACGCGACACATATTTTTATACAAACTTAACAACACCTGATATTGCACCGGCATACATGAACAATGTTAGAATTAAGTCCGTTAGAAACTTTTCCTAGACGCTCTGATGAACACTCACCCATGGATTTCTACTGAACAGATCTAGCATGTTAAATCGATTCCCGTTGCTGCAGCAGACAACCATGGCAACAGTGGTTTGTCCCGGAATCCGTGTTTCTTAATTTACTGCAGATGATATCCCTAGCAAATCTGAGAACAATCAGATCAAAAGAGAATGAAACAGTAAATGACAACCAAGAGCAAACCGAATTTGAGACTAAGAGGAGTGTCGCACACTGCTAGCTTCAATTATTGAGGTCTTGCGTAGTTTGTACCATAGCAACATCCCATTTTTTCCACTGTGTGTGCTACATACACACATCAATATGAAACGAATGCCATAATCTTGTCAAAAATTAGGTGTGTGGCTGAAGACAAACTTGGATATCACACGATACTAGGGACTTCGACGGTCCCTCTGCGTAAGAACCTCCTTCCGGTAGAAACCACTCTAATCTGGTCCCTTGAGTGTGGTCCCCATTGGCCAGGGCTCCTGTATTGGACAATAGTGTCGGTGAGTTTCATTGAACTTGAATTTCTTGAAGCTTTCACCATAAGAGGTTTTTAGTTGCCTATTCTAGCCGTCCGCGTATAAGAATCAGTCACCCAGCTCGATTTTGTGCAAACTAATATCCCACAATCCAAGACTATATCGAATACAAGTGTCAAGAACCGCAAATTATCTTATACCTGTTTCCACCCTGTAAGAGGTAAGGTGCGATCGAAATGGTGACCCTTGTGGTTACTGAGAGTTTCTAGTAAGCGAAATTTACACCCAACGACTCTAGAATCCCTGTACCACTCAAATAATCGTCTGGTGGACGACACGTGCATCGTTTTTGTCGAATACTACGGAAATACTTTCTAGCCCTGTATGACGTGAGCATTGTTGACTCATGATTGCGTGTGAAGGGCAGGACGTCATAATGACAAGCGGTCAATAGTTTATCTGAAAGGAACAATATTAATAGAAACCATCGATTGTACATCAAAACAATCTGTGTCTAGACAAATGATATAAAGCCCCAGCCAAAATGGGTTTGCTATCAGGGAACATAAAACAGCAGAATGCTCAGTATGAGTATGAAGCAGGAAAAAAAATTTACTGGTCTTTTTCCAGGCTAATTCAAATGGCGGAGTGTCAGCGAAAATATGTATTGATTTCATGTGCACCTTTAGTGACTTGAAACGCTGACAAAAGCAGCTTGAACTATTTCTGCGTCAAATGACTATCCGCTTTTATACTTTAGTTGAAGCTCTTTCCGTACGCGAGGAGTCTACCAAAAATACACTCGCTGCCGTGAAGTGAACATGTACCTCAATTCATCATATCACATGTATACAACGGTTGTTTGTGATTCTCAGGGGAAAACAAGAACGGTAATCCAAAGCGTTGAAATGCCCGTTCTAATCGAGTTTTAATGAATTCGTACATCACTTCTTGTCCGTGAGTTTAGGCAGAACCTCACCTGAGGGTTCACCATATGGTATTTGTTTGCCTAGTCATAACAGCAAGACCAAAGTCATTGACTTATTTGGGCAAACGAGGGAATTTAAGACCACGTGGAGGATGTGCCTCAAACTGCTTCGCATCTGAAATGATTGGCCCGGTCCTTCACCATCCCTTACTATACCGATGACCATCTGGAAAACCCGCACCAATAACGATTTGGTCGAAGGAACTGCAGATAATGAACTTGGCACTGTACTCCTGGATGGAAGGGAAGGTTTCCAGCATGAAAAGGAGGACTTTTTCTGGATCCCAGCGACAGGAACAACTCAGCCAATGGTGGAATGAGCATATGGGTTCTAGAAAAATCATCGTCCAACTAAGTCGCAGATGGCGACGCTGATCATTATGCTCCTTGGATGAGGATATCTAACTGTGTTCAGCCGTATGGCTTAAGTCTGGTCGCGACGTTTTTTATGAACTATGCAAATAGATAGACACTCCATAGTTTTCATGATATTATTATTTTCAGACTTCAATGACAATAGAGGTGTAGTAGTTTCTTTAAGGACGATACATGGATGATACATTCATCGCCTACAAGTACAATCTCACGGGACCTAGCACGACGCGTTCACACAAGGATGAGAACTTCTCACTTTTCACTGGTTCGCATGTGACTGATTTTTCAAGCTTCAGTCTCTGACTGACAGGTGGTTCTAGGGTACTTGATACTAACATGCGCATTTCGGGTCAGCGGTTTTTGGGGGCAGCACTCAGCTAAAGTACATTTTTGTGGTGCAACAAATAACCAAGAATTTCCTGAATGGTTGCCATTTTCCTTTCGTTAATTGGAGTTAATGGCCAAAAACGCGGCCTGAGGCGCAGTAATCAGGTTTGTAGCTCGCAAACTATCAGTGAGTGGACATTTGGCTTTTTTCTGTATGCAAATCTGAGTTAATCAAATGTCGTTAGATTGTATTCGGTAAATGGACTTATCTGAATTCCCGACCAATCAAATTACTTGACGGACCACTGACGTCTGATTATGACAGTACATACAACGATTTAATGGGTAGAATTCTCTATGAATAATTTTATCGGCCCCGAGACGCGTAGGAGGAGGGCTATTCGCATTGTTTATGTAGAATTAAAACGCAGCACGATTAATCAGTGGAGCTCAAGTAAAGTCAGGGCCTTCCTGATTACAGAATTGAAGCGGAAGCTGATATAATAACTGGATTGAGTGGTGAAACGAAAACATTACATACTTTGGACTAAAAAAGAACCAAATGTACGAGGTTATCCTGAAAGCTATTAGCCCACCATTCTAACCCTAAAGAAAGACCTCGCAAAGCTGTTGAAGTCAATCTGTATTCATCAGCCAATTTAGCATCTTGTCGAGAAAGTTGAGTCAGGTCAGCGCCTTCTAACGTTTGGATTCACATGATTCTGTGCACGCAGTACACTAAAACAACAGGACTGACGAAAAACCCATTACTGGAGTGGGATGGCTCAGTGGGTAGAGCGCGAATTTACTGACCGGAAGGTCCGTGGTTCGAACCCGACCTCTGCCTCTCGACTTCCTCTGTTTAGGCTTGGGCAACCTGTCAGTATCCCAGCCCTCGTGCCTCCTTCTATGAGCATGGAAGTTGGGCACCGAAAGAGCGTTACAGCTGAAAAAATGACCCATTACTGTATTCGATGTCGTTGAGGCCTAACAAAAATTTTTATCCTATGAGGTGGAAGAAATCTTCTGTGATATTACAGCTTGGGTTTTGCTCGCTTGACTTTCATTCACAGCCAATCACTGTAAACGGAAGTACCGGAAAAGATTTGCAACAAGTCTCCGAGTAAGACGCTTTGCAAAACAAGCATCAATCTTGATCAGTGTGTTAGGAGTATGTGCGTAAATGCAATGATGCATCTCGGATATTGGAATTCAGGTGGGAATGCGCCTTGTACAATTAAAACTATGTTCTCACATCCTACCGTTTTGGGCTCACAAACACGTCGAGGCGGTGTCCGAATAACACCATATTTTGATGCTGGCATCCAGAAAGTGTATGCCATTGCTGTTATCGTTTTTTTGACACTGGACAGCAAGTGGACACTAATGGCATTCTATACTACCAACCGTATTGTTTTCTAATGTACAGGAATCTGTGTTCACCATGTGCCGCACTCACCGTTACCACGGAAATTAAAGTTCGGACCATCAATCATTAATGGCTTTGTTCCATATCGCAGGACGAGTCGCGTCGGAAAATTTCGTGTCAGTTCTCGTGCATTACTGTTGTACGCTGATCGCCATAACATGCATACATTAGGGAAAGATCCCATCTAAACAGGGTGTGCGCAAACGTTCGCGTACATGTCAACCTGGAAGCATTTTTAGTACAGTACACTGAGCACGTAGGTGGCTAGTTTAGTAAGAGGATTGCAGTAATGAGGTCTCGAGAAGGGGTGTGATTTCGTACGCTTCATTTGTCCTCAACTTGCTTGAATCTGCCCTGCTTCACCAGTGCTTTCACAGCTTCCAAGATAACGTGATTCGAAAACTCTCTGTTGTAGCCTGACGTTCGTGTTTGTCGGCCCTTTGTTGTAGAAGACCAGAGGACCGGACACACAGGTTTTTTGCCCGGTTCAGGAACATAGTGTTAATATCCGTGAAGAACTGTCAGGGACCTATTCTAGTAACACGCGGTGAGATATACTAATCGACAGTTGTAAAATTTTGGGTGGGCTCCTGGGTTGTTGGTCTGTTCGCCGACCTCGGCAGTTGGATTGTAAACGCTTAATCACCGTAACATCGTCAGCGCTGAGTTGATGATGGTGAACACAGCTCACACGTACTAAAAACATAAAAATCAATAGTTATCTGCCGCCTATCAGGAGGTGTCGGGTGGTTAATATATTCATTTTTCCTAAGAAAATATGGCGTAAAAAGACTTCAGCTGTTTCCTACCAGTGAAACATGCGGTTTGAATGCCTGACACGGAAACCCACCAGCACCGTGAAATTAGATACCGGTTTGTTTCGTAACTTTTTCGCAACCATCATAGAGGCCATATCTCTAATAAAAGCAGATCAAAGACGTAAGGAATCCTTCTTGTGCCCTTTTATCTTCGAACGAAGCTAAATGCAAATGTAACCGCTTGTTTGAATTCGTTGACTTCACGTATTTTTGCAGCACATCCGGTAAGATGAACATCTGAGGAATTAGTCAAACATCTTGCCTAAAAAATCAGTATTTTGAGAAGTCAAATTGATTTTGTCTTTAGAAGTTGCGACACAGTATGCGTACCGTGAAACTGGTTACGTACAAAACCCAACTACATGAGCAGAATTGAGACCAAGCAAAGTTGAAAATGGTAGCTGATTATGCAATTGTTTTCTATTGTTGCTGACCGCTTGCATTCAGTCGTGGAAGCCCATAACCAGCCAAACTAAAGTACGTACAACAATGAATTCCACAGGATTGGAGTAAACCAGAGACTGAGTGAAATTTACACGGGGAATGACCTTGAGATTTTGCTGGGACACTTTCAGTGGCTGAGTGTAATTTTCCGGTAAGTAGTGTGTTTGTTATGATGTAAACCACAGGGGCTTGACCCATAAAAAGGCATACCATACGGTCATCACGGTGCTTCGAAATTTGTCAGTGCAAAGTGATGACATTGGTCTAAGCTTTACAGCATGTACAACGCGTCATTCTACACACTCTTCTACGTAGTCACGCATCGGCCTTGACGAACTACGCACGAACTATTAACAGTGAACCATGATGCCGTGATCTGATCCAACACGTTCATTGAAGTTAAGGGGGACATCATACTAACATGTGTAGTGATTGCAGAATATCTGAGCAACCTTTTCCTTATACGGAACCCATTCATTGTGTCCAGGATGTATGAAGTCATGCAACTTGGAACCACGTGTGAATTCCCACATACATCAAATGTGTTTTAGGATATACTGCGATCGATCATGACCGTCGAACTTTTCTTGGTAAGCAGAAGTACCCCACTTCTCCGAATTTTTTCTAAACACATTGACGGTCCACAAAAAATACAGTAACTAGTGGCCGCTTCTTTGGAGGCAAAGTAAGCCCAGCCAGTAATTTGTGTATTAAGTGTGTCGAGAAAGCACCGAACTAACTGGGTCGATGGTGTGGCAAAACATCCTGTTTTCGCGGTCATTTCGAATCTGACATTTGAACAGGAAAGAGCACATAATAATAAAGCAAGAGGGCAGATTCAGCCCAGATATAGTCCGCAGAAAGTGGTTACTGACTCCACTGAGACGGCGAATAACGTTTGTAGGAGGATATACGTTTAGATGTAAATGTGTTTTGCTTACAGCTGAATGTCAACTACAAGAAACTAAACGTTAACTCACGAGACAGGATAATGTTCAGTCTTGCGCGGACACAACTTATACCGTCAAAAAACCTGAACAAAGCATGACCAGGGCCATAAGACAGTGAATTTTTAGAATCTCCACTCTCAAAGGATTTCAAAGACTGAATAACGGATTTCACATCCTGTGACCTTTATCCCTCTAGTGCAACAATCACCGGTCAAGTAATAATTTACAGGTAACCATAACTTTAATGTTTTCAGCGTAGTCGCTCAGGGGTCAAAGTGACGTGATGATCATATATTGGCGTAAGTCGCGGTTTCCCGCTGAAAAAAATGCCAACCTGTGCGAAAATGCCTAGAAACAGATTTTTCGTTCTTGTGCATCCCCAGCGGTGTACACCTCAAGAATCTCCATGAGGGTTAGACCCGTGACTACCTGTTCATTGATGGATGTAACGCTCGTGGTTGTACACGGGCTGAGATACTGTCAGGAATTTGCACACCCAGACCAGAGGACGATGAGGGTGCTGTGCCGCAGTCTTCAGCTTAAAAGTTTGACCGCAAGGCAGTATGTGGTTGCCGGCATGCTCCTAACGTGCTCCTCCGAGCTTTTAGAGTGCGTTTCGCCGTGAATGTTCCGACCCTAAAGCTGGAGGACCAGGAGACTACATTCGTCAGACCCCTACACATTGGCCAACGTGGTATGAGAAACTCTGAGGGTGTCAAAGTGGAACTTGGTAACACAGCTCAGTGAAACACAGAGGTACACATGCCACCACAGCGCGGTAAGCTGCAGTTTCTTTGCGGTGGCTCTGCAACAATGACGATTCCCAAAGAGGATGAGACAGCTTTACAGTTCTCCTCGGCTGTTGTTTCTAGGTCGACTCCACTCCCGAAGAGATATATCGACTGAAATTTCAAAATGCCAATAAACTGTTAACAAATAGTCCACCTTACATCCCGAGTTAACTCTCACGGCAAAATGTCTTGCGATCACTTGTTCTGATATCAACTCACTTTCATCCGGAATACTTCATTTACTGCAAAATTTCCAGAACTTCCCATATGTTTAAAAAATGCGAGTCAACTGATTTTTCAGTCGAGGTGTAAAAGTGCCGTACTTGAGGATAATTTACGTCTTTGTTATGGTGATTACTATCTGTAATGACAAATGTCCTCCCTACGAGCAGAATTATGGAGATTCTGATACAAATCTTGATGCCAAATTGTATGGCAAGTGAAGTGAGCCGATCGACTGAAGTGTGCTTTTTCATGGGAACCCTAACACTGAGTGAAGCTCAGCGTCTAACGAAAATTTTGGCTTACAAATTGCAAATGAAAATAATGCTTAAAAATAAAGTTGTGCCATATATAAATGTGATATTAATAAACATATGTGTAGGTGGGAATCTATTGTTTATAAAAGGAATGCCAAGCGACTTTGGAAAGCAGTGGCATCTTTCAAACTGATGCTTCAGTCTAAAGTGATGAAACACCAGAATATTAAATAATATTAATAATATTAAATAACTAAAATAAAAGTAATAAATAAATAAAGAGTTAAATAAATAATAAATAATAAATAATAATAATAATAAATAAATAATAATAATATAATAATAATAATATAATAATAATAATAAATAATAATTAATAAATAAATAATAATAAGTAAGTAAATATTAAATAAATAGTAATATTATTATTGAATAATAATAAAACTTGGTGAATCGAGCTGATTTTTCCGCCAAAATTTAGTCAGTTTCTCACCACTGTCTAAACTAACTTCAAGTGGCAGTAACACGTACCTAAATTGCGTTTCCTAAGAGCCATTTTTTGTCAGGTTCACTCCAACTCACGAAAATAATCCAAGTAAACATACATAAAATAAGTGACACAAGCAAGAAATGACACGAATAATAAAACTGTAGCACTACTGGGTCCACCGCATCACATTTCGCTCTGATTGCACGTACAGAGTCAACTTCAGAATTTCGTAGTTAAGGGATCCCCAAAACATGTAATGAAAAGCTCATTCTGCCTTCGGGAGATCGAATTCGTTCAGAAACTATTTTGGACGTTGAAAATGTACCGCGTTACTTAATCAAGATAGGCAAATTAAGCATGAAGATTTAGTAGAATGGGACTTACTGAGATTCGGTGTCTTTGTGTCCGCATGTCATCCATACTTGTTTTCGAAGGGATCAGGGGCCATATAAAAAACTTTTACCCACTTGGTACATAACTAATACAGTTGTCCATCTTCAAAGGGTTGACTCTTCCGATGCGGTCCTGCATATAAACGCAGGCTGCAATGAACCAATCAAAGTCGTTTCTTTCTCAAAATCACTTACGAAAACTTTTTATCTAAAGTTTATGTTTGCCTTCTAACACACCACCATTCGGCATGTTTCTCCTGCGTGGAAGTTGCTGTGGGCAGGCGGGTGACAAAAGTCATTTTTCGCCATAATTCCGTGGACTACATCGTGATATTAAAGTTGTTCCTTCTGGATGTGGAACCTTCATAGGAAACCACCCTGAAATATCTTTTTCAGACGTGCTTTGTAGTGGGATAATTCTTTCCTACTTGATTTCCTCTTCAAGTCGGCTTTCTGGGAGAAAATTCTGTGTCACGCGCACTGTCCACCGCAGCTAAACATTGGTCATCACAGTTGGCCTGTTTAGTGACCATCATTTAGCAATACTGGAAGTCCACGTTTCTAGCAAATTTGTTGGTACAGTGTACACAACCTATTTAAAACATGTGAGTTAACCTTTTGATGATGCAATTTGCCAACCTCGCAGTTTTCTACACAAATGGAGGTACCTTGATCCTAACTCATGGCGTTAGTGTTTATGTTCGAGAAACAGATTGGCTCACAAATGAGCACGTTTGAGGTACTGCGCCTAATGTGGGTTTAAGGACATTAGGTTGACTGAAGCTCGTTGATGCGCTTATCTGAGCCTCAAGACGGATGAGACTGGTTGTGGCATGTCAAAGGGTTTTCAGTTACCTTTGGGGAAATTTACTGCACTATCCGGAATATCATACTAGCTGAAACGTCAAGCAACCTCGTTAGAAGAAGAGAGTCAATAAGGAAAGATTTGGCTGAATTCGGATGAGTCTCCCAGTAAAATCAAATTGGCTTGCAAATGAGAGCATTTCATGGGCGATTTTGTATTGTTTCTCATGCCCGCTGCAAGATTATTCATGCGAACCAAGATCCAACCGCTGAACACCAACTCGACCTTCAGAGTAGTTGCCTGCAGTCCACATTTTGGAGCTTTACTCCCCTCTAGTTCCGCAACTGGCCCTCAAACAGCTAAGGAAAAAGCGACTTTAATCGCAGAATTGGCGCTCAATCATTATCCTAGTTTGCCCTTGATGCTTACTTGCCCCCTTCACTGTTTCTATTGAAGCAACATTTCGGTAAAGTATCCTGCATTTGTTACATAAGTTCAAGTTACAAGTCCACTTCACTTTGAGAAGAGTTTAATATGGTCGCGTGAATGTTACGTCATATTGTTACTGTTAGTAAATTGAAAATTTTCTAGGCAAATTTTCACCAGAGCCTTCATTGATATCCACCGTAACTTGGATATGATCCGTGTTCACGACTGCTTCCCATGCATACATTGGTTTGCACGCATTGGTTACATCAAAATACCCAATCGGGTTAAAGGCAACGGTTAATAAATTGTGAGGTCCTCAGAGTGTCTTAATACCTAACGTTGTGGACGTTTCTTAACTCAATTAAAGGGATGATAAGTCTCAGTTTGAAAACAGTAAGTGACGTTGTTTTATTAAGAATCCACTTGTTAGTGTAGTTTCACATGGGGAAACTCAGAATTGATTGATGGCACCACTGTTGGGATCAATATACAGTCGGGAATTCAAGGTTAATATAGAATCTAGAAAATGTATTCACAATGCTTCCGTGTTCATTTGCGATATCAGTAACCCAATGTGTGTGACTTTTTCCCTACTGAAGAACGTTTTGGAGGTGGTGAATATAGTTCATTTTCAGGCATTCATTTCACACGGACTGCAATAGCCAATCAGGACATGACAACTGTCAATCACGTGATTTCCAGATCGCAGTGCAATTTTATTCAGTTTCTGCAAGTGACACTTTTTTAAAGGGACAGCAAAAATTCACACATAATAAAAACTCCACTGGTCATTTTTTCTCATCAACACTTTTACACCCCTAGTTATCATATATGTCGTTGTGAAGTTCGATCGGCAAATGCGACTCGAAAGAAACAATGAACCGTTGTCAAATAACTGCGCCAGTGGAGTAAAAGAGCTCTTCGAAGCTCCCCCAACCACCAAGAAATTCTAAGCAGCTCAAGAGAAAGAATAAATCACCTTATGAGTGAATCTTCCAACTGAGAATTAGTCACCTGAGGAGCCAGGTAAAACGTGGCAGAGTGAGAAGAATTTCGTTACTGAAGGATGGGTGGCTTTATATTTTGTCTAACTGCGAGTTACTTACGCTGCAAATCAGCCCATCGCAAGAAAACGCACTAGTCTTTAGCTACCAACCTGGAGGTTGCGAGTTCAAATTTCCCCCGAAAGATTCGTAAGAGACGCACTGATTATGATTTCCACTATGGATAAAACGGCTGTGCAGTACTCTTTGGATTTTTGGCGCAGACTTGCTTTACTTACAAGACGAAATATTCACTAAATATAGTGGAAATTACCTTGTGTGCACTTAAACATCTGCCGGTTAATGTATTGCAACAATTCGGTTTCCTGAAGGTAGAAATAAACAAGAATAGAACTTGTATTTGGAAAATTCAATCTCGTTCATCTGACGATGGGGACTTTCCAAGTGTCCTGATGGCTATTCCACTTCATGGGAAAAATCCGAAGACATAGCCTAAAAACAATGTGGACTGAGTAAAAGTCCATATGAGGACATTCTCGGAACGAAATCGATTAAACTTTTCCATGAGCAGCTAAATCCAGCCGGAAAAATAAATTGTGTTTACTTGATGATTTTTCATATCAAATCACTTCTAAACGGAATGCCACAAGAAACTGTATCAATATTGGTATTTTGAACTTCCAACCTCTCGGGTACGCGCGGGTGATCAGCAGTGTGAACAACTCGCACATAGGATAGTGTGCCGCTCATCTTCCAATCACGGGATCCACATCCACTCTAAAAGCCAGTCAAAGTGTGTGACTACGTGATGTGGATACCATGATTGAAGGACGAGCGGTGCTATATCCTGACCAGCCGTTCGTACCCGAACGGTTAACTGTTTAAACTACCAAGCGGAAAGTCACGCGTTTGACACTCCGGAATTTCGTGAGATGCGCACTGCCGATGATTTACAATAATCGTGAAACAGTCTTAGAATTCCTTTCATCTTTCCAGCCTAGACTGGCTTCACTTACACCATTAAATCTCCATTATGACTAGCCTATTCTCTATTTACAGCCAGGGTAGAAAGCTTGTCAACCTATATGTTAAAGGCATGAACATACATTGCCGCGATTGACTCCAGAATCGATACATTTCTTAATTTCGTCATTTATTCAGCTTTCCACGTTCGGATAGCTATCGTTCAATCGCATCTTTTCCCATCACATGTATGAAAGTCGTTTTTAGATGATTAGGATTTAAATTCGCTAAGATTTCGGTTAATATCCCTTTCTTAAAGGAAAATATTTTCACCGATCGTTATTACGGATTACGTTTTGAAGCAATACAACAATGTAAACCAAAATCACCTTCGTACTTTTTAAGGTAAACCACAGAAATGCTACTCTGTCATTAGTTGTCTGGGTTCCGAAAAGTCCATCAGCTTAACCATCTGAAAAACAGTAACTAATAAAAGACCATGGTTAACGGTTATCATGGCGTCTTTTGCACCAAGCTTCAAAAAAACGTGTTTTTAGGTTTTTGATCTGACTGTCTGAAATAAGAGACTGCATACCATAAAAAACAATGCTCAAACGATGATACGTTTATGAGCAGATCGGATAATTCAAGTCCAACTTCGTCACCATTGATATTTGTTTCAAATCAAGACAAACGGAACTGTCCTACTAGCATGCGTGGACATCCTCTGGGTAGTCCCATTTGAAGCGAATCTTGGTTGCTTAAAAAAATTCAAGTATACGAATTTATCCAGTAGTTTCAAAACACACGAGTTCTCCGTGTCTACCGGTTGGTCAACTCACTTATCGTAATTGGTAGAACTACGTCACGCTGGAAGATTTGATTAGAGGCTCTCTGTCTCCATTCATATTTATTTCCCTGATCAACGAGATGATGACCTGATTGCTGAAAGGTCTTCAAAACCCTGGTGTTTAGATGGCTTCTGACGAAAACCTTGTCAATCTGGAGGATGCAGACGACACTGAACTCACCTGTAGGCAGAAGAAGAAGCAGGTTTCCACGGACGAACAGACCAAAGAAATCCCGTGCTTTGGCGAAAACGGATGTTCAATCACTGAACACGCCGTTGACAATCCAGGGAGAAGAGTTTTCAAGGGAGCGTCTTACATACGTTGGAAGTTGTATTCGTTCCGATTGTAGTGTGACTGATGGGATCAATGCATCAATCTGTAAAGCTCGGGATGCGTTTGAGACACCTATGGCGTCAAAGTGGTGTATCTCTGAGCCTCAAGGGACGTATGCATCAGGCCACAGTGCGGGCTGTTCTGTTGTATGGCTGTGGGACTTTGTCTGTTCGAGCAGCGGAACTGAGACTTCTTTAGATGATCGAAAACGGCTCTCTCAGAACCGTAGCTCGTGTGGGTTTGTGTTGGTGGATCCGTAACGAGGCGATTAGAAATCGAGCTTTCGGTTGTGCAACGGGAACTTCCATTGAAGAGTGCGTCTAGCAACACAGCTGCGATTATGTCATGTATTGGGTATGCCGAACCATCGTTTTCCAAAGAGAGTACCGTTTTCTATGCTCAGTTCAGAGTGGCAGAAGCTGAGATGTTGCCAACGCTTGACCTGGCCGTGGGATATGAAAGAGATTGCGAAACGTTTGGGTGCTGTCGTTGATACTCACCCCCCCCAGGATTGTGACTGCGTAATCCCCATTGCGCCTGGATGGAGACGCTGCAATATATAGTTGCTAATCGACGTTGGTGGCGTTGTTGTTGTCAGTTTCTATCCAGATTGCCTGAAGGTGTAGGAACCTTGGAATGATTGCGCTGGGCTAGCACTAAGTCCACTGCTTATCCACTTTTACTCTTTTTTTCCAAAATAAGGCTTTCAAATAAACCATGGTTGTACGGCAACGAAGTACTAGTGTTAAACACCGATGTTCTGATCTCAGTGATGATGATGGATTTGCATTTCGGGGTCCGGCAGAGAACTGATGTCAAAAAAATGTATCAGAACAAAACGTACGAAAAAACAATTGCTCCCTGAAAGGCAGATTAGCTAATCTCTTAGAGATAACCCTGAAGGAAACTTCTTGGAAGAGGACCACTTTTGAAAGCACGGATGTTTCTCAAGCCATTCACTAACTTACAACCAAAGCAAAGAATTGCCGCCGATTTACGAATAGCTAGTTTACTTAACAGGATGGTGCAACGCAGTATAACTTGCCCTCCAGGTCGACATAGATCTATTAGTGATTCCGCACTCAAAGGAGTACAGCGGCTACCAAGTCCGGAAACTATCTTGATTTGGCATCATTTGACTGGGTGGATTTTCAAGCAAATGATATAAACCCACTGCAGTCCAGCTTCATTATAGAGTCCACAAATCAGAAAAGGAAAACGCGGCCAATTTTAGGGTCCCAAAAATTTCCAACTCTGTCGTTTTGCAAAAATATGCAATCGTACTTTTGAAAATTACTGTTCGAGTTTGGTCAGATGGATGGACAAGGCACTAATTTCTAATTAACCGGATACAAGCAGCTTACAAGCAGCACATACGTTGCGATGTGTTGCGCTAGGATGTCTGAAACATTTGCTTCAGACAAGCTGGAGAATCCCTTGACAATGTATCATGAAATCCAGGTGAATTGTCTTTATACAGACTGAAATTTCCCTCCTACTTGCAGACAGGTGTTGTGATTCAGTTGTTTTAAAACATTCATTTGCCCGCAATCAACACTGCTGGATACGCACACACGGACAGCCAAGTGAAGAGTGTTCCCCCCAGAAAAGAAGCAGAACCGTGAAGCCGGTGTAAACCAAACAGACAGTCTGATTTAGCAGATATCTCAAGGCTATCGAAAACTGTCCTGAATAGATGCCAAACTCAGACGTGGGTGATATGCAGTATTTCCCATGTGTTCTAACTAAGCCGAGGATCCATAAGCGGCAAAGTACCTACAGAACCACGACTGACAAATTCTTCGTGTGGGCACAATATATGTGTAACGAACCGAAAAATTATCGGTTAAAATAAAAACAGATTAATTTTTAGATATCGGCTGAATTTGGCGCGTGTGCAGGGCATTTCTCGTTCGTGCTTTCGAGAAGGTGGTTTTTTTAAAGGTATTATTTTACATGAACAAGAAGCGCATTAAATTAGTCAAAAAGCATTTTGTAGGCAGAAACATTAACTATAATGTGCTTAGCAATAACGACTAAGATTTAGGGCATTAGCTCATGTGTGACTCAACTCGCGGATTTTGGTACGTAACGAGGGCAGAAGAAAAGAGGCCAAACCGTCCCCGATACACGGAAACCTTGTTTTCCTGGTCCTACACTATGGAGGCGCGTAGCTGATAAATCTGTGTTCCTTGGAGGTAGACGTCAGATAAGTCATCTGTGTAGGCGATATTTATTAAGGTTGCCTATTTACGGACGCAAAAGGCATCCCGATATAAACCCGTTATGTCTGTTTCTTATCCAAAATTCTTCACTTCTAAGGTAAGGTCTGTCCAGGTTGAAATAATTGTGAACCAGAGTAAAATCAATAACCCTGGATTTGCACCGATCAGTTTTTTGTGCAGGTGTGGAATACTTGAGAAGAAAGCACAATGTTAGAGACAGCTTTACTAATGCGATCAACACAAGCCTAATGAATATCTTTAACGAATTTGCGCACACTTTCTCAAAAGACAATGAAAAATGAATAATTTGAAAGAAATAATTTGTTGGACAGCTGTTATGAGACATTTTTGCGCTTTGTTTTTGCAAAAAAATGTGTTTTTACATGCATAATGATGACTTGCATACATATTAAAAGATAATGACTCTATAACGTTGGGTTTAGGCCGCTCAGATGGATCGTTTTAAACCAAAGTCTGTACCAAATTACCCGATTCTAACCGTTCGTCTATGTCACATACTCGGGATCAACAGCATCTCAAAAAGTCAAATAAGCCTCGTTTTGGAAGGCTACCAGTCAAGAAACGAATTAGCGCCACGTGACAGCTTTTAAGACTCATTTGGTGTATCTTTATCCCAACTTGGTAGGCAGGCAATAATTCAATATGTTTTCTCACGGTTCAAGGCTTTGAGTAAGATGGTGAGTCCTGAAGCGTGTGTCAAGTGTACACAAACGTTGTCTCTTGCCCACAACTGACCTCTGTGTTCTCCAGTTAGCGAAAAAACGGTGAGCCATATTTTAGCTTCATAAATATACTTTGTTATAAACGTATAAACATAAATATAAATATATATGTATGTAAATTTATTTTAACACACAAATATATTTTTGTTTATTTTTAAAGCAGTTCAAGGTCACCTGATTAGGCACAGAAACATTTTCACCAATGCTGTTGCTAGAAATCTGAGGTGTAGTTGAAATCCTGCTGAGCGCTTTGTTTCAAACTGACCGGTTGAATTTAGTTGTGAAGAAATACTTTGAAAGCTTTTTGAGAAAGGCAGATATATGGGATTCTGACCACTAGTTTTGGAGCTATCATTAACCTGAACAGGTGAGAGGCTCTACAGGACCAACAACGCGTGGGAGAAAATGCGGCATTGCGTGACACACAAATTGAGGGACAAAAAGCCAAATGAACTTCTTTGGTGTTTACAAGCAACTTAAATAGATCCCAGTCAAAAGTGGAGTGGCCTTTGCGCCTAAGTGCAGTTGCAGATTGTTATGAACGGGGGACGCATCATCATCACCATCATCGTCACCGACAGCATGATATCAGCGTTCAACACTGGTGCTTTGTTGCCTTACAACCATAACTTAAATGAAAGCCTTACTGTGAGAAGAAGAATAAATGTAAATTGACAAGGGACTTATTGTTAGCCAAAAACAGACATTCTTGGTTGCCTACATCCTTAGAACTTCATTCACTTCCGTCATTCAGTCATTTCACTCACTCACTCACTCACTCACTCACTCACTCACTCACTCACTCACTCACTCACTCACTCACTCACTCACTCACTCACTCACTCACTCATTCACTCACTCACTCACTCACTCACTCATTCACTCACTCACCCACTCACTCACTCGCTCACTCACTCACTTCATTCTTACTGACAACCGAAACCTCATTGATATCGATTAACGACAGCATGTTGCAGTTTCTACAGCCATGCTTATAGGGAGATCACACGGAGCCCATCCTGGAAGGCGAGCCGTAAAAAGAGCATTCAGACTTTTTGTGGTCGCTTTCATACCGCTCTCTCACCTCAAAGATTAAACATCTCTATGCTTGTGTCATTCTGGATTGGGCATGAAAATCAACACGATCTTCGGGAAGGGAAGAATACATCACCTTAAAGACACACTGATTGATATCATGTGCGGAATCCTGGCGAGGACTCGAAAATGCTTAAGCTTAAAAACTCGAGAAGTCCAGAAAACCTTCAGCTATTGTTATTTCAGATTGGGTCTTCGGGAAAATTTTACGCACAGTTTTTTTAAGGACACTTTGTCACACGTATAGCACGGTATATTCGTGACGGCATAGCTAACAATAATGCACTTTCAGGACGAGGATGAATTTGACATGCGTTCCTTTTCCTTCTTTACGTTAATAATCGTGTTCCTAGTCAGATCTTTCAACCCCCCCTTAGACATTTTATGTGGGCGACACAGCTCGATAATCTCTTGGTGCCTTTTTTAATCATGTCTTTTATAAATAAAGTCTTTCATCAGTGGGGAGAAATTTCTGTTTTCGTCCTTCGTGTTATACCCCGACGAGTCGGACTGCTCGTCAATGTACTGGATAAGTGAAAAAACGCGCAGTCATTCACCAATCAATATCGTGACTGTAGGTTACACAGAATGCCTGATTGAATGAAGTTTTATTGAAACTTCTCACTTAGCCTACAAATGAACTTTTCTGGCTTCAAATGTGACTACTCAATTAGGACGTTTTCGATTCTGAAGGAAACAAGGATGTTTGGAAATCTGCTTGACCTGTGTTTATTTAAATTGCAGTTAGTAGGGTGAAACCGATAAGACTAGGCGCTGATTCCACTTGTGTATATTTTTTGAGGACGTCAGTGAAGGCTCATCCCTTCACTATCTTTTGCCAAGGTGGTTTGTAAACTGCTGGAAATTTTTCCGCATTAATATCGTTAATCTATTCATTGACTCATGATCAGGTGTTCCACAAGTCACCATATCCATCCGTTTCAGATTCTAACTCACTTAACAAGAATTTTCCACGATCTCTTGAACCCGCGACTGAGAGTCAGTCATCAATAAACTGAGAATACTAGCGATGTTGGTCAGCTGGGCATTATAAAAATGTCATTCCGGGTCGCAATGAACGACTTCTCACACAAACGCAGTAGGAGTGTTCCACGATTTGGTGATACCACAGGAGAAATGGAAGAATGCAGTAAGCTCAAAACTTTTCACCCTGAACCTGCGGAAAACAATATTGTCTCAGTATACAATAACTATGGAAATAATGGCATACCATCCTCATTCGCGCACTCCTGCAGCCACCCAAATGCTGTTACGCAATACTGTGCTGAAGACACACAACCTTTGATCTTCCAAATTCGAGGACAGTTCAAACAGTTTTGTGAAACAACATCATTGCGTGGTGTTCCACGAATTGTGAGCACCAAGGATACAAAACGACGTTTGTTGTGGCTTATCTTTGTGCTCGCGTTTTTTGTCGGTTGTATCACCTGTCTGATATTCCTCATCAATCAATATCTAGCCTATGATGTCATTCATCAACCAAAAAAATTGTATGACCTACCCAAATCATTCCCTTCTGTAACCATATGCAATTTGAGGCCATTTTCCACCAGAGATATTCGCAAACTAAAGGCCGCCGGCGTTGTTCCCGTGGATATGTATTTTGATAACATTCAGCGTATGATCCCCCACGTCCGACCGGAAAACAGGCGATATATGACAATGCTGTGGACAATGTCTGCTTATCTGTACAATCTACCAGAAACTCTGGACGAATATGCCCTGGGACATTCAAAACATGACATTGTAAAGCGGTGTTATATTGTGTACAAACGAGGCACGATGAATCGCGGTACAGATTGCGAATCATCCGGCTACTGGACTAAAACAAGGGACCCGGTTTTTCACAATTGTTATACTTATACGGTATTTCAAAACTTGACGGATCAAGTGCTGAACATGGAGATGGTGGTCTATCTGGACAACTTGGTAGAACAAACAGACTGCTTCGATTGCCAAGTAAGTATCAGATACTAATCATTCGCTTGATTTCTGTGGTGATCTTCTCACGTTTTACACGAGCCCTATTGTTTGCGAAAACTAATGAGTCGTCAATCCATAGTTAGGATGGGTGAATCGAAAGTTGTTATGTTTTTCGACATAGATGAACCCTAAATTTGGAGCACTGCGAGGGATGGAGTTGAAATCACGATATACCCATCCAAGCTTTTGATGAAAGTAAAATTGTATCAGCTGCAATTATACAATTTCCGGGTTGTGTAGGAAGTAAAAAGTGGAACAATCGAAAAACTGAGATGCATGGTGTAAAACCGCCATAAGTTTGACAAGCTTCCTCAATGACGGTATCAGCGCACCAAGAGTCCATGGACCCTTCGTTGTTGATTAAGAATGCATACCATTTGGTCGGACATTCATTTACACTCACCTCTGAGTCATCAGGGAGTTTCGCACACAACAACCGTCTGTCAAACATTCTGCAAATTGAAATGGGTTACCTGAAAACACCTTTAAAACTATATTATACCCAGTTTTTTTAACCAATTGGAATACTTTTATCGGCGTAGTTTGGAGCGATGCCCACTCTTATTGTACTACGCAAGCATTCATGCACACCAGTTTTTTGGTATTTATCAGTAATACAATATTTGACCCAGAGAATGACTTGGGAGTCTAAATTGCAACACTATTTGCTGGAGAGTGGAAATGACTGATGTGGTTGAACAAAACTGCGATTTGTTTCTTATCCTGCTGGTAGCGTCTGCAAATGACTGAAAAGAAACAAAGCATGCCCACTTGTGTTTATAACAACATATTAGGCTTACATGTTACAATACTTGTTATTTTGTGACAAGGTTGATTGCAACCGCCAAAAGTTCTTTTTAAGTGCACCCAGTCAACAAAAATCGATCGTCATTTCCCATCAGCAGAAGGACGCACAAATATGACGTCTTGGAGACAGAATTAGTGGCCAATCATTCATACGGTTGTAATGGCCATTACTTGTCCATGGAAGGCACACAACCTAGGATTCGCTTGGTTTCTCGTTTCCTTTGGGACATCTCTAGGCCGGCGGATCATCCCTCTGGGAATAACCAGTGCTGTTGTCCGCGTGAACTCCAGGTTTTGTTTTACAGGACTCCCGTTTAGGTTAAACAGCACTTTGAAAAAGCGGATTCTATTGATTACATCTTACAATGACCTTGATGCGGGAGCAAGGATTCTAAGGTTGGCAGCAGAAACCACGTGACATTTATATGCCTGGGAGAATAAGAATGGAAAACGTAGAAGATGGGCTACCGAAATGCCAGTGGGTTAGGTCAAACGTCCTACTGCTGAATAAAAACGATTTCCCGCTTTGTTCAATACTTAACAAAGCGGAACTCACGTTGCTGAGGAAAAACATTTCCGTGAATAATCGCTCGGTGTAGAACGTCATGCGTAGCTCAGAATTCCGAAACAAAACATCAAATTCATGTCAGTTTTTGTTTACTAAAAACATTTGCACACTAACTAGGTTTCCACGGTGACACATCTGTATCTCTTGTTGTGGGCTGTCGAAAGATTTTCGGGAATCTTATCACTAGTGCCCTTCATGAAATCAGTGTCAGTTTTATTTGAACGATCTCGAGGAATTTTGTGGGTTACCATAGAAAACATGCAATGATTTTTAAGTATGTACAGGAAGGATTATCATTTACATGAGGGTTGCCACCCCTGCCTGACCACAGTGAGAAGAAACATCAGTAGTATGACCCAATTTTTCGTTGTGCGTTCTCCGGCCGACTAAGCTTCGTTTTTGACCAGACCGTCTTGATCATTGCGCAAAGCGAGTGCTGAGCGATGATTCACGTGTTGTAATCAACATACAAATGTAGGTTGCTATAAACGTTGAACACGACAAAACGTAGACATCGCCAGCAACAAAATGTATCGCCTACTTTCAATGTTTTGCATATCTAGAATGGGACTTGTCTACTTCTGGAAGGCACACACATCGGTAATTGTTCGGACTAGTCAGCAGCTGACCTGACCAATGAGTGTACTTAAAATCGAGTCTGACAACCGTCTGGAATGGTCGGCAGACGCACGATGAATATTCCACTGTTAACGGGAGTAGTCTAAAGGAAGAGTTGGTGAAAATTCAGTGAGTTAACTGGCGACAGAATAGTTGTGAAGTGGGAAAAATCTATCGCCCTTGGTCATGTTTGGCAGGTAAAATTTCGTCGAGGTCATTTGACATGCGTTTCATAAAAACATGCATAAACTTCTTCAGAAAATTGACGCACTTTGCTTTAATCCCCGTAGAATAAACGATGTAATTAAATCACTGCGTTTTTTACCCGTCAATCCGTGAGCGCCTCATGGCTCAGGGTCGACTAAATCAGGGATGAAACAAGGCTTCTAGGATGCCATGTTCCATGTGTTATGTTTTAAAGCCTAGAGTTTACTGTTAAGCCGCTGATTCTGTATACGGTAACAATGCGTGGATTGTCCGGAGGGCTCACTCGTAGGGAGGTTTCTTTAAAGGATAGAGCTTACTGGGGAGAACTTCAATCCATAATTCACAACGCTCACAATAGGATTACATGAGATCATCATGTGTGAAGCCAACAATTATTTCACGCCAGCTTGCCTTTAGTTTCCCGCTTACTCAAACCATAATATCTCAACACAAAAGTAGGCTCCATAGTTGTAATAAGTGACTTTTTCTATCAGTAGTAATTATTTAGTTGCGTGTATTGGTAAAAAATCGCTGCGTTTATCCACTTGCCTTACATTTTCCCAAATAAGGACGATTTTTGTAAGTTCTCTTCTTAATACGACTGTCTTATATCCAGCATATGGGATTCTTATTGACGGTGCATTTTTGGATCTCATTAGCTTCAAATATGTGTTCATTCTTTGTTTATTAATGATATGATATGTATAACTCTGATTTTAAATCAACTGGGGCAGTCATCTCACATCGTTCTAAAATTTTGGATGAAAACTAGGACTGTATCTTGTTATCTGGCCTCCTTCAGAGAATCCGTCTAGAACAATTGACTCAAATGCTCTGGCCGTTCTTTTTGATGACTCGGCCAAAGAAACACATTTCGAACAATCTTAAGAAATGCTTTTTTTCTAATCTGGAGCCCATCCTTAGGTCTATCCGTACAAATTACTTCTGTCAACAATTCCAGAATGATTAAAATATGAGCGGTGCTATATCCTGTCTGAGTTCCAGTCAGTCACGCTGTCGTGTAGCCGCCCTTCTCCGGAAGGTTAAGAGTTCAAAATATGGAAGAATCACCGGGGTTTCGTGAGGTACGTCAGCTGATGTTTCGCAATAAGCATAAAAGAAATGTGCATTGCTTTTCAGCTTTTCTGCACAAGTCAACTTCATATACAGGACGACAAACCCTGTGGAAATCTATGATGTCATACATTAGCGTTCAAATCCAACCGGCCTGTGGAAATAAAAACAAATTCATATTGATTCCAACTTAGACAAAAACTGGCTATTTAGTGTTGGGCAAGCCGACGAAATCAGTCGACTGTAGCGAATGACGTGGATCTAGTATGCAATGGTAGCAACATGGAAAATCTCCGGGATTCACTTGTTGGTAAAATTGACATTTGGTACCGCTGAGTGGCCCTGGTAAGGTCGATACTCGGCTCCTGTATTGTTCTAATAATTATCCATATTTATTCATGGGTAGTCCGCTATTTAAAGTTGTACGCTGCGGTTGTATGTACACAAATATGTAGGCTTGAGATATACTCCACTGTTGGGATATCCAGAACTACCGAGTTCACCAATTCTCTGGTAGCTACGGGCTTTTAGGACCCAGTCATGGTAATTTTGTAAACATTTTATGTCTGTATAGAGAAGGTACGTTATCACACTTCAGACAACGCCAGTCCAGATGGCTGAAATTCCAGCTTTGTAGTGACTAAGTCCATGCATAATGAGTTTTGTAAGCGTTTCCTCGAAGGGATACAAAACTGATCAAAAAGTTGGCTGTAATTCTAAATTTTTTCTTCTTGCCCGTTTTTCTCAGGACTAGCAGAAACTTTATCGCAAGAAAAGCGTCAAATGACTTTTGAAGATTTTTACCAGTTAATCCGCAGTTCGCATAAATTGAGGAAAGTTTTTACTGAATCGTGTGTTTTCCAAATCAAGCAACGTAACGACAAGTGCAAATATCTATCCAAAATTTTACAGATTTGGATAATATTTCAAAGGTTTTTGGCATCTCCAGACTGATTGCAGACTCTCTGTTCTACGATTTCTTAGACTTTTTGAAAAATATCCTCAAAGAAGCAAAAACCAATCGAACCCATATACCCTATGCGCACTGGCGGAGTGGTTGCCCTTCTGGCATTATAGGGTTAAGGGTGTGACAGATGAAACCTAACACCTAGCAGTCAACTTCGGCTCCATACAGCTGATGAGTGACAATGAAAACAAAACACCTGGTTGATAGCTAATATTGAATGGATCACGACTGCCATGCGTTTATGTCTTGTGAATTCCAGGCTGAGGGTCTGGCACTCTTCTGGTTTACTACAAAAATTCAGCAACAGCTCGTGGAGTATTGACGGGAGTGTAAAACTTGATCATTTTCAACCGAAATTTCATCCTGTGAGTGAAGGCAGTCTATTCTGAAAGCCAGAGAAACATTCTAAAACTGTTTATCCTTATATAGAATAATCGGCAATGTGAATCATAAGGATTCTTCGAACATGCAACTGCGCGGCCGGTTGTTTGAACAATTAACCTTTCGGTCACGAGCAGCTGATCAACGGTTTGAGCAAATAGCAATCAGTCAGGTATAGCTCCGCTCATCTTTCAATCATGGAATTCACATCACGTGGTCACATGCTAACTGGCTACTCAAGTGACGACAGTTTATATTACTATCTACCTAATATAGTTTTCAGTCACTTTATTTGTGCTACTGGTATTTACGAATGAAATTACCGAAAGTAAACCGTCCAATGCCGAACTATCCGGCGGGCGACACACCAATTGATGACCCAGATTGGCCAATCACATAAGGCCGCAAAAGGGCAGATCCGTTATTCGGTCCGAGCGAGGAAACCAGCGAGAGTTGTGCTGCCGAAGGTTATCATCCAGGGTCGTAAATTGCATTATCTGAGATGTCGTCTGTTGTCAGATTACTAAATAAAACTTGGTGAGTCGAGTAGAACAAGAAAAACTCTTCGGTTGCCAAATTCACATGGACCATATCTCGCTTGCATCACATGCAAAGTCCATTACCATCCCCACGAGGGTTGTCACGTCACACAAAATTCCTTCCATGTGAATAAATACATTTTCTTAAGGTTTGCTTTAGAGGCCGAACAAAAGCAGGGTTTTATCAAGAGGCTTTTTCCCAAAAGGCTATTCCTTGGGGAAACATGTCAATAAGTCCTAATTATTTGGCGTTACTCAGTGCAGTCCAGCTTTAGTCGTTTGCATGCTAACTGTCCTGGAGAACGTAGCTGAAAAGCATGTACTAACGCTCTTAACAGGCTCATCCAGTTGAAAGTTCCAAATGGTTGGTGGACGAAACAGCCCTACAGTGTTTCTTGGATTTTTGCTTAGATTGGTTTAACCTAGAAGAGGAAATCTGGATTGGTGAGTTTTAAAATATCACTATAATGTCAGTAAAACGGTAGAATGTCGTGGGAACTAATATAATGATAATTCCACTGCTGAGTTTTCCACGAAACCTCTTCCCGGGAAGCCAAGCTCCATAAGAGATGTGAACATTCTGGCACATAATATCATCCCTGTCTCTGAGGGAAAGCAGACCACATGAGAGTGTTAGTATGATATTCGTTCATTGATATAAACTGTTGTGTATGCGACTTGCAGCTAAAAGAAAGGGAGGTAGCATTAGGGTTTCAGTCGATTACTTTACTTATCCCGGCAGCGCTGTTTAAAAGACTTGGGAAACTCGCTTATCTATAAGCTCTGTCGTTGTTAGCGTACAGGGATCAAACGAGCGGCCTAACAAGATGCCACCGATCAATGGTTTTCAAAGACTACTCTGAGTTGATAACACATAACAATCAGTGGACTTTGGGCACGGCCGAATACTGTCCATATGCATTAGTGTAACGGCGGACACTACTGATGCGGCATGCGAGTAGTATGTGTGTTCTCGTAACTCCGACTTGATCTAACGGAAGGTGGGATTTATTACGGAATTTGTGGAACTACTTTGCAGTTTTCGCTTGCAATTGCTTAATAGTCAATGAATATCCAGGAGAGTTTAAGAAGACGAGTTCAGGAGGAAGACGGATGTTCAGTTTTTAAAAACAACGTGCAAATGAGAGTTTGACTTGCTTGTCCAACAGCCTGTGAATGTTTAGGTGGCGGTCTTTTGATAATTCCGCAGCGAAGGGCTTTCCTCCTTACACAGTTCGCCGGCATAGGTTAGCTTTTGTGCAAAAGAGTGATAAGTATATTTAGAGCGCTTTAAATCCCTGGTTGGCCGCACTCGGGCCATATTCAAGGAATGCGACATTTGCTGACAGAAGACTGTTTTTTATCCCACTTTTCGACACCATGAGCATGATCGTCAGTTGTGAAAATGGTTGAAAAACCTATGGATTCACTACATTCAGAGGTGGTCATCGTGCTGTGACAGATAAAGGGCATGTTGGATTCAGGTGAGACACGAAAACTGTGTTGCAAATGGCCAGTCATAAAATCAGAGCAGGTCAGTGGTGAGATCACTTTGTCATCTGCTCCCCGAGTTAGACTTTTACGCGTCCGAACCCAAACGTTTCTCTGTTTGCCGACGGATGATGCTGTCCACTTTAGGGAGGTGCTTTTGTTTTTTGGTGGTAAAAGTTTAGTGAACGAATGAATGGCGCTGGATGATTTCTAGCAGCTGTGAACGCAATCGTATTCTCCAAGAGATTATTCTTTAAAGACTTCCCTTGGCTACTCAGCAATCTATAACACTGTTGCAGCTGTCTAGTCCAAAAACATTCGACCAAAAATTGGCTTCAAAATTTGGATTAGTGCAACGATGCCTTAAAGGATTTATTAACCTGGAGGGGAAATTTCGACGAAAGTTATAATTTTTTTACCTACCTGTTGTTCTGTCTTACCTGTTGTTTGCAATTAAGTGTTTAGCTTTTCCGAATTTGTGCTACAATTAAAAATTCGCATCTTACCTCTTGAAAGATCACGTATCTTAAAAATGTTTCACTGTACCTAAAGAAGCAGGTAAACTAAACTTGCGATAGAGTGCTGTTTCTGCCGCAACTAAAAAAAAACAGAAAATATTTCAAAATAAAAACGAAAAAAAACTGTGCTTATCTTGACCGTTGCCTTTCATTTTCCGAAATTGCGACCACCGAAATGAAGTTCGACCTCGTTGTAGTACCCAACACTTGACATGCAGGTACCACTTTCCAGACACCAAAAATCATCGCATTTGATCTTTCCGAAATGCGCAAATTGTCTTGAGCAAAACCAAACATCAGTGCAAAAACATGAAAGACCAAAGAATCAACAGCCCCGAAAATCCTATTTGGGATTTTATGCAAACATGGGAGAAAAGCAACGATGGCCCTAATAAACAAAACTTGGACTATGCGATACAAGAGGAGTTAGCAATATAGTGAGCAACTCTCACTGCAACAATACGGCCTTGTCTGCCTACTGCAGGTAAACATACATGCCTGTTTGAAACTACAAAATCCTTAGCAATTTCAAGATACATATATATATATATATATATATATACAGGACAACACCTTGGTTAAAAGCACAGGATGTTGTGCAAAACATAAACAAACAATAAGTGAACGCGAAAGCAAGAAATTTCATTGTATGGGCTCTAAGCGACTCGATTTTCTTGCCTGTACTTCTAAATATCCCTGAATGTTTTCTAAACGTCCGACAGCAGTGGAAGAACACACTGAATAAGCCGGTAATTTCCAGGTAGATGGGTCGATATTGCTCATCAGCTGCATGCACTCTGGCACCCCTGCTATTCAACTTACGAACGCTGAGCAAGTGGTGCGTTTGGAAAACCTTATCAGAATACACTGAGATTTCAAACAATAACAGCTTAAGAACCTTGCATGTAGACGGCACCTTACTTCTAAACATTGTTTACAGTAGAATGTGCTACGACTTCTGTGTCTTTTTCTGCACATAGCCAGAGTCTCAAGACCTGAAGACAACTTGTGGCAACGCATTCGTAACCTAATTCTCGTCTTATTACATCGACTTCCGTGAAATTGGCTACAGACCAATAAACAATTGTAGATTTGGAAGTGGTTTTTACCGCCCAGTTCTTCTGCTCCACCACACAGATTGAATATTTTTCAGACCATGTCGACGAATAGAAGAGCACATACAACCACAAGTGAAGCGAATATCACTGGGTGCCGAATGAACATCTTACATTTTCCAACACCGTCTGACATAATTTCCCGTTACCGGCCAAACCACAAACACTTTTTACGGTACGCCAATGGCCTGAGCAAACACTGGGTGAGGCTGGTACCTAAAATGATGAACACTCAGTTGTTGGGAATGCTCAGGCATGACTGATGGCTTGCAACGAGCAGCTGTGTTCCCACCTGCCGATCTTGTTCTGTCGGGCCTACACCAGCACCAATGGCCAGCATACTGCGTCTTATTCCACCCCATACGCACGTCCCCTCCAAGCCTGACACAATTACATTTCCAGGTGCACACCAAACGATGGGAACACTGCAAAAACATTCCACCTTAGAGTAGAGCTTATCGTCTTTTGTTAAGTGACTATTCATTCTCCGGAAGTCTGATATGCGAGGCAAGCATGTTGCAGCTTCTCAGCTAGTATCTGCTAAACAACACTCAAATGTCACTCTGAATAGCTGAAAATGTTCAAACATTCAAAGACACGTACTACTGGCGAGCTGTGATAAGCGCAGGATTCAAGCTCACTGATTCCCAAAAAACGTAAGTCACCGCGCCGGAATGGGGCATGAATTGCTCACACCATAATGAATCCCTGTCACATCAACCTTATCAATGTCCTCTCCCCCGATAGGGGATAAATACAGCCATTTTTCACCTACCGTAACTGTCTGTCGACCAATTTGCTGGATATGCTTCGGATTATATATTTACCTATAACCCAGTTATCTGACTTTAGGACCCGTTATCTTGTACTTTCCATCTATGACAAATGGTAACCGATCAGCGTGGGTTCAGAAGACATGCGTCCTGCCTTCTTTGTCATTATGAAATCGTTAATGGATTTCTAAAATGTGGCGGCACAAACATTTTGAAGTACTCCGGATATGGCTTCATTCGTGTGCGTGCATCTGAAAAAGGTATCGCTATACTGTTGATGAACAGTTGAAGCTATGAGATTGCGTCCAGTTGGGACCTATTGTAATGGATGAAACTCAAAGATTCTCCCAAAGCCGCCACTGCTACGCAGATGTCGTGCACCTTTTATTAAATATTACTTATTATAACAATTATGCTGACTTCAAATAACGATACCATCGCTGTTTTGTTCTAATAAAGACGAAATTCCGTTCTGGTTTTTTGCTGATTAGTTCAAAATATTAATGGTGTGGAAATTGAGCACCAATCAGCCACTAGTGTTTCGATCGCCCCTTTCAAATGATCACCTCCATTTATTGTAATTGGGCTGATATACACTACTTACGAATATAAGAAACTTGAATGTTTTAAAGATTTGGGTCCAAACACTAACCTGTAAAAAATCTGCAACAGGTTGTCTGTATCTTATATAAATGTATATATATATATACGTATATGTGTATCTTGTAAAAGACTGCTTCATTTTGTTAGAGCAGTATGCTTTCTTTTCGCATCAGATTCTCATGATGCAGGCTGTCGAATATGGAATTTACTGGAGCGAAAATGTCGCGAAGAAATTTTTCCCGGTCGTATGAATCGTTACTTTCAGGTTAGAGGAATGTTAGTCCTGTTGCTTAGGGACACATGTGCCCATCCCATCGGAGTGGGAAAATGCTGAAACAGACGTGGGTGCTAAGATGCTACAAAACAATAGAAAATTGAAACACTGGTACACACATGATACGTAAATTCCCCAGAGGCTAATCTAACTCGTTTTCTAGTGTATGGAATCCTTCTATCTGAAGGGTAGGTGAACTCCTTCATGATAAATAAACCTAGACAACTTTTTCGGGCTATTTAATTGTAACCAGTCTTGGGATATACAGAATTAGCATTTTCTGAGCAGTCCCACTTGTGCCCTGTGGTGTTCATACCGATTAATGTTTATACTTGTTAGTTTTCGTGTCTGAACGCATCCTGAATACACAGCTGCTGAGAAGGGCAAAATACCTGTTCATCTACTCTGTGCTAATGACAGTTGCAAGACATATGCACCCAAGCGGAAGATGAGGCCTTCTAATGTGGTCATAACCAATAGTAGCCACCCGGATGGACTGCATGAGTTCGGCGCTTTCTTTGTTTTGCTCATAACAGAGCAGAACAATTTACAGCATTTCAAATTATTCCTCGCGAGGTAAACTGGAACAGTTTCATAGTAGTGTGAGGAGATTTGGTCATATTCAGTCGAGATTTTGTCGTGTCAGTAAGGCCAATCTACGCTGAAAAACCTAGAAGTACTCTACAGCTGTTTCAGCCTTGTTGCAAACCATCAGCAGTTCGCATCTCTTGAAACTCAGAGAGTTTTGAACCTTCAAGCATCCGGCCTGTCGTTGAACACTTAGTTGTTTGGACAAGAGTGGCTAATCAGCATGGCGATTAGCTCCCAGTTAGAAGGGATATAGCGTCACTAATCCTTCATAAAATGAAACAGTGTCGAACGATACTGCGACTTCTGGACTTTAGCGATCAGCAGTGTACGGCGTTTGATGAAGTGTTTTGATATAACTTTGCAACTGGAAGTGATGTAAACTGGACGATGCTCTATTGTGTGTAATCATTTTGGCTCAGGCGCGCATTATCTTACCCACAAATAAGCCCATGAAATGGTAAGTCTATCCTTGGTCTTCAGAGGCACTCCCAGTTTTTACCAACATTTTATTGAAACATTTCATACTTCACACGCATGCTAAGTAGCGGCAAAACATTTTCGCATGAAATTTGTCAGCTGTAGTTTGCCTCCGGTAAGCGTACTCTCGGGGTGAATTTCAAGTGTCTAAATATGCAAGACAGATTTACCCATACGAGTATGTGGTTTGTCACATTAAATATTCATAGAGGGGGCATCCTAGCGATAAACTACGTAAGACTGTGCACCTTCGGAAAGATTTTCCTTCCCAAATGTTTGAACACAGTTCTCATGGAGAACTTGTCTTGATGAATCTCGGTACTTAGGACGTCAACAAATTCCATCACCTATCGAAGTTTATTAACTTACTTTTCCGCAAAATTGGTTTTCTCAGGGGAAACGTGGTCTCATTCGCTCTGTCAGGAGAAAGTTGCAATTGAAATATAACCTCTTTCCTCCATTACTTGTGCCCAATCTGGACAACCAAACACTACTTCGTGGAAACACGAGGGTTTTCGTGTCATTCTGCTTGAAAATTGATTATCGTGGGTAACCACTTGGAAGCTTTGGATTACCGCGCATATTCAGCTTCCACAAAAATTGGCAGTTGCACGAAACAAATAACTGTATTTGCACATGTAACGTGTCATTTGTACCAAAACGTCATTTATCAAATCTGAACGTTGATTGCTGGTAGTGTAGGGTAAATCGGGAATCTCAATGTGGAGCTCGTTCTGTAAATGGAGTCCATCTACGCGGAAAAGCCGAAAAGCACTGCACAGCTGTTTATCCTCATCAGCAGTGTACATTTCACGAAACTCCGCCTGTCGCGACCCGGCAACTTCCAGGCCAGGAGTTTGGACACCTAACCGTTGGGCTACGAAGGGCTGGTCGACTTAACGATTAACCCGCAACTTCACAGGATATAGCACCACTCATCGTTCAGCCACGGGACCGAAATCACGTGTCAAAAGTATTGATCGACTTCTCGAGTGACCTCTTTTCAGACTGAATTATCACTTATCTGCTGAATTTTATTCTTCCTCTGAGGTATTTACAAACTGGCAGAGGGTTACATGCTTTATGCTGTTTTGTTCGCTTGGGAATTAACAAGCCACCACAGTTATGTACCCGGCAAGTTCACATCTGGAACACTAGTTTAATTTCTACGTAGGTGGGCGGGAATTGACCCGGTCAAAGGGGAAAAAGCCTAGCGGCCTTGTTGTCAACCAAACTATTTCCCGCAGTGTCTTTTGCCTACATTCTACCTAATTTAGTTTCCTGATCGCTGAAAAGTCTTTGCTCTGGTCATTCGATCCAGGTGAGTATTCCGACAAAAAGCGACCAACCGAGTACATGCGAAATTTTGCCAATGAACAAAAGTCATTGATATTCATCAATTTTTTAGCAACTCCCATGCGAATTTCACTAAAATACTATCAAAAGCAGAAAGACAGCAGCAGTTAAACTTTCATGCGTTCTTTCTGGCCTTGCATGCACGTGTGCTAAGGTAGAGAAAATTTAGTTTCGCATAGTGGCGATGTTATGACAACTTATGACTAAATGACTAGCCACAAGTGAAGGATTAGCCAAAATATTTGTCTCTTACTCAAACAACACGCCTTTCGCGGCCTTGCGCGTTATTCTATAGGTGATTTACGGTCGAAACGTTTTTTTAAATTACCAATAGCCACCTGCACTTCACGAATACCTGGATAGATTCAAACGTACCAGCGTTTTGATTAGTTAGCACCACTGTATTCAGCTAATCAGTAGTTTTATTGTTCCACATTAAATTCGCTTAGTATAAACAGAAAGTAAATATGAACGAAATGGCCAGAACAATAAACTATTTCCTCAGTAGGTTTCACACAGCCCTGAATGACCAGGATAAAACCAGTCCTATCCTCTGGAATTTCGGCTTGCATGACATTGGTTTAATACTGGGTACAATCCGTTTGATCAAGAGCATCACGCAATAAACGGGAATGATGAGTGTGTGCAATATGCGCGGTTTCCATCAATTGTATCATGATCAATAAACTGAAGGTTTACTAGGAGAAAACCAAGGTAACATCCACGTCACAAAGTACTGCAAAGATTCGTCTGGAAAAATTTCCTCTTGACCCTCCTCCCAAACACTGTAATCTCTTACGACATAAGTTTGCCCAAAACTTCAAATTTCACTGGCTAGATTAGCTAGTTTAATAAGACTGGTGTCGACGTTTTCTTTGGCGATAGTTGAAATGTCCCGGCAAATACTTTCACACTAACCTGCGCAGCACGATGACTTTTTCAGCAAAACTAACGCATCATGACTCGAATACTAAGAATAAATGAAAACCGACATTTTAGGGGACAGTTGCTATGGTTCTCATGTAACAGTATCAAGCAATTCATTCGACCGCATTTCGAATTTCAGTAGCTAATCTCATCTTCCAGCATATTCCACGCCGAAATCAGTCTCGCTGAGTGGAATAACATGCATGCCAGTGTATAGTTATACTGTGCAGTGGACAGATACTGGTGAGGTCCAGTCATTCATCTCTGTTCCTCAGAAAAGCCACTCTCAATGATTAGTTGAACTCAATCAACCCAACTAGTTTTATCTGTCTTTGAACAAGACAACCAGTCTGGATATTTCATTCTAAAAAATACAGGCTTCTGAATGCCACAGTGTGTTTTCCAGAAGCCTGTAAGATATATCGTTCACGCGAGAAATAATGAAACCTATTCACAGATCACCGGACGGTAAAATGTGATTCGCATTCTATCGCTATGCCAATCAGGCAGTGAAGCGCAATGGAAGACCATGGAAGAAAGAATTATAGACAAGTAGTTATTAGTTCCGGCATATTAGTAGCTTTTTGTCACTCCAGTTGTTCTGTGCCGGTGTAGTGGACTTTCATCTTTTTCCGCTGGTCAGGAGAACTACAAGTTCTGGTCCTGAAGTTTCAAAACACGCAGACGAGGTTTGACTAACGCGTTGTCTGTATAGAGTAATTTCACCTTTCTTCCGATGAACCAAGCAAAACTGAGACCGAAACGAATGGAGTGGGGCATCTGGCAAAGGATATTAAATTAAAAACCCGTATTTGATAACGGCGAGCAAAGAGGTGAACAACCAAACGGGCTAAGGGTGTACGGACTCACAAACAAATGACCAGCCTACGTCATCTATAGAAAATACGAATTCAGTGCTTGATTTCAGCAAGGTCAACGTACATTTTGTCTATAACTCTAAATTCACACACTAACGTGTAGTGAGACAGTTTTACCATGTGAAGAGGAGATAGTACATGCCAACTAAGCTGGTTTCAATTTGTGGCTCAACTGGGCCCGCCATCAAACGCTTTCTACATGACACTACTCATTTGATTGTCTCGTGGAACAACCATTTTGTACGGTATTCAACAGGCATTCTCTTGACTTAACGAACTACTTGTATGGTTAACGAAACTTCTTCAACAACCTACCAACGTTTTGTCCTTTTTAAGATTCGTCAGGGGGGTTAGTTCTCAAGATTTCATCGGTCTTCTGTAGGGCTAACTGTTTGTGTCTACTGAAGCAACACCTTTGCAGCGCTTTAAGTTGGAAACTCACGTGACTGTGGTCCAGCTTTTATTCAGTTGAGTCTCTCATCAATGCCAACCCGATTTTCAAATCAGTGTACTTAGCCAACTTCCCGAAATTTGATGTACAAGCTTAGCATACTATTCATTGAAACCTTTGGAATAAACCTTCTTTACGATCCCATGAAGGGTGAAACCGGTGGTGGGTTATCGAAGGGATTTTAACAACCATATGAGTAGCCTGTTTCGTATGGATGACGTGCGGCGTTATCTCGAATAGTGCCTCAGTCGAAAAAGAGACGGTCTTTGTGCAACACATTTAGTTGGTGAGCTCATGAAGGGCAGAATCAGTCGAATAGTTTCCAGGAGCCAAGGGAGTGTATTTTTTTCAAGGACTATTCCATCGTATTTTGTTCATCAGTCAGCTGCTAAGTTGGTAAAGCCCTTACACTTGTATGTTTGTTAATTCCGAATTTTTAGCATGTGTTCTAGTGGAAGGCGAAGGGTACCCGTTGTGTTACCGGATTTTCCGAGTGCTGCATTTCATGGGTAACAAATTCTTGTTTTGAAATCCAATTTGGGTTTTTCAGCACATAACATCCACCCAGTTCCATTCGCAGTGCGCTGACCACTTACAACGAAACGTTGAACAGCTCAGTGAACCAATACGTTCTGTACTGATGATATTTCCGCGTTTGTAGCGAAACTTTTACACGCCAGTTCTGTGGCCCGGCAAGCAGGTCAGATGGCTAGGGCTACCAACACACCGACATATTTCTAACCCTCGTTTTGCTGCATGTCCAACGAAAAACAGTGCATGCACGATGCAGAATGTGATCACGCCATACAAGAAAGGTGACTGAAATTACTTCATCAAATCTTAAACCACCGGAGAAACCACACCTTCAATGACAATTTTAACTAAAATAACGCGATCTACAATTGAATTTTTTCACGGATCTATCAGAATGCAGAGTTCTGACATGTACACGTGTTTTTGTAGGTTTACACGGTCAAAAAAATGTTAGAATTTGCTCTCTCGTATTCCCATTTTGGCATAATGTTTACGAGAATAATGGTAAAACAAATCTCAGAACATCCGATTCGCATGATTTGGTCAGAATTTCTGTCGCTTCTAAAAGACAAAGGACAACGCATAAACAAACGAAATCTGATGTGTTCAGACAGAACAGATGGAGGGTTCATTTCGGACAATTCAAACACAGCTGATGTGTTCCGATAAGCCCATGTTTTATACAATAACCTGTGATTTTGTTAAGGTTTTTTTCGCTTCCGACCAGCCTGGGTAAGTGATATGCATGTATGTCATTCGTAGGAAAACCCAAAATATTTTTATGTCTATGGCAAAATTCTCCGTAGGATAAATTGTCAGTCTGTCCTCCAAAGGAGCAATCGGTCAGATTTAGTCAACTAATTGGGTTTGGCAGCATGTCTCATACTTATTACAATCCATTCGTCATTCCCTCTGTAAAAGGATCCGATTCCGGCAAGGACGACTGCTCAGGTAGACAAACAAAGTTCACAGGTGTGATCGTTTACCAAAGACCAGGTATCTTTCTATCAGTCGGATGACGGTCTGGCCACAGCTCGGATCATTCGTCGGTTGAAAAACGACTCATTTTTGTTTGGTAGTCATCACCGAGACCGGCGAGCTTTTTTACTTTCTTTGAGCATATTTCGTCAGAAAGGTGCAAATGGATAGTCCGTGTTATGTTAATTTTCGTCATTCAACAGTCATGGGCACAGAACATGCCCGTTTTTGTAACACAGACTTACTCAGGTAAACAACAAACAATGCCCTACTTCACGAACGCACTGCTTATACTGTTGCTGAAAACTGTACGACAGCACAACCAACCAATCTGGCATATCTTGGTGTTCTTCAGATAGATGCATTCACCAAGTTTTCCTAAACCTTATGTTCTGCTTGAACCGAAAATTATACGAATTAGACGAAGAAGGATCCCATAAACGAGAAATTCAGCCGGATTGAGTTGTCTTTCGTTAGGATCAACTAGTGTGTTTCGCAAAAGGGGAGCGCCATTTCTAGTGGAGGGTTGGTTCCTGGGTGGGTTTCTAGTCTAGGCGTGTGCCCGTCAGTCTGGTTTTCAGCAGAATCGCTTCATTTAAACCCACGAATCTCAGGTCCGGACTGCATAACAAGGTCGCCGATAATTAGCTCAGGCTTCTGCTGTCTTGCGATTGGCTGTTGAATGTGACCATTTTTTGGCCACCGCAATAATTCTTTGGAGGTAGCGCAACCCTTAGTTGTGAGAGACGCCGTTCTGTTGGGCTGCTATATGCACCACCACAGAGGCAGGCAAACCGGTGGTGACTTGTGGGGTAGAATGGTCAAACACCTGCCACTGGCAAGACTGAAATGTAACCCCATCAACTGTCCAAACAGGCTTTATCTCTACAACCGGAAAGTTTCCATCAAAGCTGAGCTGATCTTACTGAGTGATGTCCTTTGAACGGCAAACACATAAACACATGTTCTGAAGATTGCACAATGCGGTTCAATTGTCCACCTGCTTTTACCACGTACGCTGATGAAACATTCAGAAAAACTGTTCGCCACGACTGTGTCAGTTAGATAAAGACATTTCCTTTGCCTTGTGATCTGCGGTGAATGTTTCTCTCTGTACGGAAATAGGGCCTTACCAAACCGATTTTGCAGCCCCTCGGTACAGAGCTCGTGAAATACGAACACCTCCTAAACAGGATGACCACCTTGTTTAAAAGGACTTGTTTGTCTAATGTTTTACTATCCTTCCGTACCACTTGGCCCCTCATCATCCACCTCGCATTTAGGTCCACCGAGAACTCAGTCGCTTCGTCCTGGTAAAGTCTCATCGGCTCGGAAATCCGTGTTTGTCAACCGGAGTGGAAGTGCGCACAAAATGGGAGTTCAATGATTTAGTGGAGGAAATAGGCCCCCCGAGGATGCCGTCTGCTTGAAAAACCAGCATCGAAAGCATCTGAAGTCTCTCCTTACTAATTTCGTGTATAGTTCTACACAGTAGCCTATTTGTATCTGTTGCTAAACACAACTACGGGGTTGTGGCGTCTCCGCACGCTACGATTCCAATTATGGTTTTGATATACAACGTACCGATTCTACCATACTCGGTCTTATCTCGCTACAAAGTCTTACTTGCCTCAGCAACCTAGCGATGATAACTGGAAGAGGTCCACAAAGCTCGGTCATCTTTAGCCCTCTGTGATGGGTTTTGGAACTCGTATGGTGCCTCAGAAGTCAGACTAGCCTGAGCAACTTGCTCACACCGTTGTTGCTTTTGAGTCACGCTCTTGAAATGAACGCCTTGGCTTCGGACGTAAATTATCCCCAGACCCTCTCACATAAGTATGAAATACCAAGACAATAGCACCTTCGTGGCACAAATTCTATCGCTGCCTTTTTGGCTAAAGGCAACAGAGCCGACAAGCGAAATCAAGCAACGGCTGACGCCTTCTGTTTATGTTTATTGGTATAACTTAACTCCCCTTCTACCCCACGTAACAATCAGTATTCTACGGATCATAACTGTAGACATGTCAGTAACCGATTGAACCACCGCTCATATTTGCCGCTCTGCCTCAACTGTATGAAAACCTCGCTCGATTTCTTTTATCGCAGTCTGTGAGTTGCTAACTTATAAACAATTTGGCTAGTAAGCTGTTCTTGTACGTACCCTGAATAATTTATCAATGGACATTAGCTGCAATTCTCAGGCTGGAATACAGGGTCGAATAGAAACAACTGAGCCTGTCGTATCTTTGTCGGGACGCTGCCGAACGCAAAATTCAGAGGACTAATCTGCCACCACAGGTTTTGGTGGTATTGGTATAGCTCTGGATCAAAATGATCACGCCACCAACATTTGCAGATGGTTTGGTCCAGGAATGAAGTGTTTATCATCCTGGAATACACAGTTCGCTTCAGAGCACGCTCCATTCCAGTGTAGGTGTTTTACGGTAGATTTAATGGGCACGTTGTGAGAGTGGCGGTAGAAGGTTTTTTTTGTCCAAAAGTTAAAGCAGCTTCCCAGCGATAATCAAGCATCGCTCTGTAAATGGCTTCATTGGACGGCGCTGTTTTCAAACCGGTAGGAGCTTACTACATCCCGTACGATATCGGAGAGAGCTTGTGGTGCCTCAGCATGTACACAAAAATAACAGGGTTACAGAACAGTTGCAGTTTTGATGCGAGGTGATGTGTCACATTGGGCTTAGACATTCATTTGGCCAGATAGATAGCTAAAGTCCAGTTAAAAAGAGGCCTCCCGGTGGCCTCCAGAGTGGTGCGCAAAAACAACTCACTGACTGCCATGGGAAGTTTCAGTATTGCAACAGCCTTGACTGATTAAGGAAAGTAAGTACCTTGATATGTTATGGCCATTGGTTTGTGAATAGAAAAATCCACGTCACAAGCGATATCACGTAGGACTGGGTTAATAGCAAGACTTCTGCCTCTCCTCATTTCTGGTCGTTGGTTTGTTCGCTGAGCCGGGCAATTTGATTTCAAACGTTTCATCACCAATCAAGATGACATCATCATTGAGTTGTTAAGGAGCGTAGTGGCGCGTAGCGATGGGTTGGTGGTTGGGCCTCTCCTTATTTTTTTCAAGTTTTTCGTGCCTAGCCGAGGCTACGCTCATGTCTATCGCCGTTGGCTTTCGCTCCTTACGAGGATTTAGGGAAGACTTGATGAAAGACATAAAAGTAAATGTTTTCAACTCCTTGAACGTGACAAAAACCAAAAAGACGGATAGGTTTTCCGGGTTCCCTTACAAGCCGATTTTAGAGACAACAACTGACGTCACTAGTGATACAAAAGAACTGAAGACAATGCACCGAAATCAACGGTCAACTAGTCTCCATGACAAGAGATCACCTACTCACCTTAACGCAACTCAGCTTGTCAATTTTTAGCATCTCGTAGACAGCAGCTTTTCAATAGGTGCACTTCACTTTATTGGAATGGTTAAGCCCACAGTTGGGATGCCGAGTCCCCCATGTTGTCTATGGACTGTACGCAGCTGGTCAGGAAATGCTTCGGTCGAGGAAGCAAGTTACTAACAAAGCGGTTCATTTAAACATATCTGAAACCCATTTGAAGCAGGACTTGAGTTAGTCCTCATACACAAAGCAGGTCAAAGGCCATAATTCAGCTTCCCACGGATGATCAATATTCGGGGAGGAATTGAGGTCATTCATTCTTCAGTTACGCAGCCGTCATCAAATAATATTTGATCCAAATCCACACGTTCACAATATTTTGGGGAATTTTTCAAGATGGTTTAAGACAGTAAATCTCAAACGAGCATGGGTACGTTATGCACATCAACAATAATCATTTTATATTAGAAAAGATTCTCAACTTCCTCATTTTCGCCTTTTTTCGGGAAACACGTCGGTATTAGTTCCTGAACGTGCATTATTCTCTGTTGTGCAGCTTTTTACACAACTGAATAAGTTACACAAAAGGTTCTCTGCGTATCTGGCGGTTTGATATTCGAGAAATCACAGTCCATTGGTTAGAAGGAACACAAGGTCGATGAAAACCCTTCACTGGCAGATTTCGTCTTTCTTAGAGCTCCCTACACAGGCATAGTCCTTGAGTTTTCCTCAACTTTCTCTTCTACCTGAACACCCAGTTTTATGCAACAGGAAGAATGCATTAAATTTCGGTCGTCAACGTACAAACTTCTGGCGAACCCGAACAAGTCCTTTAGGTAATGTCCTTACTGACTCTCACAGGTGTAGAAGCAAAATAATGAGAAGTGATCCAACCTGTGCAGACCTTTCCACAGCCCTCAGAACAGCAGTGTGCTCAGCAGCACTTGGGTCGCATGACCAAAGTGGTTGTTGTTGTTATGCGGTATTGTATAACCGTAAAAGCCACTTAGGACACTACCAGGAAGAGTTTTTAGTTCAATCATACACAATCGTTTGAACCCACCAGCTGTGCAAATTCTCGGTCACACCGGGATTTCGATTCCGATCGATTGAGAAGTAGGGGCAATTTTTCATTTGGATAAGCCTACCACATGGATTTCTTATGTATTATGGAGAGTGACGATCGCAATGTTATTCAAATGAAGTACTTGATGAAAACTTTCGAGAGGAAAATCCAAGGAAAAAATTGAATTCAACTGGTCTAGTTATTAGAAATTCCTAGATGTCAGTCAAAGCACGACTTCCAATCACATCCGAAGTCACCCGAAGAGCCGTAGCGCAAATGAGATATTTGTTTGTGCGTGGGCCTCATTTTGACGAATCCGGGAGAGCACACTTGTAATCAATTACACTTTCATGGATGTATTATTTGCTGAATGTATCCCGGATATATCCCGCTGTGAAGCAGTCAGATGAGGTTTTTGGAAAACGTACATTTGGCGTACATCTCGTTTTCTCTACATTACGGTTTCAAAAGCAGTTCGAGATTTAACGCCTGAGTTGATGCAGAAAAGGAGACGCTACCTGAGACAGAAATGATCTGATCGCCAGAAGCATCATCAGACATGCTTCCTGAGGCACTCTTAGGCAACACATTCAATTATGCTAAAATCGGATCAAAGAGCTCGAATTTTGAAAGGTTCTGAATGTCTCTGGCGTTTGATAAACTTTCACAGACTTAATCCCAATGCTACAAACTTTGAAATGGCACAACATCACCGTTGAATCAGCACATATGTCACCTCCATTCAGGCCGTCACAGAAAAGACTGCGGAAATCAGTGGCTTACACAGAAAAATTCGATAGAAAGCTCAGTAAAAATTCCAAAAGTTCGTTTAACGACATTTTGGCGCGATGGACCGAATGAAAGATGCAAATCTTTTTGCAGTCTGGATTCTGTTTTCCCACGCAAAATTTAGCATCGCCTGTATGCTCGAAGCAAAGTTAAATACAATCTACGGGGAGGTTCGTCAATTTAAATAAGACCTCACAGACCAGAACCAATTATCTGGAGGTTACGTGGGCAGCAGCTATACTACATATATATGCCCCAACTGATCTAGACAGGGTTCACCGGTGAAGCAGTAAGGTCGGCTGTCTCTTCCGAGCGCGTAATATCAGACCTACTGGTTACTAGGCTAAAGCCAGGTTACCATTTAACTTCAAAAGTTTCCCGTAAATTCGGACTCTTCTACTTTTGCATAGGCCTTGGAAGAAGCACATACCAGTTGCTTTCTTAGTCTCTGTCGTCTCTTTTCTTACGATGATTTGCAGATCATTCATTTGGAAAGGAACACCCATAGATCATGTAGGATGTTCCAGCTACGACTATCAGCTGATCCCAGTTGGCGATGATCCAGACATTACTGACACACTGACCCTGAAATACCAGCAGCACTGGTCTCAATCGATCGAACCCCCCGGGTTACGCTAGCAATAGATGGGGGTGGTAAATCCGGTCGACTATAGACAGTTTCAGTGTGACCGATTGAAGAAATGCATTCCACTACCGTGGTCACTGTACAAGTTGCCCATCCAAGAGATGACGATTGGGTGATCTAGTATTGATAATTCGTATGCAACATGTGATGTCCCTAGTTGTAACGGTGTGAGTGATGAGCCCGAATACCCAAGATCACGACCTTTGTGATGAGAGGCATGGGAGTGCTAGAGTTTGCCGGAGTGGAAAGTACGCAAAAGACAAGGGTTTATCTAAGGAGGTGGTTTGAACTACAGCCTCTTGCCGTTCCATGTATCCGCCGTCCATTAGGTGAAGTTTGAGAAGGGCTAAACTGGTTTTGGTCGAACAGGATTCCTTCTTCTCACTCGGCCAGCCTTCCCCCTGAGTTTGAAAGGACCCTTCAAATGGATCACATCATTACGTTTTCTTACAAATCACTGGGAAACAGTTGGGTCTTGAGCAGCCGCGCCAATTTTATGCAACTTTGTACACGTGATTCTCTAAAATCTGCACCATTACTTATTCTGCTAACATGCTAGGCTTTAATCTCTTTATAATTAAGGTCTCCTCAGGACATGCTGGTTTCACATTACCATCATGAAATCTAAAGCACTACTGAGATCTGCCCAAGGTTGTACAACAGAAAAACGGAAGTTCACAAAATCTGAGGTTTGTATAAATGTTGTACACAATTGATGGAATAATCCGAAAACTTCAAAACCTTTCGTTTGCTCTTCTTCATATGATTTATTTGGGCTTCCCCGAATAAGTTATGCGTTCCACAGACCCACACCACCTTAGAAAATGCCCGGCAGTAGTTTTAGAAAAATTGTTACTTCGTCTAGACTGGATATTTGTCCTGCGGACCAACAAGTCAAATAATTGCATAGGTTCCCGTGGTCCAATTTATTGTTCCTGTTGGTTTGGATGATTGGATTATAAGGTTGTGCCTTGTCGCAATGAGCCACCGAATCGTTCATATACGGAGGACAGCTGTGTTGCATAACCCTCTGCGATGTGTTCTTCGGAATATTTTAAATAAGGTCGGAGGTATTGTTTCTCATTTATGCGTCCTACATTCAATCTGAGTGCTAACTACGCACTGGTCCAATGTTTAAGCGACTTCAAGTTGCAAAAACTAGCCTTCACGTAAATGTTCGACTGCGAAAGTTGACTCCAGCTACCTAGGTAAATTCACATCACTCATTTGAACGGTCCTGCTTTTGAGTCTTTCCCGAAACGGGAAAAGCACCAGAGTAGAGTTTTGCCCCTGTTAGATCTCATCAGAAGTACACTTCATTGGATGTGCCGAGTTTTCAACTCTTGACACCTTACAGCACGAGCTCACGCTAGATGCATCTGAAATATCACGTCTGAACAGGCTAATGTGTTCATGCTTCTGCGCTGTCAAGGATATGCACAGCTGATGAGGTCGGTTGTGGCGAAACTCGAGTCTAGTGCTTCCCTCATTCGGTGTTGGCTCAGGAATATAACTGCGCCTGAAAGAGAGGAGCACCGTTTGAATAAAGTCGATGTAAATGAAAGTTCTAGGGATTCCGCAGTCCCCTACAGCCAACCTGGCTGAATCCTATGAGCCTGGCTCACTTCTTGACCACGTGATTTTCTCCATCTTCAATGACAAGACGACAGTTTGTGTCCGCAAACTAACACGGGGAACAATACAACTGTTCTCGACAAATTTACGAACAGTAACGAGATGTAGTAAATATCACGGTATGTGTTTAAATAAGCAATAGAACAAGTGGGGTTTAGTTTTGCTAACCGGTAGTGTTAGCGCTGAGAAAATAACCTTTCCCATTCGGTTTGAGAATTTTCGAGTACACTAGCCGTTTTTGTCCAAAACCGAACAAAATAAGCATAAAATGTAGCCCCAGTTTGAGAACGAGGGGCGTTTGGGCTTCTTTCCGAAGTTGTGCGGTGAATGGTGCCTGATATGGGGCGTTCTTGTGGGCATTTCAGGAGAATAGCATCTCTTTCTGGTAGCCACTCTTCGTATGTGTGTGTGTACTCTAACAAGTGGATAAGTGTGATAACTCTCTCATCAATTATGCCACCCAAACACTGCCTACCGTTGTGAAGTTTGTCACGCAAGTATCGAGTAATTTTCGTAAAGTGAAACCAGTTCGTGTGTATGAATGCCATGCAAAAGTGTACAGATCTCACAGTGTTGAGGTGAAGTCCTAGTATCACTGTGACCATACAACGTCTGTGAATGATTAGACATGTCCTAACTGGAATCTACAATTGGTTGTAATGTGGCTGTAATCGGAGTTGTCTGTTTGATTGAGGCAATCCCGTGGGTTTTGGCCACTCATTGTGGATAGCACAACTCTGGGGAAACGCACACAAAACAAACCATTTCATACGTTACATTTTGGTGTGCATTCCCTCAAAAGCGGTTCATTTTGAGAGGATTAATGTAAACAAACTTGTAAATCCAGTGGTGGAGCAAAACGCGTGCTTCTAATTGGAAATTCCCACGGAAACTGATCAGATTTACTGGATTGTTAGGAGTCGAAACCGGGGTAAACGGTAGCGTTGCAACGATTTTTCATGCAAATTAAATATCCGGTTCAACGAAATCCGTGAATCGGTTGATTGCGCATTCCTACTGTGTAACATGAACCGGGCTCCTCAAAGCCTCACAAGCGGTACTCAACCTGGATAAACGACTAATTTGAAAGTTCTATAACAACAACAACAAACGTTTACAAGTGTACACAGTTTGATGGTCAGCTTTGTTGTTCACCGAATCGTTCCAGATGCCACCATGTTAACGCATTCATTCACACGGTCACATATCCTTCTGAGAATTGAGTAGTTGCCCTGTTTCTCTCAGATAAACTAATGGTCATTTTGTTTATGAATTGCTTGTTCAACACTGTTGTGACAACATTCAAGTTGTTTTGGAGCGAAATTTTTGTTGCCCTCCCTAACAGGACACCCAGTAACTAGTTGAGTTGCTTCCGATTCAGCGTGCCAAATCTGTTGCAGTTTCAGTAAGTGCTGGACGTGTTGTATCGTCATTATTGAGCGAATTTACACAGGAGAAATGTTAGAAAGAGTATGACGCGTTCAACTCGTTCGATGACAGAAAACGAATGTTAGCAATTGAAGTTGGATGTTCCGTAGGCTACCCGATCATTCGACCCTATCCAAATGCACTTAACTGAGGCGCATCTTTGTAAGGAAAATCTGAACCGTCATCAGAGATAGGCTTTGCTGACAATTTTATGATTATCTGATTTTTTCAAAATGTTCCACTCCATTAATTTGGTGTCATCAATGTCCCGTTAGCCAGATGATTTCAGTTGCTAAACCCCATGCAAAGTTACGCCAACTAGGTTATTTTATTAAAACGCGCCTGTCAATACTACAGCCCCACTTTGAGCAGAATTAACCTTGAGCACATGGAGCTGTCTGTACGACGGAGGGCATTTCTTCAGAAGAATCGCATTTTACGCCCTCTGAGGCGGAATAATGAGATTGCACATTTGCCTGTGCTCTTTTGACGGTGTTTGAATTTGTGGCGGAGTTTAGTTGCCAGTACAGATTGTGTACATTCGATGCTCTTCTATTGCATATACTTGACTGGGGATCAGCGGCGCATCGCGCAGGACCTATTTGGTTGTTATCGAAAAAAGTCAGCAGAAACATGAAATTTTGTGTCCTGTAGCCAAACTGGAATGAGAAGTACGAAACATCAAAATTGTCAAAAAAATCTCCGACGGCTGTAATCAGGTGGTTGTTGAGCCGTTCGCTAGGCTGGCTTGCAAACACTGGGACATCACCAGTGCGTCGTTGGGTGCTACATGTTGGTTCGTATTCCTTATATTTGACTGGTACATTAAACAGCTTCCTTCCAGCATGTGATCGCAGCTCTAATCAGTCAGTTTCGAAACAATCGAATGCAGGTTATGTGAACTGCGAGGCAGCACACTGCGCAAACGGACCAATGAAATTACGCAAAATCTGCCCTCCAAACAGTCATCACATCAAGAGTTTCGAGTACACTTTTAAAGCCCACGTAAACACAAGCATGTGAGGAGGATGTATCCACCCACCCGTGCACTGGTGACGAAACCTCCGCAAGCGAAATATTAAACCCGTCAAACCAACCAGCAGCCACGTAATCTACAACCGACTAACGCATGCTAACTGCCACCGAACGTGCTACAACACAAGCCAATGTTTTCAAGCTCTTAGACACGATAGTAAATATCTCATCTGCACAGAGGCTTTGAAAAGTGAACATTATCAAGCGTCTTATTGGACTTTCCATGGAGTTCTTTGAGCAGTAAAAAATCATAAATTAACATTGCCCACCGGTTACAAATGTGTCATACCAACATTCATGTTCTACCAGACGCGGGGATGGGGCTTAGACACCAGTCCAGATACTACTCGCATGTTTCATCACTAGCGTACACGATTACACCACTACCTCGACATGTTACCCAATCATATTCCAATATAACCAAGGTCACTACTGAGAAACAGTCAAATGCTACATTATCACGCGTTGTTCCTTCTCACTTTCCAACCCGATTACCTTCGATAATTGCTAATACTTTCGAAAGGCGGAGTTTAGTTGCGAGGTAGTGACAAGTGCCCTGAGAGGTCTGAGGCAGAAAGAAGCTCCGTTACCGCGAATTTCAAATGAAAACACACACCTTCGTGGTGGACATCAGACCGTAACCCCAACAGTGGTCACGAGACCCAACACTTTAAAACTATGAGCCATAGGGAAGCAATTTTAGTTTCATCCGGGATTTCGAGGCTGATCTTATGATAAAAGCGGCTTGTCATTATCCGCTACCCCGGTGTAAGCTCATTTTTCGTCTGCGTCGTTGGAGATTCTTTTTCCTCTGTCGATCTTCCTCAATTCTGAGAATATTTTCGCTTGAATTATCGCCAAACGTCGATTGTCTTTGTTGGAATCCGATATATTCTGTCAATTTATTGACCACATTACTATGGTTGTTAAGATGACGCCTCAATATTAGTTTTCTGTGTTAAGTTGGCCATTTGGTTTCAAAAGTTACTCACTCGTTCAACGGGAGATAACAAATGCCAATCCATAAGTTGAACTTAATAAGGCTTTAGAATTTTTTGTGAGAACTTTAAGCCTTGCGTTCAGTCTAGAACTGAGATTTTTCGTTCCAACCGAGTATCACGACAACAGACCAAAAGGGCGTTTCGTGCCATTTGCAGCGATCGTTGAAACATGCCATCCACTTCCGTGATCATCTCGTGAGCACCGGGAACAGGGGTGTTTTACTACATCATTGCGGGGCAAACTCGCACAACTAACGTTTCCGTAATCGTATATTCTCCACCGGTTTGAAACGGCGCACGACAAAGTGAGCTTTTTTATACCAAGATAAAAGCATGTCGGGGGTTTTGGTGAATTCTCCTTTAGGTAAGGTTTCGTGATATTCTCATAATCTTGTTCGGTTCATATAAAAATGATTGTAATAAAGTTAACTGAGGTTAACTTATCGAGTATTGTCTCCGGATTTCACGAATTTCGAAAACTTTCTCTTTTGAATGATATGTGAAGAACAAAAGGCAGAGGGAAAAAATAACACAAACAAATATCACGATGGCTTCAAAAGCGCGCTGTTGGTTGTTTTGATTACAAAGCGAACCGCGAAAGACCGGAAATCCATGAATAATGTGAGAATTGAGAAACAAATGACATTTTTCCCAGATCCGGTTAATTTGAATATATTCCGGAGTCTAGACTCGAAGGGTGGGACACTAGTATAAGGCTGATGCTTCAAACCTTGCATTTTTCAATCACCCACTCAGCCTGTCGTCCACTTACCCTCTGCATGACTTTATATAGGTTCAACCTACAGTGGCGTTTGGCCTCTGGTGCCTTTGACCTCAAGTTGAATAGCTAAAATCCACCAACTTCATACGGATAGGTATGACACACATATAGTGGCTTGTTCAAACATAATTGACATGCTACTCTGAGTTGGCAGAGTTAACAAGTTTACCGTTTACCGATACCTCTATGGAAATATCACGTGACAGATTGAGAGCGTTATTTTAGTACATGAAAACAACGAGAATGGTTTCAAGGTCAAAGATCAAATAGGGTGTTAGTTCTTTGTTAATAGCAATATATTTTGGAATTGATCAATCTGGAAATGCGCAAGTTTCTAAACCCACATTCTTATGTAGACCATTCTGCAAAAGACTACTGTTTTTGCACCCACTGGACGACAACAGTCTTGATAAACCTGGGGAATTTATGAAAGATTTTGAACGCATAATGGTGCTTCCAGCAGCGGTGCATTCATTATTCTATCCTTTGTGAAATGATAAATTTTTTATGCTTATAAGAAAACACATACCATCGTTATTTGACCCACATCCATATCACTCCCATTTGAAAACTGCTACCCGGGTCCCGACGCATTTATTCTCTTGAGTCCACCGCTAAAGAGAGACGCACTAGACTCAACTTCCCCTGCTGTTTGACCACAATTCATCTATTCAAATCCATTAATGAGAAGAAACTTGAGAGGGAGAGAGTGTTAGCCCGCCAAAAACACTCCAACGTTCTACACCACCAGCACCCAACTAGCGTGAATAATACCTCTCCAGGTCACCAAACAGTCTGGCACAATCACCAACTTGAAATCAGATCACTGTAAACCGACCGACACATGAGACTTTAGATCGCTCGCAAAAACTAACCAACTCCAGACTGCATATCGAGGTAATTTAAAAGCCGTACCGTCAGATGTCATGATCTTGACATGTGCTAAACAAATACTTTTCAGATTTGGCCAGCTTAGGAGCCAGTATTTTGTAACCAAGACTATACCTGGGTTAGTCAGCAGTTTCATTTACTTCTGGAGACATCTGTTCTCTTCGAAATGGCGCATTGGGAAATAGTTCCTAAAAAAAACTGGAGCAAAATGTATAGAGGATAACAGTGATAATCATTTCCACCAATCATATAAGAGAAATCAAATATTTTAAACTCACTATGAACTTAAACGGTGGCGATGCATAGCGATGCTTTGTTGCAATAGAACAAACATGGCTAGAGTTCACAAACTTAGCACACTCCGGAAAGTGACAACAAGTTTTTTATGCTCACATTATTTTAGCCAACGTCATTCCCGTGTCCAGCAACACGGGTTCAGTGAGTATGCCTTTGAACCAATTTCTGCAGAAGGGGAAACGTTGTGCCCATCACCGAGAAAAACGAAGACCACATAGTAGAACATACAGTTATACATACGACTTCAGCGATCAAAACTGCACGAAAGGCAAGTCTGCACCTAATCAGTACAACGACAGTGTGTTTAATGGTGTTTTGAGTGAGTCTTCCCCTTTACCCAAAACTTCCAACAGGCATCTTTAAAAACACGAAAAGATGTGAACAGTCGCATACGAGGCTGAGTAATTCAACACAAGTAGAAAGTTAGGTTGCTCCCACATGTGACTCACTAGTTTAAAATAATCGGAGACAACTGCTACCCCTTTTAATTATTCATTTGTCAATTCGGTGAGCGCTAATCACACTGCTGGTCAGCCGTCCGTGGCCAAACGTTTAAGTGTTCCACTACTGGCCGGAAGATTGCGGGTTCGAAATTCTCTGACTTTCGTTAGATGCGCACTGCCAATGATTCCACACAAGGATGGAACAGCCGTTCACTGCTCCTCGGCTTTTCGGCATAGATTGGCTTCAGTGACAAGATGAGATCTCTATGCAATTCAGATGTAGTCAAACGGTAAATGATCTGTTTTCATATAGGAGACCACTCACAAGGTTTCTGAAAACTTTTCGACTGCCCACGACCGGTTTCGCCCTTCTTGGGGCTCAGCCCGTGGGTGGAGTCCCCGAGTTTCAGTAAATTATGTTCTTTTTAAATGTTTCCAAGTTCAAAGCAGTCCTCGTCTGTGGATAGTCAAACTTGGACTTAGATCCACTGGCAGATTTGGCCTCAGTAGATTACTGTGCATTCTCCGCGTCGTTGTTAGTCATCCTTTTCATTTATCGAGTTTGTTAATACATGTGCTTCCAGACGAGGCTGAATTTCTGTAGTGATAGGTTATCAGGTCAGGTTGGTTGGTCTGTTGTCATGTCTCCTGATTGGTCAACGAACACGTGACCTGTGACAGGAAGGGCCATGATCACCAGTGCCAGTCATGTGATTTCCGACCAGTCAAGTTTGTTTTGGAACCACGCGTTCGTGAAAAAATCGAACTATCTATCTCGAAAGCCGTTATAGTGCCTAGGAACTTCCAAATGGTCGTCCTCAAACGAAATAAGACTGCACTATCCGTAAACCCACATGGCTTCTCTCACTGTAATTTTTCCAAGGATAGGAAGAAGAAAATATTGTTAAAAAGTTGTTATAGAGTGGAGTACTGGTACAGTCATCTACATTTTCGAAGCCTGGTGTATCAGCTAGCTTGGGCTAATTTGCCACCTGTATGCAAAAGTAGTCCTGAAGCCGCACCCACGTTAGAAACCCTAAGTTTGATAAATTAATAACTCCAGGGTTTCGCCGTTTTTCTACTATTTTTAGTGACTGACATTCTTTTACTGCGAAAGTGGCAGATTTTAGCCTTCGAACTCGTGGAGATACATATTCGTAAGCAGACTATGTACAATAGAGAACTTTCCTGAAAAAGGTTGGGGCTATCAAATCAACCAAAGTTCATTTCACAGGAACAGCACGAAGGCAAGATGCAAGATATTAGAGTTCCCATGGCCTTCACTGTTCCGAACAATAATTGTCTGGATTTGTGAGTTTAAAGCCAAACCAGTTGAATGTAATAAGGTGTTTGGATACAGTTTGATTCAAATCCATAACACGTTTGAACCAAGCCTCCTTTGCCGATCTCGAGATAGTTCAGTGGTTAAGATGCCAACTTACTGATCAGAAGGTCCGTGATTCGAACCCGACCTCTGTATCTCGACTGCTCTTGTCCAGGTTTTGGCAATCTGGCAATTTCTCAGCCCTCGTGCTTCCTTTCGGCTGGCAGGGAAGCTAGGCGTTGAAATGGTGTTACAGCTGAGCGATAAGTGTCATTTGCTGTGCTCGTAGGTGTATTGAATGCTGAATAGAAAGCAGGAATCAACCAAGATGAATTAGGGCGAACCTTGTGAGAAGGACAAATATTAACCTCTACACTGGTATCTTCGTCGCCGGATACGACACCACATGACATATCATCACTGTTCTGACGCTTCTTTGGAGGTACTGATGAGAGATCTTTTCTGAAAGTCGCCTTCATGCACGTACAATTGTATGCTGAAGAGTAGAAAACGCAGTTTAAGAAATGATAGGAAAGTTGAGTGCCTCTGCACTACTGCAGTTAACTGTTAATGGAACCACAGCGTACGCAACTCGCTGATTGTTTTTTCCTGGTTCATATGGTATAGCGGATGCTGTCCACCTGTCTGACGAATAACTTTCTGGGCTTGAAAGGGGTAGCATATGCACAGAATTGACTCAACCGTAAGCTCAGACCATCTTGGACAAGCCGACGAAGTTTTTTGTCAAACAGATAAGCAGTGTGTGGACTACTTGTTGGCCTGGAAAAGCCGGACACCGTGACAGGTCTGGTGACTGTAGTCGTGTGGAATTGATAAAATTTTCAAACACTATTCGCAGTCTTTTACAGTCTGTGTAATATACAGATGTATGCATCTAGAAGAGGTTTTTTTTCAGGGGCGATATATTTTACTATCTTTGGTTTCTAGTAAAATCCTTCAGAGGTCCGCTTTCCGGGGAGACTCAACGGAATCATATCTGAACCTCTGTTTTACAATATCCTTCAACCAAGTGTAGTTCACAATGGCCGGAGAATCGTTACACAAATCAGCCTGTGTGTGTATAATCTGCCAGTTGCAATGGGTTTGGACAGCAAAACAATCTCCGTCATGACGCAATACATTACTCCCTTCTTGGCTGTCAAGTTTACCTAATGCACATATGTTTTGGGGGGTTGTGTGGTAACTACTGGAATGCACTACCTTCCTGGCTGTGTTGGCGACCAGTCAATTAGCGAACGACAGGGCTACCAAAGCTGATTGGCAGTTTCACCCAGCGAGTTATACCGAACGCTACTTAAGGGCTTTTCACTAATAGTATGGTATATTAGAACGTCCGGTTAAAAACAGTCAAACTAGCGTGATCGTTCTTTTATGCTCTAACCCCGCTGCACTGGGCGGCTATTCGTTACACTGGTCTGCTTTCAGAATTGGAAATGAGGCAATTTACCACACGTAACAGTATTTATTGTTAGGCTAGATGGGAAACTCGGCTTCCATGAGAACGTGAAAGTGACTGGGAAAATGGGTCATGCCAAATTTCCGTAACCGAAAGGATGTAGGCCAGGCTGTTGGGAATCAGCGATCGTACGCTTCTAAAGAGTACGAGTTTTATTGTATATTATTGTAAATTTCCGCTGGAACCATCGCTGTCATGTTTTTAAGAGTCGTTCGACAGGAACCGGGTGGAACACCTCTCAAGATTCATTGCATGTGATGCGGGAGATGGCCTCATCAGGAACCAGAGTAACTTATCACTGGCAACATTGTAAGTGCATACATATAGGGGTCTGCTACATACTCGAAGGTCCAGTGTTCCACTTGGTGTGCCAGTTTCGTTACAAGCTTCGTGTCACCAATTGAAGTAACAGTAACCGTGCAAAGCAGGTTAGTGTTGTAGCTGTGCTAGCCCCACCCTAATAGGCACCGCTGATTTCACTTCATATGCTGGCAACGCCTTGGCTACCAGGCTCACAGTAAATGTTGCACTTGTGCATCTTAACCCAGAACATACACTATACTGATGTACCTGTTCTTCAGACGCCGCTGTCTCTGTCACTGTGAACGAGAAAACTTAATCAGCCAATCTGAAACACGATTAGTTAAATTATCACAAAGTTATGAATCGATAAATAGCCCAAAGGAATCCTTTCACAAGCTGAGTGAAACTCAAATCTGAAACACCGTCGCTGGAGAAGCCGGTCAGTCCACGTGATGTGGTTTCTTTGATTGAAGGATGAGTGACCCTATGTCCTGTCTGAGTGAGAGCTAATCACACTGCTGATCAGCCACTCGTGGCCGAACGATTCAACTACTGGTCGGAAGGTCGTGGGTTCTGAACTTCCTGGATTTTCGTGAGATGCGCACCAACAAGAAACACTTATACTTGTATCTCGGCTTTTCAGCATAGATTGGCTTCACTTAGGCAGAGAAATCTCTGTCGAGACTACTACGATAAAACCTAAACATGGTAGCTGAACATGGCTGGCAATTTTCAGCTACTTGTATACTGAATTCCTGCAGGCAACCGGTATGTAAAACATCACTGGATAAGCAGGTTAGAACAAATGCTGATGGTCATGGCTCTCTGAAAAATGAAGACGACACAGCTGATAGACAACTGATAGGCAGAATGAGGAAAACTCACCTCATTAATGTGAACGAGCCACGCTGCCTCTGAATGGTGTATTCTAGAGGGCACAGATTTCCGAACAAACTGAACATGCCATTGCTTCCAAGGCTTGGCTGTATGCCCCACACTCCCGTTTTTCGGTGATCGAAACTGTAGCAGCTGGAACCAATGTGCCTGTGGTATACGGTTTATAGCTGATAAATTGAATTGACAGATATTCGTGAGTATTTCTCTGTCTTTGAACTAACAACAATTATGAGGTCGTGAAACCTGTAGCACGACCTGTTTCATGAAACCGTGAGACGTCCTGCAAACGTATTTTTGCACAAATCATTGGTGAGACCTGGAGAAATCTGGTCGCGTGCAACTCTTGAAGGCATTGCTCTTCATAGAGTAAACCAAACCGTCGGAGAGTCAGAAACTTTCCTTCCCCGAAAGTTACAGGCTCCGCGACACCTAAATTGTGTTCTCAATCGACAGTTTGTGTGTGTGTGTGTAGAAAAGAGGAACACATTCAGAAGTTTTTAAGGCAATTCGGTGGTATTACTGTTCATTTCACAACTTCATTCTCATTAGTATGTTCGTGGAATGTAGCAGTGGATATAGTGGGAGTAATGCACTCCAAACTATTGCTTATGTCAAGTCTTGAAGAATCTGTTAACCTTGCTAGTACGATTGCTAAAGGCGTCGGCGAAAAATTCCACCAAAACTTGGCCGTGCCGGAGTTCGAACTCCGGACAGGTAAAACGCTAGGCAAGCGTGTTGCCACCGTGCCATCACTGCGCGCTGGACGCATCTCAGTTATTCCAGGCGAATGTCTCCAAGTTTCAGTGATGTAACTGGTTTATCCGACACCGAAAGTGATGACCCAGAACTCACTTGGTTGTGAGGGTCGACTTGCCCACCTGATAAGACCTCCGATTCAGATAGCGTCACGGACGCTCGAAAGTTGGCAGACAATATTTTACTAGTTCTAAGTTTGTACGGGCTTAGTAGACCTCACCTTCACACTTCTTTCATACACTGGTAAAGCACTGGTAACAAGTCCGCTACAAAGAAGGATACACTGGTGAGGTGAAATAGGAGCGAAATTTGAGTCCAGTGCTTCCCCCGTTTGTTATCGACTCACCAAAATGATTGTGTGAGGACAAGAGGAAGATTGTTCAGACGATAGTCTTGTGAATTTGAATCCTGCAAACAACACAACCACCTGCAACTAACTGCCGACCAGTGTGGGATCGTGGTCATTTGCTTGACTTGGATGAGTTATTTTCATTTGGATGGCTCCGCTGGGCCTGGATTCGCGCTCAACATTTTTACAGAAACATATCATGCGATGGTGATACCGGCGGGACGGTGGACGGGCGATATTCTGCCATACTGTAAAGTGCGCTTATAAAGGACTGTTGTTCAAACGACTCCAACTCGTTTGACAGATAACAGTAGGTTATGGAATCCCAAGATGATAACGATAGCTTGGGACTCTCGGACCAAGAAACTACTGCTGTCTGACAGGTGGCATAGCCTGAGGGAAAAGTGAATGTCATCCTTCGCCTGTTTAGTTACACCAGAAGTTGAGAGTCCCACAGGGTAGTCCATTTTACCAGAAAAAGGTGGCTACTCGTGCACAACCAAGCAAGGAAAACCATGGCAATTTGGTGGCTTATTGCCGTGCATCGTAGCTCCAGATATCCGATGCTCCCTCTTATAATGGCTCAAAAGTTTGGCATTCACTTCGCCAACCAAGTTCGAAAGCGTAACAACCCTTGATGAAGAAAAAACTGCATATTTGCGTGCTTTCCCTGCCAAGATAGTTCTTTGGCAAGCCACGAGGCCGAAGATTCTAATGATACTGATGTGGAGAATGTGCGGACAATTTTAAGTGCTATTTTACCAAATGTCCTTGAAAATGCTAGGATGAAATCGCTTGCACACATAAGGCATAATGGATGTTTTCTTTTTGGTTTTTGTTCTGCTTACTATGTAGGCCGTTCTACCATAGCCATCAGCTATTGTTCTCCTGGATCCATTCATGTAATTTAATCAGGATCCGCTGAGAAAGCATGCAATATCTTCATAACCGCAATTTGTGCACATCTGGCGGCTGCTGGAATGTGGCAAACTCCTTAGAATTTCCAATCTTCTCTTGATTTTTGCTATTTATGACGATACTTTTGACCACGCCCCGGTAAAATTACGGAAACTACCGATGATTCTTCATGATTAATGTGGACCAGTATGTAATCCTCCATCCACAAGGCTTCACTGTTTTCATTTAAATCTCATGTATATTCTCTTAGAAATACGGGAGTGAAGTGGGACGGGAGACATAGAGACAATGGGTCGTGGAGTCAAATGAATGAAGTTGATGTGAGACAAGTTTGTTGAACCGGGTTTTTCGCAGGTCAGCTCATTTTCAGAGTTTGTATACTTTTCTTCTGGAAGCATGGACGGGGGCCATGCATTTGGATTCCACTCGTCTCCCCAATCAATACTCGTCTAGATTGCAGCGGCCGTGATTGGTACAGAGTCCTTTAGCATGAAAATGAATATGTACCCTTCGAGTTGGTCTGCGAAAAATGCGTCTGAGTTTAAAGTCTTTCATTTGATTCATTGGCGCAGAGACCTCCTACCCCCTCTCCCTTTTTTCAGATTGTTTACCATGACTTCCACATAACCTTTACAAGTTACTAATTTGATTTTTACCTATTTGTAACGACACTGATGTATCTATCTATTGATAATTAAACTACGATGTTTTGGTGCTCAGGCATACGGTCAAGTTTGATAGTAAGGACCACAGTATAATCGACTTCTTTCCATCATTCTTGCTTTGAGAATCAACGACCAAATTTTGAACCAAATAGCAGTTATAAAATTTGAAAAACCAGCCAAACCGATTTCCAATCAAATTCGCCTAACGTCTGTCATTTCATTTCAAAAGGAACGTGTCAGAGCCAGCCAACTTACGGGAGCTCGGCTACTCCTTCACCCTCGCGCTTCGTATCCCAGAGTGGCCGAAGAAGGGATCAATCTGATGCCCGGTACAATGACCGATATTCGATTTAGCGTCTACGAATGGTCAATGATGGAACCACCTCACGGTCGATGCAGTACGAGCACTCCAGCTTCAATCAATTTCAATCGTGTCAACTACAGTTATTCTGAAGAAGCCTGCCACAAGCATGTCAGACAACTCAAAGTTGTGCAAACCTGTAATTGTCTCACACAATCTCTACCTATTCCCACCGAATTGTTGGATAAGAAGCTAGAGAGATGCGAGGCGTTCAGATTTCCAGCGACAATCGATCTGTTCAACAATTTCAACACCACAAAACAAAGTTACTTCAACGATGACTCTATCGCACGTCTTGTACAATCTTCCCGTTGTGCTGAAGAGATTCTAACAAAACTGGACAGCTCAGCCACTGGTTGTCGTCCGGCTTGCGTGCGATACACTTATAGGCCCAGTATAACTGCAGCCCAATGGCCGACGAAAACATTTCTTACGTGGTTTGTAACTAAGGTAAGTTTTCATTCTGGTCGTTGTTTTATACTTAGACCATTTGTTCATGGAAATAACTATAGTTCACAGGGCTACTTAGGCGCTGAGATCTACAGACGTTACCCTTGTTACATATGTAACCTAGGGGTACTGGTCAGACGGATGAATATATGGCGTTCCGCGTTCCACACTTGGAGTAATTGGTCACATTTGTGCGTAGTAAATGTCTGAGAAATAGCATTTAGTTAGTCAGTTACGTGGTGCAAATATCAAGGGAGAAAAATTCCGTGGATGCTTCGTCCTGTTTGACTGAAAAATTATTCCAGAATTATTCCTGGGGATGATACACGAGGCCACACATCGATCGTTCCCGACTGAAAATGCCAACCACACAGCCTAGTGAAGCTAGCTGATCACGTCATAACCATTCGTGCCGGTAACACGAACGAAAACTAAGGTGAAGCTTCTTGGGAAGATTCTGATGGTGACCAAGTGTACTCCATGTCCCAGTGAATGTGGGAACCTCCAGTAGTAAGCATCCTCTTAGAATTCCTAAATTTACATTTGTCTCACCCATGGTTAACCAGCTTTGGTTGCCTTGACTCAGGTTCATCGCAATATTTCGCTTTCGACCGACTGAAAACGCCGGTGACACTCGTCAAAAAAGGAGTGTAGCTCAAGAAAGCCGCTTTCTACTTTCGTCTGATAACCAAATAGAGTAAACAAGCTTTTGTTGCTGCCTTTGTGCTTCAAACGATTCCATTGTCAAGCGTTCAGAGGTAAGCAGATGAGGCTATGCCGAGAAGAAGGAAGCACCCGGATTGACAGATTGCCACCGGAATAAACCGCTGACTTCCTTAGAACTTCAGGGGGATCCAAATATGTGTTTCGCTACGTCAACCTCCCACTAGGTACCAAATAACTTGGCATATACCACGTCGTACGGATTTTTTCCGGGGTGTCATTGAACTTCACTGCCATCGCAACTCATCTTGCTCTACAATTGCTCGTGTAACCTGATTGATTTTAAGACCTGTTTCGCATTAGATGGAGTGATCTCAACAAAGATAAACCGTAAATTAACAAGTTCCCCCTCCCCTAAGCAACGAAGACACTGCCTTTGAGCTATGTTTGAATGTAAAACTTTCTTCCCCTGAATAAAAGTTTCTACCTCGAAGGACCCTTAAATGACTCTTTCCTGGTGGACCAATCTGTACCACTCTTTTTGCCTTCATATGCGTTGACCAAAAGTGTAACAGTGACTAAACCAATCCAGGAATGTAGTGGGGTACAAAACAGATGACCGGCAAAATTTCACTGATCGAAAATTGTCAATGGCATAAACTGTTTTTGGACGAAAGATTTTACTTCCAGTATGCTTGATATGCAAGCCTTTCTGCTTGCTAGGAAGTTCCAAATTTTATTCTTTGCTTGGGGCACCAACGTAGTTTCTGGTGTTATTCACCTGCAGTTTGTCTTTTTGAACTCTGCGGCCGTATGTTTTATTATCTGTTCATAGTTTTTCCCTGGAAATTTTCAATAATGAACAAACTGCTTTGCTTACGGCATTCTATCAGATTATCTCGATAGGCTGACTGATAAATGAAGAAACACGGATACTGACAAACTAATCGGTGAGTACGCATTGACGAGCGTAGCGTCCGGGCGTTTTACACATTCCGTTGGCTTGATTGTTGACCAGAGTATACAGAAACGTTTAGATTACTAAGCGATTTCTCATAACACTGTCTGTCGGTGTTCTTTATGCGAGAATACCAGGCTTATCAGGCACATCAGTATTCGAGTAATACCAGCTGTATACACAAGATTGGAAGATCACCAATCTACAGTCTAGAGTAGCAGTTCGCTGACTTTTGTGAATCGCCACTTCCAGAGAACACCCTTTTTCTCATTGCAGATGAACATCAGGGCGAAAACGAGCAGTTGGTATCGTCTGGAAATTTGGTGTACAGTGATGTACATCATCAGACCATTTGCACACACGGCTGGGGACGAAATACAACAAAATAGCGTTTTCTCAACCTCGTTTTGCAGAATTCATAAAGATACGTGCGAGATGCCATCAGGCTTACTCGCGCTAAAGTTTGGAGGGAAACTGTAATAAAACACCCTCTGTGTTCCAGCTGATATTCACTGTGAGCTTCACCCTACTTGAGCCATGTTTACAGATTCAACCGCTGATCGAAGAGGATAAAGTAAATATTGGCGGGCATGAATAATACTCACAAGTAAGCTATGCTGTCCCCATACGGGCTATCAGACAATTACTCAACTCAACCTTAAAATAGCACTCGGAATGTAGTCATCATTACGAAATAGTTAAATTAGATTTATCCACACTGATATCGGAACGCGCAATGAATGAATTAGAGCAGAATGAGATCCAGCAGCAGTTGTGTCAAACAATTTTCGGGACACTTTCTAGGTTGATTTTCAAGAGTCTCACGTTTACTTCGTGTGACTGAATGCTGTTGAGGGCCGCAAATAGCTAGGTAGCGTGTATGTTGCACCCGGTACAGCCGTTCAGCTGGCCTCTCAGCGTAGAGCCTGTCTAGCAAATGATGCGAGGTCCCCTCCGTGGAATTTCTTTGGCATGCAGGAAACCACGCACAGCACAGTCACGTCAATAGAATGTCTTATGATGTCGCGAACCAATAAAAATGGCATTCAATGCTGGTAAAAGGTTAGACAGAGATGGTTCGGCTGACCTGGTTTGCTACTGGTTCGGTATTTCATGGGATGAGAACGGCTCAGCACAAGGTGGCTAGAACACACTGACATCGCGGTCGATTTGTACCTCAAAAAATTTACGGATTACCTTCTCCCATTGTTTTGAGGAGAACGAGAATTAGAAACGAGATATTTCAACAAACTGACGAGATTATCGTTCCTGCTCAACAATTTCAGGTGTCCGATTCTCCCGCACACAAATAATGACGTGAACATATGTGAAGACATTTGGGTCACGGTGATAAGGCCCCTGTACAAATGAAGCAAACTGATCAATACATTGGACGCATGGCGAAATTCGTGAACGGTCAAAATGCAAAATTGTTTTCTCTTGATCCACACTAATAAGCGACATGCTATACCGTGAAATGTTTCGACTTCCCGTACCCGGCTTCAAATAGGTTCGACTGTCAAACAAGGAATTAGTGATTAACATGAAGCATGTGAAATGTTTACGTCAATATACGTTAGACTACCTATGAATATTTAAGTAGGCAGCTGATTTGTTAGTCGCGTGAAGTGTGAAATTAAGTTGCGTTGCAAAGCACCAATGACTCAGTTTCATAGGCGGTAAATTGATTGGTCTGGCTCTGTGTGTTTTCCGACGAATCGGGCAAGTGTAATAAAGTGCAAAAAATTCCCAATGTCACAGTGTATCGCAGCTTCCTTCTGGAAAATGCACTCAAGTCACGTAACCCAGATTGAATTTTCGTTCCCGTAGTGCTACATAACAGTTCCGAACCGGTGGGTTCCATTCTGGGGTGTGGTGTGTGATGCCTCGCTGCAAAACCCTGTAGTCCTGTGAGCCTCTTCATTATTTTCATTGGAGATCATTGCTAACGAAAATGTGGTGAGTTTTGAGGGAGATTTGGACTAAAGGAATCCCGATTAGAAGATTACACAGGCCTCTTAGTTTTTGGGTCTCTAGCTTGACCAGAAAACCTCGAAATCTCCACACTCTCCTCTCCATTCGGCGATGGAAGTATGATTTTACAATCATACCTGATTGTAATTCAAGATAACAGCTTAGTATGACGTTGTTTTGCGCTAAATGAACCATTAATATCGACTTATCGGAGTAAGGAGATTCTATTCAATTGTGGAATGTCCTTCTTTCTTATCGGGATACTTAGGTGTTTTGTGTCGGAAGATTTTCTGTTTTAAGTTGTCCCTATGATTGTTCGTGAAATAATTATTCACAATGAGTTGAGAAATATGAAATATTTATTTTACATCCAAGTGGAAAAAAGAAATATACCACTAATAAGCTTGTGACACAGCCAATGCGTGTGCTCTTTGAGTGACACCGGAAAAAAACTGTTTTAAATTTTCTTTTTCGATCGTTGCACAATCTTCTTTCCAAGTGAGACGTTATCTGAGATATCTTATGCACTTTTAAGTACAAGAGGTTGACTAACTTAGATTTTTCTCATTCGGCCAAAACCCCTTCATTTTATTTAAAATTCTCATTCGTCTTCAACTATTCGAACCCAGAAACGGCTATTTTTGTACCTGTAGATTTATAGGACCGTGGTGCACCAAAGAAAATAATACGGACGATGTCATTTCTGTAGTCATGTAGTATGAGCTCTTCAATACTGTTCACAGTCGCCAGCCTAGAATGACAGTTGAAAAGTTGTTGAGGTTGTTCTATCCAATTGTAATAGGTTGATGTCATTTTATCGGGTTCCCTCAGTGCGGAAAGAATAATGTTGTTCAGCTGAACCGAAGTCTTTCGCTGAGGCACCTTTTAATGGCCAAATTCATCCCAGAAGAGAATGCCATCCGGAGGAAGATATCTTTGATTTCTCGATCGAAATGTCGTTCTAGAATCAAAGTTAACCTATGCTGAAAAGCCGAGAAGCACTTTAAGGCTTTTTCATCCGTTGTTGAGGTTCCCCGTATGGAACTTTGAGTGACGCGTAGGTTCGACCATCCCGAATATCACAAGGAAGAATTGGGTTCGAAATTCTACGGTACTATTTAAACAAGATTAAGCAAATGTATACAACAAACCCCAGTTGTCCACGTTCGCAGCCTCAACAAATGCCCAAGTCTGTCACTGACCGGCACAGGGCAGTGTCAACGTCCGCACACCAAACAACGGCGAGCGGAATGTTGGCTCAGTAGTTTGGTTTGTGGTCGTCCCTTCCTTCTCATTGGAGGTGCGATCACACAAAACTCATGAGAAAACAAGTTAAGGCAGGCTCAGCAAACGGGACACGAACGCGCATGAGTAAGTAGGTAAGCGCGCATTCACACACAGACATGTTGATAAACAAGTGGCGGACGGGACGGCCTTTGTGGGCAAAGTGAGTGGCGGGTACAAATGAGCAAAACAAGTGGAGTTTAAAAGTACATAGGCGAAGTAAGCAAATAAATGGGGGAATTATCATGAGGTCAAGTTAGATTCAATATTCTTATTAGGATTCATCAGTCGTGTGCATCTCATCCAGTCAACCAACACATGGACACTTGATGTGAATTCCTTGATTGAAAGATGAGTGGAATTATCATACTATTGATCAGCCACTCCTGGTTAGTTTGAAGGTTCGTGAGATTCATACACTCACTGAATCCCAGTGGGGATGAAGCAGCCTTGCAGTGCTTTTCTGCCTTTTGGCATGGACTAACTTCACCGACGGGACGAAAGCAGAACTGATATTCGGTCATTCTGGTCGGCTGGGCAACAATGCACAAACAATGTCATACAATTTAATGTAACAGAAATAAACAGCCAAGGTGTTGGAGTATTCAACCTACAGTCACGGATTTAACCAATGGTGAACCTAGAAATAATCTATTTTACACGTGTGCAGCAGTGTGACGCCTAGGCGGAAATGAGTGAAGAACTGTCGTACACTCAAGGACAGTATTGAAGACGGTTGGATGAGTGTCTGAGCCTGAAATGGTCGGAATAGATCATTTCATAGTACCCTACTTAGATGAGTTAGACAGGTATTTTTGGTTCTCACTGCACTCGTCTTTCTCGAAGTATTGGTCCCAGTCTTTATCAAATTCTTAACTTAATTTTGTGGACACTAGAAGGAGAAGGTGCTTTATCTCTCTCTCTCTCCTTTGATCTCATGCACAGTTGAGTTTAGCTTTTATGTATGAACGCTAGTGAACGAATAGATAAAACAGTCAACTCCCAGTGGAGAATTATGAGACGGAAATTTATGAGCTGCTATATTCTCCTTTCAAAATTACAGTTTCTAAAACGAATCACCACCGCCACCATTCGTGGCAGACCTCACATGACCGAAGCAGAACAAGTAAGAGTGCAAGAATCATTGGATGAACTACAAGAATTGTTATCACCATATGAAGAAATTCTCAACCTAACCAGAACGGGCAAACAAGCCGAGGCGATTCAAAAGCTAATGTCAACCGAAATCTTCGAACGCAATTTTCTTGCCATTGTGATTTCTCGACCAAATTTCGATGTTGAGCGAGTAGAGGAAAAGGCTGTCGTGTCGTTGACTTCGTTATTCAGCCAGATTGGTGGACTGTTGAGTATCTGGGTTGGTTTGACTTTTGTTTGCATTGTTGAACTGGTGGAACTTGGTCTGAACGTAGCCGACACGGTGTTACATCATCGCAGAAAGCGTGGAAAGTGAGTGATGTTGGTCGTACGCATGTGATGCTGATTCCGAACTGTTTCGTATAGGCAGAGAAAACTAGCTATCCGAAATTCCCACCTCATCCAATGTAAATTTTTTACAGCCTTTTCTGTTTTGAATTATATATCGCTTTTTGTGATTCGTCCAATTGTATTCATCCGTCATTTGTGGAGAATGTCAATACACTTTTGTCGTCTGGGTTGTATATCAACAATTTTTCGTAAATCTAACCAATACACTCTATTTTTTTGCCGTTAGGACCAAGTAAATTCCTTAGGCTCGTATGACCTAACTCGTGATTTGTGTATCTCAATTGCCGTAGAAAAGAACTGGCCTTAGGCTATGTTCAAAACTTGTAATCTTTCATTCAGTTTCAGACCAGCGTTTAACCCGGGGGAAAACAGTTTAGTGTTTCTGCCTTGACTGTCGTTTTTCCGACAAACACCAAGTTTCAAGCTTTCTTGAATATCTACTTGAGTCTTCCTGCTTTCTGATCTGAAGTTGAGTAGAACTGGTCGAGGATGCTCCAAGCCTATTCCGAGACAAACATACCATATGATGGAAAAAGTTGAACTGCGCCACTCAGAACTCACACCAACTGGTTACGCACTGATGTCAATACACTGTACCGAAACTTCCGAGAATCGGTCTGAGAAAGGTGAACAGACAGTAACCAACACACACTCACCGGCACACCAATCTGCTGTCCACTGCAGTCGAATCTGAGATCCATTATTCTTGATCTCCATAGAGGGGAGTCGGAAAGGGCACATTTTCAACTTAGAGACAGTCAAAATTTAGGTACATGGTAATACAACACAATAAGCGGGAGAACCCTCGTAAACATGGACTCCACGACCACTGTCGAAGTGAGCGCAATCTACGCACCACTTCGTGCTAGCAGCGGTGGGTTTATCGAGAACATTTAAATGAGGATGATTGTTAGTTAAACGAATCGAGAAGCAGAAGTCCGACCAGAATAGCATCGGCACGGGACGAGCTGAGAACACAACACCAGGGTGAAAATAAATCGAATCACCTAGCCAAACGATCATTCGTAAAAGTAAGGCAATCGGATCCACCAACTCACCTAACAGCTTCACCACACGATGACTCAATGGCGCTGTCACTGACCAGTGATGAAATAACTGTAATGAAATCTCCAAGCTAAGTGAACAAACTAACGGCCGTCTGAACACGACATTGTGGAAGCGGAAAACACTTGTGTCACACTTACACATTGTTGTCGTTTGGACAGTAGGAACGGGTTTAGTGTCCGGCTTGTTTTACGGGCGTTAATATTGTACGGTACACGTCGACATGATCGACTCCGTTGGCAAGGGCAGACATATTGCCGTTCAACGTGCTCCGTACTACAAAACTGGACGTTTTAAAAAAGGCAGTCCAAATGACTACCCCGGTTATTTTTAATTCATCGTTTTGTCAGTGAACAGACTTTTCATCTTCGGTTAAATAAGAGCCACGGTAAGTGGTGGGCACAAATAAGTTCCAGATAGCACCTCTCATAATTGTCAAATAAGAGAGCAAATTATCTTGTCTAATCCATGGTTGAAAATTTGAAGCGGTCATTCAAGATTATTTCTCCGTCGTGGACATTCACTGTCAGAAATAAGCACGTTGCTCGACAGTGCTCATAATCAAACTGTAAGAAAATACATTGATGGTCATAGCGATGCTATCCATCGTGATTGGAGGTAGACCCGGAACACCAATAAAATACTGTAATATTCCCTCTCTAGACACTGTTTACTCTTCCGAACTGACTGAATTTCGTCTGGAAAAGATGTGGGTTTAAGCGCAAATTCGATTTCAGTCACATCATCCTCCTCAACATTCCAAATTGACACCACTGCTTTGAACTCCACATTTTCTTGCCGAATACAAATACGGCTAACTCTAGGATGATCTTAAATTTGGTTTCAACTGCAAACCGCATGCACCCAGTCATATTTTCTGGGGGACGCAAATCAGTTCTCCATTGCTCCCGAACATGTTTTTTTTCAAATGATTTCATCAAGTGCGCGGGATGGAATCCGAATCCGTTGTGGCTTCTGAACAAGGCGCCATCTGTTGACAAGTTCAACATTACTTTTATTCGAGGGAGTTTTGAGTAGGATATTTCTGAACAGCTGGGGCAGAAAGAAATTAGCATAAACCAAAAGGCTTTACGTTGTTTTCCGTTTTTCTGGAACAAGAAGTGGTGCAGTCGAGTTACGGAAAAAGAAATAGAAAGGCTGCTTCACTGAGTTCATTTAGCATAGATGCGAGTAAATATCCGAAGGTGACCTTTGTAAACAGAGTTAAAAAATACCAAGGCCACGAACAGTCAACAATTCATGATAATTTTACCCTGTCCTCTTTCTCGGTCGGTCATCATTTCTTCAAAATGTTACTTGTTACCTTTCATTCTTGTGAAATGATTCAATCCCTCTCCGAAATCACCCAGCCTAGTCATTGGGCCCACAGGTCTTTCATTTAGTACTCTAAAATTCCAAAAAGTCTCCATAGTTCAAAATCCGTAAAACAAGGCGTAAATTCCTCACCAAGATCCTCTCATAACAATATCTACTTCCGCCGTGACCTTCTAGAGAGTAGCATCTTTCAAATCAACCTCATGTATCGCTGACCGGAAGGCTGATCCGACGTTGCCTGAGCCACAAGTTGCTATCAATATGTCCCAGTTCTGTTTTTTTTTGTCGATGAAGCATGCGCTTCGGAAGTATTACAATAAGTCGATTACCTGAATCGATGTTTGATATTATTGTAGCGTGGGATGTCAGGAGGTCAGCGGTATTCGATGCTCGCGAGGATGTGGTGACGGCACACGCCGGTTCTGAAATGTGCAGATATGGAAATTGGTATTAGTGAATCCACACGGCACACAAAGCACACATTCGCACAGGTTGGGTGATACAGGGGAGAAGACCGGCGCGTAACAACAACACACGTGTATTGTAAACGAAACCGAAACCGGATGTGTACAAAGGTCAAACAACATGGTATGGAAACAGTCAATGGGTTTCGTCGGGTATACCTGTAATAGAGAGGAGAGATGCACATGTATTAGGTCATATGATAAACACGTGTAAGCAAGCACAGTCTAGTTTCAATTGGGTTACATTATAGGCGTCCAAATTGCCCGCTGTCACGGAGATATTCTTTAGTTCACCATGTATGGACAGACAAAGCTTGTGCGTGATACACCACCCGCAATAGATTTTTCCATTTACCCTGGTTTAGCAGGCTCGCTTTTCGGATCCACTTCTTGTAATTCTGAAGAATTAAGATCTCTTACAGGATGCACATTCCATGTACACTGTCACGAGGAGCACCACTATGGTATTCTGAATGAGCTATGGGGTTTTATGTCACAACATTATCTTTCAGCTCTGACCCTCTTTCAGTGACTGTCTGTCATGGCACCCGAAGGAAGCACAAGGGCCAAGATACTAACAGGTTGTCATAACCTAGACAAGAGCACTCGAGATTCACGGATTCACGGATTGATACACAGGATCGAGGCTCTTGCCCAAGTTTCCCGGGCCGGTTTTCTTCTTGTCGTTCAGCGATTGTCGTACACCTGAAAGGCACAGGCGAACAAAGGGTGTAGCACTGCTCTTTAAGTCCTTAGCGCAGGGCAGTATGTTTGCCGGCACGAAGACTCACATAAGAAAGTGTCTAATAGTGCTTTGAACTGGGTTCTAGGAGGAGCGTGGACAACCGTCGGAGGGGGGTTATTCCACGCAGCTGCTACACGAAATGAGAAAAAAAGCTGCCTAATGAAAGTGTGCGCTCTGAGCTTGAAAATCTTTCTACCATGTCCCAGCCGTGTTTACTGGATCAACGGTGAAAATTCTGTTGGCCAAACCCTGTTCAACCAAGGCATGAATAAGGATTAGGCCCCCTCGGGGGCGACGATACTCGAAGGGAAAGAGGTCAAGCACCGCGAGATGCGTTTCGCAGTCCACGGATTTAAGGCCGGCAGCCATTTTCGTAGCACCTCGTTGGACACGCTTGATGAAGGTTACGTCCTTCGTGCTTTGGTTGGTTTCGAACTATGGACATTCCGGTCAGTAAGTTCGTACTTTAGCCACCGAGCTGCCTCGAGATCTCCTGCCTACTAGGCGACGGTATGAGAAGAGAAACCAGCGCCATGCAGTGTCCCACAAACTCGTTTAGAACGGTTTAGCATCAGCAAGGAATAGTTTGTATGACATATTAACAATCGTGTATAGAAACAAACAAGCAAAAAGTAGTCTTTGCCGGTAGATTTAGATTTTTACTCATAAAATTTTCGGAGGATTATTACAAACGCATCTACTAAAGGTGAAGAAATGAGAGGAACCTATCAACATCAAAACATACTACGTACACACTACATACTGCACACTCCACGTAGGTGGTCATAAAAACCTCCATGGAGGGAATCGGTCCAGTTCCATAAGAATAACGTAATCAAGCCAGAAATACACACGTTGATGCTGACGGAAGAAGGAGATTGCTACCACAGTTCATGACACACAGGGAGCGAGATGGGTCAGTGTTTAAAGCGCAAATTTACTGACCGGAAGGTCCGTCGTTTGAATCCAACTACTGCATCTTGACTTCCCCTGCCTAGGCTTGAGCAACAAGGCAGTATCTTAGCCCTCGCGCTTCCTTCGGGCTGCATGGCAGCTAGGCACCGAAGGGGTGCTGCAGCTGGACGACCATCTTATTTTTATCATTACACACCGACCCAATGCCAAAACACATGAGCAGTTTTCACCAGCCTCTGTGCACCAAACCAGGAAGGACGCAAGTTCGGATGGAAGAACGTTCGCATTCCAGTGCAAGCAATGCCAAGGAAGGAACGCGAATTTCGGGAAGACACCAGCAGAAAACATACTGACCCTGGGCCAAAGCCATAATCCTCTTATCAGTCTATGTAAGATTCAGCAATGGCTAATGAAAATTGAACTCCGGAGTTACAGTGCTGAAGAGCGCAAAAGAAATCGTGTGACGAGGCTGCAGGAGAAACAGGCGATTTGCATTCTACCAGATAAATGCATCAAAATAAAATGCACCAAAAACTGGGGGGAAAGCACCCGGCCAACCGGACAAACACAAAGGGATCAACCATTGCAAGGAGACAGAAGACCACAGTGAGCCGACTGGTCTGAAGAAAGCCGGACCGCAATACTGAGAACGAGCCGAGTAAAACATACAGAGAACTAACGAAAATATAGAGTGTTAGAGTAACCAACCAAGTTTGAGGAAGACACTCCACAATACAGCATGAATCGCAAGCGGGTAGATAAAATTACGAGGCGTTCAGTTCCATTTTGCTAACTAAACTGAGAGGTACCCGACACGAACAGGTAAGGAAAGTACTCCTGTCAAACCGCTAACCGATGATGTCTACCTGATTGGGCGCGAATTGTGTACATGCTGACTGCGAATTTTTGCGGACTAATCAAAGGCCACCTAGCCATCGAGTAATCAATGCACCCGATCCACCAAAAACCCGCTAGGCATCCTGGTTCGCCACACCGTTCGCCATTCTGTTGCTGCGCCGTAGCTAGGTTTTGCCTTGGATAATATTCCGGCGATATAGATTCTGCCGTTCAACGAGTTTCGAGGTAACGCGTATGGGAAATGGTTTTGAGCCCCATGTCAATACCAGCATCAGCAGACAGGTAATGAGCAAAATGTAATGCGGTTTTGAGATAACAACGAATAAAAATGAGGACGAGCCTCGAATATGAACTCGTTAGCAAACGGATGAGAATATGAAAATACTTAGCGTCGATAAACTGAGGGTAGGACCGCAGTCCAATAATGAAAGAGAATAACCGGTCAATTTAAACAAGGCCACCGGTCAGGCCGAAGTCTGCATGAGGGACTTTGTGATGACAACTTGAAACGAAAAATAGACAAATAACGTAACACGCCATTCGACAGAGCAACGACAACCACACACAACAAAGCCCCTCTACTCAAACAGATCTCACAGGCGAACAGCAAGCGGGGAAAGTGGGGTCGCGTTGACCATTGATGGTTAGGTATTTTTCAAGACCCCATCATTATAGGTACAATCCAGAGAAAAATTCGGCTTAACTAAACCTCCCATTATCATTACGATCCTAAGCAGCCAAGCATTTTGTATAATCGCATAGTTTCTTTGATCCAGCACATTTTCATGTGCACAGTACGTTTGGGCCATCTGGTACACCTAAACAAAATGAGCGGAACTGTTGTCAATGTGTTGTAATATTGGTAGCTCGGGTGCATTGATTGGTAACTGATCAGGTGGCTGTTGATCTCCGTAGCACTTTGATCGTGCTAGTTCCGGCATGGCCGCTTCTGCGTCGGATAATTCCCACTGGCGCTGCAAAATGTAACACCCAATTGCTGATTTTATTTCACCTGTTCTGAGTGTAGCCCTGACGTTTCCCCCAGAGTTCTTTGGGCTCACTGGCTAAGTGGACAGTGTTTGTTTTGTGAAATTAATTTTCCACACTATCCCCCGTTTTTTCGCCCTCCGACGTCCGATTGCTGAACGATCAACATATCTTTTCTTTGCGTCAGTTTGCTCCGATGAATCCTATGGCCGCTCTGATTGGCCTAAAAACACTGATTCGCCAAGTCAGTTTGCCTGCTGAAATTCGGAGAGGACACCTCAGTACCTCGGTTTTCAAGAAACAATTGTAAATCGTGGGATATATCTTGGCGACTGGCCAGGAGATTCAGACAGGCCAGACGTGAGACTTTACCACGAGTGGCCCTCTATGGCACGTAGTCAACAGTAAGAGTGGAACGTGATCTGGGGGGAACTTCCTACGTACCCAGAGTGAAGATATTCAGTGACGGAGCGTAATCCAGGAAGATTGTGAAAACATTTTACTCGCTAGTGCGCACAAGCATGCGTACTAAGGCCTGTCTAGTTCCGCGCACCGGTAATTGATCAGGTGGCTGTTAATCTGTTTGCCGAACTTGGCAACTGATTTGCAAACGTTTCGTCACCATTCGAGGAGACATCTTTAGTGCTTCCCAACAGCGCACCCAAAATCGCACCCAACAGCCCACTGAAGATGTCTTCCCGGATGATAACGAAACGTTTGCAAATCAATTGCCAAGTTCGGCAAACAGATTAACAGCCACCTGATCAATTACCAGTGCCCGGAACTAGACAGGCCTTAGTACGCATGCTTGTGCGCACTAGCGAGTAAAATGTTTTCACAATCTTCCTGGATTACGCTCCGTCACTGAATATCTTCACTCTGGGTACGTAGGAAGTTCCCCCCAGATCACGTTCCACTCTTACTGTTGACTACGTGCCATAGAGGGCCACTCGTGGTAAAGTCTCACGTCTGGCCTGTCTGAATCTCCTGGCCAGTCGCCAGGATATATCCCACGATTTACAATTGTTTCTTGAAAACCGAGGTACTGAGGTGTCCTCTCCGAATTTCAGCAGGCAAACTGACTTGGCGAATCAGTGTTTTTAGGCCAATCAGAGCGGCCATAGGATTCATCGGAGCAAACTGACGCAAAGAAAAGATATGTTGATCGTTCAGCAATCGGACGTCGGAGGGCGAAAAAACGGGGGATAGTGTGGAAAATTAATTTCACAAAACAAACACTGTCCACTTAGCCAGTGAGCCCAAAGAACTCTGGGGGAAACGTCAGGGCTACACTCAGAACAGGTGAAATAAAATCAGCAATTGGGTGTTACATTTTGCAGCGCCAGTGGGAATTATCCGACGCAGAAGCGGCCATGCCGGAACTAGCACGATCAAAGTGCTACGGATATCTGGGGGCAGAGAAACATAGTTATTATGTTTTTCTGTATTTTGGAGGACATATCAAGCTCATGCAAGATCAAACCGCCATGATTTGAATATGGTGGTCAACAACGCTGCAGGGGAAGGCAAAACTAAGGCCCATGATAAGAAAACTGCAAACTGAGGGACCAGAACAGGGACCTGGTGAAAAAGCAGTGTTGAAGTGATCCGGTCGATTTGAACTAAAACCGAAAACCATTGCTGCGGCTACTTGGCCTTGGACAGTTGGGTTTATGGTCATGTTCACAAAATGCGTCAGTGAAGAGGATAAAGTGAGTGAATTCGCATCGCAGTTATACGGTAGCTAAAGTATCCGAGTTGCAGTGAACAGTGAAAATGTATAGACTCACTGACGCCGCTGTTAGAGCGGAGTCGCGTGTAAAAGTTCCATGGGGGGGTGAGTTAGTGCTAACGCACAAGGCAGAACGCAAACTGTACAGGAAATTGCTGACTTTGTGGGGAGCACAAGCTGAAACTGCACCGAGATTGTTAGGTTCAAAGGAAAGGTTCCACAGATTGGAACGCACTAGTCCTAGGGGCGGCTCGGGCCCAGTGATGAATTTGTTCTTAGATGCAGACAAATCAACGCGTGGGCGGGAGGACACAGTCAAGAATAGTAAGGGAGTACTAAGGGCGTGCCGTCATACCGCGCATGGCAGTGCAGTGCCATCATTGCACTGACATACTTTGGTTTCTGGTCAGCCCCGTAACGGAAGTCGGACCGGGGCCAGCCGGATTTCGGTTAACCAGGGAGATCCACAGGGGTAGAACGAAGTCTAAGTAGCATCATAGGTAGTTTCGGTTTGGCTGAGGTTCCCTTTGGGTGCAAACCACACACAAGGTGGAGTGGTTATCGACCATACAGGACATTCGAAATTTGATAAGAGGAAGGATTGCGACAATATCAATAAGTACCGTTGAGTTTGAGGAAGTATCAAATAGGATGTCCACTGATAGAAAAAATAATGACGTGTACTACATTTGGGGTGGTGACAACAAGTAGCTAAATGAAACAGGATAGGGGCGGATCCATGCTTAGTAGTCTAGCAATCAAAGAAGGGCTAAGTTGCCTGGTATTCAAGGACTGCCTAGAAGCCTACCAGTCAAGGACTGGATAAGCTTGCCAAGATAGTACTGTCACAGTAATGAGACATTAAATGACTGTTATGTTTGCGGAGATGTGGTGTGATAAGAGAACTTTTTCCGTCTACCAAACGATACGTTATTAGTGGCGAATAAAACCTGATTTCTTGCAAACACATCAGTTGTGCTCAGGCAAAGCTAACCCACCAATTACGGAAATAAACACCACTGAGAGATGCCACATTCTACCAAGCTACGAGAGCAAACCAGCCGGTCCAAAACTTAAATGTGCACATTTAAGGGGTAGCATTTTTGGCGACGATTGGCGTCTTATTTGCTGTATCAAGCCCAGCCATTTCCCTGATTTGCAGAAAGCTTTGCTTGGTTCTGCGTAAGATTTTACACACTAGCTAGTGAGTTCCTCAGGGCTTCTACTCGTTTCCTCTTGTGCCGGCGATGAAATAAATCTTGGAAATAATGTTGCCTGTTCGTAGCACCCTAGGCGAATACAGTTAGGCCATGAAAACTGTGTCAATGTGCTGTCGGCTATTATACTAACCTGCGAGTTATAGAAGAAATTGTCGTCTAAACAACACTCTGGGCATCATTTATCTTGTTGCCAAGTTTGACTGTCCCTCGAAATCAGTCCAATTAGGGTTCAAGTAGAACAGAAGGTTAGCGGAAGCTCGGGGTCGGCACCTACCTGATGAACCCCAAGAAGGGCGAAACCGGTCTTGGGCTGTCGAAGAGTTTCCAGCAACCTTGTGAGTAGTTTCTATATGAAAATATACTGCTATATATCGAATATCGTACCAGATGAAATATGAGGGGGCCTGCGTGCAGCACATTCAGTTGAATAGTGTCGTAAACGAGAGATTTAGGTGAAAAACATGGATTTGCAGATGAGGTTATTTATCGAAATCAATCCTATTTGAGTTCAAGTAGAGCAAAAGGTTGAGGGAAACTCGGAGACTGCGACTAATTGACGAGTCCGAAGAAGGGCGAAACCTGTTTTACATAGGTTTTGCTTCGTTTTCGGTATTTTTTTGCTTGCCGCTTTAATACTGTAAAAGTCCGATTTTGCCTCATCTGGTATGCTTCCTACAAGTTAAGGAACAAACCTGGTATTCAGTTTTTCAGCGACGGGCACAATATCATGCGGATAGACAAAGTGCCCAGGAAAGCTTACTGGCCAGGAACGTACGGGAGTGTTCACATTGCCGTTCTGTTTCACCCAGGCACAAAGAATGCATTGACGTTCAAGTAGCTGTGAGAAATTGCTACCAGCCACTTAAATAACATTCAGATGTGCAAACTCACATGATAGACTGTGGAGTACTTGATCAGTGAAGCGTCGGAGGGATGCATTGATCACTCCAGAAGGTATCTGGTGAAATTCAAATGAAATGATTGGGGTAGTAATTGCTGCTCCGTGAGCGTCAACTTGGCTGTCGGGAATACGCTGATAAGCAAGAAGAACATGCGTTTGAGAAAATGTGGTGCAGCCATGCGAATTCTCGGGAAACTCGCAGAGGTGCCGGATTGGGCATCGACCGGAATTGTAGCAGTGTTCACTGCGAGACAGTCACCATGAGACCTCCAGTCTGCTGCGGATTTGCTCTGGACATGTGGAGCAGGAAAGCCCAGGTGCCCTCAACTGTAGCATATGTTGGAACTCACCTTCAGAAACTTCCAGCCTCTTAAGGTTTTAGCCGGTGTGTAGGTGTATTTGGAGAACCCTTTACCGCAAGCCACATAAAGCACGGTTAACGTATAACTAATTCAACACCCTATTGATGGAGACGAATGTTTACAACTAGAGTTAGCTAAACAGGTTGCCAACCTCTTCAATCGCGGCACGCGTGCTTCGAGGAATCCTTCGTCACCATGAGCAAGTTCCATCCATCAATGTTATTTTCTCACTGGCCGAACCTAAGAATATATTCGTTCAGCTGTTTATTTGCCAGGAAGAACACTACAGCCACTCGTCTGTCCACTAAACATTGACAAGCTAATCCCAGACTCCACCATGAAAACTAATTACCAGGCACGCACCTTATTTCATCTGGAGTTGACCCGTAAGCACGGATTCATGCTGGTAAATTGCTCTCGTCAGGTGGATCAGGAGCTAAGACAAGTGTCGTACTCCAACACACACAAGCAACAGTGCTAACTTAGCAGTACGGGAATCAGCAAATCTCCATGTTCCAGTTTCTCTCGATAAAATGGAATATACCAAGATAACGCTTTGGATATGTGGCGGCTCCACCTAGCCTAATTTACCTTTCACCCACTTCGCTCAGTTGGATTGGTAGAGGTACACTAAACATTTTCCATCAATTTCGTTGACGCTCCTACAACCTGCATCACGAGCGCCACTCACTTGAAGTAAACTGAAATTATTTTAGCCGAATCTATGGGTTTTTCGAAGTTTCGAATTTTACGAGGAGTTAGCCCAATTCGTTCGCACGTTTCGGTGGTATGTTGCTCATAGTATGTTGTTCAGGTAAGCAAAATTTCAAGGTCATTGACCATCACCAAGCCGCATTTCATTGTCGGTTTACGAGATAAAGCACGATAACAAACTAACGCATATGTTGGCGTTCCACATTTTCCTTTACAGGTGAGGTGATACCTACAGAATATCCTATGCAAATTCCACCCGGGAAAACGGTCGAATAATGTTTGCATGCGTGAAGCTCCTCAAACGCCACAAACGAGATGAGTTTGTTCATCGAACTCCGGAACAACACCGTTAGCTGGAAAGCTCGCCTTTCGTTCAGCATAACAATAAAGGTGCGCCTCGCACTGCGTGCGATCGAGTAGTCCGTGCCGTTTTCCGCCGTAAGAAGGACGTGCAAATCCTTTCCGGTGGCACTGGTACTTCATGAACGTTTTCTCACCGGAGGAATTTGCTTTCGAGGCTCTTAAGCTGTAGTACGATTCTGAAATTTGCTCAAACTGCTTGACATAGTGCACGAGTTTGTGAACACTGCTGAATAAACGGAGGCCCACATTTTCCCATAAATAGGTGGCAAAGTACACTACGTAGCATCCGTCAGAGACGGAGACAATTGCAACGACCGATTGTGTAGCTGGGGAAGCCATAGCGAGTGTGCCTCACATGGGTGCGCGGATTGTTATGTAGGTCCGGTCAGCCAATGGAAACGGGGAATCAGCTCTTATCTTTGATGAAAGATTCCTACTGAAAGCGTGTTTAGTGGTGTAAATTGAACGATAAAAAACATTTGGAATTTTGAACAGAAATGAAAAATCAAATGATTGTGGGTAACAATGATATTTTCTGATGCATTTTGTAGTACTGATGCAAGCATGCACCTCTGTGGATGTTCCTTATTCTCGGATATGCATAACTAGTCAGTGGATAATGCAGCGTTATGAAATAACTGCATGTGAGTTACCAAAATAACGATATCTTACCCATTGGAAATAATCACGATCCTTGGCCGTCATACGTCAAAAAAGGCCAACCTAACTGACGGAGAATAAGGCGAACCATTGCCGGTCATTATTACAGCTGCAAGCGCTACTTATCTTAACGACTAGGCTCGTGTCTATGTGTGACGCTAATTATGAGGCCTCAGCTATGCACGGTAAGCTAATCCAATGTCTAACGGTGGCTCACCATACGCATAAATGTACACGTTTTCGCTTATCTTTGCCACTTGTAGTAAACATCAGACCAGCATCTATGCGGATTGATGGATATAAGGTCCCAACAGTGCGTGATAGACAAATCTAAAGGTAGACGACGGCCAGTCAAACTCATAACTGCACGCGACTTCGCCTACCCTGGCAGCTTATCGTAGCTGTTAGGCCCGTATCTATGCGCGAAGCTAATTAGCAGTAATGTTTATCCATAACTGATGGGTGGCATATCCTCAGGAAAAAACATAATGTTACAGTCCGCATAAAAGCATGACTGGCGGGATTTGTGGGTACAGGGATTGCGTGGAAAAGGAACGGCGTAAAAATTGTGCACTATTCGACGTAAACACGGACACGCCGAAACCGACGCAGGAGGAAAAACAGAGTTACTATAGCTTTATTTAGGAGGAACATATCAAGATGAAGCAAGATTAAATCGTTCATATTTCACGCATTCACGGATTGATACACAGGATCGAGGCTAACGCCCAAGTGTATCGGGCTGGTTCAGTTCTTGTCGTCTAGCATCTGCCGTCCACCCGAAAACCACAAGCGGAAACAGGTGTAGCACTGCCCTTTAAGTTCTCAGCGCAGGGCAGTAAGCTCGCCGGCACAAGGATTGGCATAAAAAAGCGTCTAGTACCGCTTTGAACTGTGCACTAGATGTAGCGTGGACAACCGTCGGAGGGGGTTATTCCACGCAGCAACTACCCGAAATGAGAAAACCTTTTGCCTACTAAAAGTGTGCGCTCTGAGCTTGAAAAGTTTCTCAGCACATTCTCGCTGTGTGTTAGCTGGATCAACGGTGAAAAACATGTTGGCCAAACCCTGGTCTCCTCGGAGGTGACGATACCCGAG